>OY740776.1:12329456-12561044 GCA_963513935.1 Aphrophora alni
ATGAGAGATGAGAGAGCGACAGACAGTCAGACAGACAGACACACAAATTACTCATTTTACAACATTCCTAGCGGAGATAAAAATGATTTACAATATTCCAAAAATGTATACACAGCTAGGATCCCTTGGGATTGCTATACCCGTACTCACTATAAATTGCCCCCTGAGGGAGTTAAAATAACAAACTAGCAACAAAATATCAATCATGAATTTATTAATATCTGAAAGGATAACATTAAAAACTAAAATTGAATGAACCTCTTTCCAAGAAAAGAATAACCCTATACATGAAGTAAGATTGGAAACGTTTGTTTATAAGTTGAGAATAACTGTACAATATTTGTAAAGAGATTTATATACATAGACAGTATTACTTTCATAGAGTACCTTTAAGCTACTAATGAAACATTTGTTACTGGAAGAAGGGAAAGATCTATGCTCCCGAGGGATATCAATTCCCTTTTCTGTGATCTTTAATATTAGCTGAGTAGTAAATAAATGAAAGAGAACTGTAAAGACGTTTTATACAGGTGAATAGTTTCTTGTGATTTGCAAATAATGAATGTTTAACTTACGTTATGCAGTTGTCATAAGAGTGTTGTTTCGGTATTTTTTATAACATCATCAGGTGACAAATATTACGCGCGGTAAACAATAATATTAATTGTACGAAAACAAATAAAATATTATGGTTCGTACTATAATGCACGATAAAGTATGTAGTAAAAAATAATGTTTTAAGTGTTGTGACCACTTACTGTAGTCAACCACTTACTGAGCTAGTACAGATCTCACTAACTGGTTGAATCTTTTGAGTTTTGGTAATGCTGTCTATAATGTATGCGAAATTTAATCTATACTTATTTCAAACTCATGGTAAAGTATTCAAGTCACAATTATAATTATATTTTGTTCTTACCGACCGTGACGTACGTAAATCGGACGCGTTTCGGAATATAAACCATCTTCAGACAATCGCTTCTAGGAGGTTGTTATCATACGAAACTTTCAAATGTTTTGAATAACACGAAATTTAAACTGAAAGTTTAAATGTCGGGTGCGCACCATGGAACCTCAGATATAGTCGATTCCCTTACCCTCAGAGGCTTACTTCTGTGTGTACAAACTTGACAACCACGTGAGACCCTTGCTGAATCTACACCTTTTTTAATGTAGTCTTGGGTTAGATCCCTCTCTCTCAACTTTCCTATAAGGTCTCCTCCTGAGCAACTCTTATTTTGTTTCAACTATGACGTTATTGGAGGATTAGAGGGCTGGGTGTTTTTATTTTCATTCATTTTTTTATAACGCGATGATGATCGAAACCTTACGGAAAGTTTTGCTTTAAGGAAATCTTTGTGTTTTTGGATTTTGTGCTAAATTTTAAGACTTATATTCTTAGTTATTTTTCGATAAACCCCCTCATTAAGGATTTAAAGGCGCTTGAAAAGTCGACAATTTATGGTTTGCTGCATTTTTGGGATGCGAATTTTCTGTAGTTCTTATTGTTGCGCTATGTTTAAAAGTTAATCAGTAAGGACCTGCAAACCCTTAACAAAGAAAAGGAGAGATATAGGATAATAGAATTAAAGAGAGGGGCAGTGGAAGAGTAAATTTTTTTTTTTAAAATGGTAGGGAGAGTTAGACAGAACAAAGATGCCGAAGGGGGGAAGTAAATTTTAAATGTGAGGAAGAAGATATAGATATATTGAGATGTAGAGAAGGAGACACTAAAGCTGGCAGAGTTATAGAGGAAGTTTGGGTTGGGGAGGAGTGGTGTAAACGGGTAAAATAAAATAGTTAGAGATAAAAAAAATTAATGTCTAGTAGGTAAAAATACCAGTGCAGGGCTAACTAATTTATGAAACGGATAAACACTAGCTCAAATCTACTGCAATTATAAATAATCGGAGAAAATATTAAAACTTCATTCACCAGTTACAAAGTGACAGCCATCCTTAACTCTATATACCCTTTTTCATTTCAACTAGCACCCCCCGTCGCGGCTCGCCCGCACAATTTTAAGGTTGAGACTCTATCTGTTGAACAAATCAATTGGTCGCTATGTTGGGTAGGATGAACTTGGAGACCTCTAGTTTACGCCATTATTCTTATTTTGAAAAGACCTTTAAAATGAGGTATCACTCAATAGGGGTTGCTATTTAAAATTCTTGACTTACCCCCAAAACTACCCTATTTTGGGGGTAAGGGTTGAAAATGTTGATACTTCAAAAAACTCCTCCTTTGGTTATCTAAACTTTCCCCAAAGCAAATCTGTCTATTTCCATTAATAAAAGAAATAAGAGTGGGGGTGTGACTTTATGGACACATGGTAAATATATATATATTAAAATTTTAATTTCAAGATAATACAAAATAAGGTTATCGTACTTATTGATTGATACATTACTTTAACTCGACCTTGTATATCTAATTATATTTCTTGATATTCTAAATGGGAACAGACAATCTCAGCTGAAGGGAAGGGGAGGGGGGAGTTGTATTGACATATTAATGAGATGTCAGCTGTTTATTGCACTTCATCACGCAGGTAATTATTTACATCCGTCGTTATCTTCACCTTCAACTGTCTCGTCTAACTATTGTGAACAATGTAATAGATGTACTTTTAGCAAATTTTCGTACTTATGAAATGTGCACAGTTCCTATGTTTGAAAAGAGTCGAGTGGAATAAGATATAAAACCGTTTTGGTTTGAATAATGACAGTTTAGGAGGGGAATAAAAATAGAAGGAAGGGAGGTTACTAACACACACACACACACACACACACACACACACACACACACACAAACACACACACGCATATATATATATATATATATATATATATATATATATATATATATATATATATATTGTCAAGATTGTGACTCATAAGTGAGTACATAAGTCAATCAGGTAGATACATAAAAGTTAGAATTAAAGAACATGTAAATAGAATTCATAGTAGCCTAATGGATTGTTATATTTATATATGAATGGTTATAAATACCTTATTATTTAAGCTCAGACAACATAACAGAGAAGGGTAGACCTATCTACACAAATCTAGATAAGACCTTAGATTTCATCCAGTCAAGTAGTAGAACCAGCTGGTGTAACATGTGGCTACTTAAAGACAGTTTTAATTCATATAACGTGTACAAATGTACAAGAATAACTTCTTCTGTTTTAGTGTTGATAAATGTTGTTAATATTTAGTGCCTTGTAAACACAAGGCACTAAATAAGGTAAAGTGTAGCTTGATAATGCCGTCTGTGTAACGGCGAAACATGTCGCACAAAAAATAAGGATTGTTTGACAAACAAGGCAATTATAACCATTCATATAACATGTAAATAGTTGGGGAAATGCCTCTAGAAACTCTAACTTTGCTAACCATCGTTTGGACTCAGGTCATAATTTTCAACCGAAATTAAAAGTTAAACTCTTACATATAGAAAATAAAATCAATAGATCAAATAATTTAGAATGTTTAGAAATAAATAGATCTATTTTACTTAGGCCTATAAGTATTTCACTTTAAATATTACGTCTATAAGAATCAATATTCATTGAAATGTAGCCACGGCCGTTTCATCTGCAAGAGACATCTTCAGGCTCTGCACATTGTCACAAACAAAATACACGAATACTCAAAAAAATGTTATAATATAAAAACAAGGATTAAATAAAGTAATAAAGCTAAAGTTTCAAAATTATTTAAATAATATAAATGAGCTACAATTGTTTCGCCTTGCGGCATCATCGGACAACTATTGATTAACAAATATTGACAACTGGAAACATGCCTATAGAAACTTTAACTTTGCTAACCACCTTCGGACTCAGGTCATAATTTTGATCCGAAATTTAATGTTAGACTCTTACATATAGAAAATAAAATCAATAGATTAAATAATTTAGAATGTCTAGAAATAAATAGATCTATTTCACTCAGGCCTATTTTCAACTTAAATGACCAAATTGTAATAAATTCTTCACCCCTTCTAAAACCCACCCTTAACATAGTTCATCAACCTTCATCTACCTGCTAGGTCATTCCCCCCACCCTTCCCGATTTCTCTATTGTATTTCAGTTTCCTGTTACTTGAGTATGTATAAATAGTTGTCAAACTTGTTAATTATCAGTTACCTGATGATGCCGCAAGGCGAAACAATTGTAGCTCAGTTATATTATTTAAATTATTAAAATAATTTTGAAACTTTAGTTTTATTGCTTTTTTTTAATCCTTATCTATAATTATTTAATAAGTTATGGGGAGTTTTTTTAAACATCCTACAGTTTTCAACAGATTTTGAAGTTTCAGATGTTGTTGGATAAGGCTTAAGTTGTTTCCGTCCAAATTTAAAAAAAAGGAACATGAGGGAAGGAAAATAGAAGGGATGCAATTTAACCTATGCTATTTTTTATTGAGGAATTTAGACACATCTTAATTAAAAAACATGGTGATTTATGTTAAGAATTAGTTCGTAAGGGTAAAACTATACGTTTTAAAATCAATTAAATAATATCAGCTGTTATAAACAATTATTTTAAAGGAAACTAAACAAAAGTGTGGTTATTTAGTTAAAAAGTGTTCTGATTATGTTCTTGAAACAAAAATGGTATTTATCAGTTCGTTTTGACTAGCTTATACATTGTTTTAAAATGAGTTTTTTAAAAGTTTGTTAATAGATATATTAGTATTTTTTTAATTGAAGTTTTTTAAAAGTTTATTGAACTGTTTCATTGTACTTTCAACAGTAACAATGGCTCCAATTAGAGGGAACACATACTTATACCGAAGGCGTGTTTATCACTGCAACTACATGAGAATTATGCGTGGACTTAACAATGAGGAAACGAACATTGATTCGTATAAACGAGCACTTAAAAGACCAAACGAAGTTATAATTTTTTTTTCGTCATACTGCTTCAAAAAGAGCTGTTTTCAAAACATGCATTGAGATGCTAAAGTTGTTCTTTTTAGTCCTACGGCCTAAAAACATCAGCTGAGGTCGAGGTCATCAGCTGTTTCCTCTTTTATACGTATTAATTAACGATTGTAAAGCGTCTATAAAAACAACCGATACTCTCGATTGTAAATAACCGTTAAAACAGCTGTTACCATCGATTTTATAAATAAGTACCACTAACACAAACTAAACAGCTGTAAGCATTGTGTAACTTATTTAAATTAAAAATATTTATATATTGCTTGATTTCGATCGGCGGTTATCCTAGTCCACACAAATACATATTACAATTTCGTACATTATTTATGAAAACCTTTCATTATGCACTAGAATTAAATTTCAAATCGGTGTTTCAATTTGTAATTGACGTAATAATAACAACAACGAATAACTGAATACATTAGAATGCGACTTTGATGAGATTTCGACACCCAAACGCTCGCGGTTTGATCAAGCTGCACGGTTGTGAACAGGGCTTTGAGGTCTAGCGTGTTGGGAAACCAATCTAACCTCAAACTTCCTTCATGTATTAACGGTTCACTCTATACACATCCGGCGAAATCATAATTGCATGGTAATTATTCTACATTAGGAGACTTTAATGGCGCTCGTCTACGTGCTAGAGTTTTAAGGTGTGTTTAAGAATTAACGAAAGATTATATGAGTTACTCAGGTGGGATTAATACATAATAGTTGTTTATAGTTAAGAATTTATATTAATCAAAACACAAAGTGAATCGTCACGAATAATCACTGTATAAGTTAACCTAAATATAATTTAAAACAGCTGTTATACATTCTCAAATAAAGAACAAATATTTCAAAATTTTAACCATTTAATTTTGCGAGATGTAAGCAATAAATCACAACACAACGTGAATCTATACAAATAAAGCAACAACTGTATAAGTTAACGTAAAAATAATTTAAAACAGCTGTTATAAATTCTCAAACAAAGAACAAAAAAAAAAATATTTGAAAATTTTAACCATTTAATTTTGCGAGATGTAAGCAATCAATCACAACACAACGTGAATCTATACAAATAAAGCAACAACTGTATAAGTTAAGCTAGAAATAATTTAAAACGGCTGTTATACATTCTCAAATAAAGAACAAATTAAAAATATTTGAAAATTTTAACCATTTAATTTTGCGAGATGTAAGCAATCAATCACAACACAACGTGAATCTATACAAATAAAGCAACAACTATATAAGTTAAGCTAGAAATAATTTAAAACGGCTGTTATACATTCTCAAATAAAGAACAAATTTAAAATATTTGAAAATTTTAACCATTTAATTTTGCGAGATGTAAGCAATCAATCACAACACAATGTGAATCCGTACAAATAAAGTAAGCACTATATAAGTTAACCTAAAAATAATTTAAAACGGCTGTTATACATCCTCAAACAAAGAACAAAATAAAAATATTTGAAAATTTAAACCGTTTAATTTTGCGAGATGTAAGCAATCAATCACAACACAACGTGAATCCGTACAAATAAAGTAAGCACTATAAGTTAACCTAAAAATAATTTAAAACAGCTGTTATACATTTACAAACAAAGAACGAAATACAAATATTTGTAAATTCCAACCGTTTAATTTTGCGAGATGTAAGCAATCAATCACAACACAACGTGAATCCGTACAAATAAAGTAAACACTATATAAGTTAACCTAAAAATAATTTAAAACAGCTGTTATACATTCTCAAACAAAGAACAAAATAAAAATATTTGTAAATTCCAACCGTTTAATTTTGCGAGATGTAAGCAATCAATCACAACACAACGTGAATCCATACAAATAAAGTAACAACTGTATAAGTTAACCTTAAAATAATTTAAAACAACTGTTATACGTTCTCAATCAAAGAACAAAATAAAAATATTTGAAAATTTTAACCATTTAATTTTGCGAGATGTAAGCAATCAATCACAACACAACGTGAATCCATACAAATAAAGTAACAACTGTATAAGTTAACCTTAAAATAATTTAAAACAGCTGTTATACATTCTCAATCAAAGAACAAAATAAAAATATTTGAAAATTTTAACCATTTAATTTTGCGAGATGTAAGCAATCAATCACAACACAACGTGAATCCATACAAATAAAGTAACAACTGTATAAGTTAACCTTAAAATAATTTAAAACAGCTGTTATACATTCTCAATCAAAGAACAAAATAAAAATATTTGAAAATTTTAACCATTTAATTTTGCGAGATGTAAGCAATCAATCACAACACAACGTGAATCCATACAAATAAAGTAACAACTGTATAAGTTAACCTTAAAATAATTTAAAACAACTGTTATACGTTCTCAATCAAAGAACAAAATAAAAATATTTGAAAATTTTAACCATTTAATTTTGCGAGATGTAAGATATCAATCTCAACACAACGTGAATCCATACAAATAAAGTAAACACTATATAGGTTAAACTGAAAATAATTAAAAACAGCTGTTATAAATTCTGAAACAAAACAACAAAATAAAACTTATTTCACAGTTTATATTACAACAGCTGTTTCAAAATATTCTTTTTGTTAAACTTATTATTTACCCAAAACAGTCATGTTATTTAAATGATAAATTTATTACAAAATAAGTGTTTCCAAGGAAAATGACTAATTTTTAGCAAATCTCCAGATATCACTGTTTAAAATTTAACGCCCTCAATCATTAAAATCTACTCTCAAGTAAAGAAATAAGCGAGTAGCGCAGAAATTCCTAAGCGAATTAAATATAAGACTTTAAAAAGTTGATGAGCACTATCATGGTTTTACCATACAATATAAAACAGATCCTCTAAATGTAATGCCAAAAAGTTGGTTTCTGAGGCCTTGTAGAACATTTTAATCAATTTTAATGTAACAGCAGATATTTCTTGTTGAAACTCTATACTCAGGGAAAAAAATAAAGCAAATAAAGCTTAAAGTTTCAAAATATTTTAATAATATAAATGAGCTACAATTGTTTCGCCTTGCGACATCATCTGGCAACTGATAATTAACAGGTATTGACAAGTAACAGGAAACTGAAATACAATAGAGAAATCGGGAAGGGTAGGGGGAATGACCTAGCAGGTAGATGAAGGCTGATTTAAGGATGGGTTTTAGAAGGGGTGAAGAAATTAATGCAATTTGGTCATTTAAGTTAAAAATAGGCCTAAGCAAAATAGATCTATTTATTTCTAAACATTTAAAAATTTTTAATCTATTGCTTTTATTTTCTATTTATAAGAGTTTAAAATTTAATTTCGGATCAAAACTATGACCCGAGTCCAAAAGGTGGTTAGCAAAGTTAGAGTTTCTATAGCCATGTTTCCAGCTATCCTAGTCTCCATGTAGCGGTAAATCAAAGTTAATGTAAAAAAAAGTAATTTCTTAATCTGACGAGAGCTAAATACCGGCACAAGTGTAGCGAGTCACGTATATACAGCTTAGAAGGACAGACACTGACACGAGCAAAGCGAGTGGAAACTGTTTAATCACGAGGTTCAGAAAACCTTTGTAACAACGGTTTTAAACTAACTTAACCCACTGGATAAGACGCCTTGATCTAGCAATACAATTTAACATGTTCTACAAGGATGAAATAAAGCTTAATTTTAAAATATTTAATAATATAAATGAGCTACAATAATTGTTTCGCCTTGCGGCATCATCGTATCACAATAAATATAATTTGAAACAGCTGTTGAAATTGTGCAATAACTTTTATTTTGTTGTTTTGTTTCAGAATTTATAATATCTGTTTTAAATTATATTTAGGTTAATTTATACAGTGCTTACTTTATTTGTACGGATTACCGTTGTGTTGTGATTGATTGTTTACATCTCGCAAAATTAAACGGTTGCCCGATGATGCCGCAAGGCGAAACAATTGTAGCTCAGTTATATTATTAAAATAATTTTGAAACTTTACGCTTTATTTGCTTTATTTTATCCTTGAATTTCTAACAAAGAATATCTGCTGTTACATTAAAATTAATTTATTATGTTATAACTAAATAACAACTGTTCAAAATGGGCGATATTTTGACGTTATCAAATAGAGTTTATTTTGAATTCCAATAGTGCTCTATATGAGTACAGTGTATCTCCATATATTGAAGGTGACAACACCAGTGTCGAAACCACTTTTTCGGTTCCACAGGTAAACAAAACAGAGGTTGACATTACCAACTTTAAGTAATTAAAACAGGCTATCACCTTAAAACGACAAATCCGTGCTGGAGACTTTTACTATCCACCCCAGAAATTACAAAATACAAATGAAGACGTTTGTTTCTTTACAAACTACAACGAGAAAATAAAATAAAATTGGTGTCGTGAGGAAAGTTATGTAGAAAAGTTGTAAACATTAAGTCGGGAACAAGTTGCAAGTTTCGCCTGAATTATATCCACTAGGTACCGACGGTGGCGTGTCTTCAACTTAAATATTTAACCAACCCTGTTATATACTTGTACAAACTTTTGTATTAATTATTAACTGTGAACACGTTGACTTGTACACAAGTACGTTGCCAGCGCATGCGCTGTTGATAACATTTCTTACGGAACTTTCCAAGGACGCTGTTTTTATAGGGTTGAAAGAAAGTAGGGAAAGATTGTGATTTACTGCCGTGACGCAATTTGTACAAAACAATGTTGTGTTGAGTTAACAATCTCAAGTGTAGACAACGTACATACTGATGGATACATAACTACTTGAATCTGAGTAGTTCAGGCACTTTAGAAAAAACAATCTAATTCCCCCATACAGAAACTAAATAGAAACGATCCAAAACTACGTCATCAAAAGTGTCAGTTCGGTTTATACAGGGTGGTTGAAAGACACTACCACCCTCTCTATTTAAAAATATTATGATATTTGAATTGTTTTTGCGTCAATTAAGTAAAAAACCTACAAAAACCAAAGTATTACGTTATAATAATTTAGGAGGCTTACTCAAAAATTTCAAATACCCTTGTGATATCGGTACCTCATTTTAAACGTCTCTATGAGAATCATAGAAAACAAAATGGCGGCCAAAAGAGTTATTCTATTTACGAAGCTAGATTGACAAGATATATCCAATTGTATGACATTAATGTGTTTTTACCTCCTACTAAATATTCAAACTGTTCTCACTGTACCTATAAAACATGTTTTCGTCATACTGCTTCAAAAACAGCTGTTTTCAAATACATGCATTGAGATGCTAAAGTTGTTCTATTTAGTCATAGGACTTGAAAACATCAGCTGTTACTTCATTTATACGAATTAATTACGCATCTATAAAAACAACCGATATAAATAACCGATTGTAAATAACCGTTAAAACAGCTCGATAAAATAACCGTTCGATTTGAAGGTAAATAGGTTATAACATTTTAGTTTTTGTGAAATTGTTTTCTTATATTATTTGCAGTATAACGAAAAAATAGTTCATCACTTGGACCAAAAGAAGCTTTTCGATTAATTTAAACAAATGGTCTGGTACGATGCTTTCACAAATGCTTTCACTTTTGAAAAGTTTTACTTTTGAGGCTTTAAATATATTTTTTTTATTTATTATTATTATTATTATATTTTTTTTTACATGAACAGATGCCTCGAATGCTCGCTCTAGCCTAAGTGAAGTAAGCATTATTTTGATCACGAGTTGCGTAACATGTTTTCGGAGTTAAGATAAGAAAGCGCTGTACGGTGCTGCACCCTGTCCGCAATTATATTATGTTATGTGGTGGCTCTTGGAGGGAAGGCGGACTGACTTGGAATGGGGAGGTTTTTCGTAATACACTGTCTACAAACGCACTGACGAAAGGACGGCGGAACACTAACTCAATCGCTTCCCCCACCACTAAAAAGTGACGGGAAGCTGTTTGCCCGATGAAGGTCAAGCGCCACTACATACCAAATGACTTCTATACCAATAACAAACTATTGGTTGATTTCCAGCAACTTTTTCTCTTTCTTTATTACACACGAATTTAGAAAATAAGTATTAATACATAAACATGTTCTAAACATTATTTTGACATAAAAAACAACTCATATGGAATTTTGATTGTGAATTTTATAAAATTATTTTAAAATAAAATAAAATATCCCTATGAATGATTTAGAAGGTTATGCCGAAACTTACAAGGGTTGGTATACATGAAGAATCTGCAAATATTGTTAGAATGTTATAAGTTGAATTCGAACAAAAAACAGTTTAAAAATGGACGCCATTTTAACATTTTTCATTCATTTTTTTCTGAATTAAAACAGAATTATATGTGAACACAATGTAGTACACTATACGAAATTGTATCTTACAAACAAAGGATGGTCGTTATATCGAAAATAACTTTTCAGTTTTCTGTTATATTTAAACGTAAAAATCACACAAACGAATTTTTTTCCTATTTACTAACTTTGCTTAAGTGGGTAAGTCAGAAATAAAAACTCATTTGTAAATTATTTACTAAACTAATCTATCAAACTAGTAGAGATCGGAAGTAAATAGCCTGACATTCAGTAACTGCTCATTTCTCTAATGAAGTAGCTATATATATATACTGATAGAGTATCTACAATCTATTACTATGATTGCCTTGCTAATGTATAATATACTACTGTCGACTAGGTGTGCATGTGAACCAGCAATTATTTCATTTATCTGCGGCTTATCGAAGTGGAATTTATTCTATTAGTTTGTTCGAAAGTTCTAGATTTCGATAAAAACTTTGGAATTTTTAAAATAATACAAAGAGTGAGTATAAAAGCTATGTAAAAATTTATAAAAATTGAAAACTATCCTTTTTAGTTGTTCATTAAAATAAATTACAATATCCATATGAATAAATAGTCTAAAAAAACATTGCACAAACTTTCTCACTTACCTATCACCAAAACCAACCAAAGCTAATTGTTACCAATAATGTCACATTTAATACTAAAAATACCCCCAACAGAGGGAACGGAAACGTATACCGAAGGTGTGTTTGTTGTAAGTAAAACTCTTTCTACAGTTTTTACCTGATTTTGATGTTTGAGGTATCATTGGATAGGGCTCAGAGTGAAGTTGTCGCCGCCCAATTAAAAAAAAATATGGAACATAAGGGAGGGGAAATAGAAGGGATGAAAAAATTTACATTTAATTAACATATACTAATTTTTATCTGGCTTTATATTAAGAATTTGTTCTTATGAAAAAAATCAAAACAAATACACTCCCCATTTTGAATTTTTTCGTACGTTAAAATTATAAAATGTCAACTATTTGAAATTTTCTGGTCCGTAACAGGCTATAAGCTATAAGTTTACCAAATTTCAAGTTTCTAGCTCATCTGGAAGTTGTTTAGAATTCGTATAGATTAGTGAGTCTCACAAGGAGTTGTATATTAGATTTGTTTTTATGAAAAAAAAAAAAAAAAAAAAAAAAAAATGTTTTTAAACTGCACCAATCAAATAATATCAGCTGATTGATATAAAGGAAAATAATTTCAAGGAAACTAAACAAAAGTGAGATTATTTGTTAAAGAAGTGTTATTTTGTTGTACCACTTACTCAGCTAGTTTACATGGTTACTTCACTCACTGGTTGGATATTGTGAATTTTTGGTATTGCTGTCTATTAGGGCAAGAGCATCTTATAAACAGTTTGATGCGAAATTTAATCTATACTTATATAATTGGCTAGGAGTTGGCTAGAAATTCTACTAAATAAAGCTTTTAACTGATTTTGACTATTGAGGCGTCGTTGGATAAAACTCAGCCTGGTATTGCTCCCTCCCAAATTTAAAAAAAAAATGGATTATAAGAGAGGGAAAATGGAAGGGATAGAAGTTTTTACTGTTAACCCTATGCTAATTTTGATTGTGGAATTTAAAAACATCTGTACTTAATAACATCTGGCTTTATATTAAGAATTTGTTCTTATTAAAAAATTAAAATAAAAAAAAGTGTTAAACTACACCAATCAAATAATATTAGCTGTTATTAACATAAACAAAAATGTGGATTTTTGTTAAAAAAAGGTGTTATTTGTGTTGTGATTATTTGTTTTTAACAAAATATAGAACTAATCAGTTCGTTTTGACTGCATTATACAGGTTTCTTAAAACTTTGCAATTTTTTAAAGTTTTTTTAACTGTTTCTCACTGTACTTTTAATAGTAACAATGCCTCCAATTAGAGGAACAGAAACTTATACAGAAGGCGTGTTTATCACCGCAACTACACGAATTATGCGTGGACTTAACAATGAGGAAACGAACATTGATTCGTATAAACGAGCACTAAGGATGCCAGGCGAAGTTATACCATTTACAATTGGACCAATGAATGAACGCTTCAAATCAATTTACAATAGGGTTTTAAATAACAAAATATTTCTACATTTCGAGAAATTGGTACACTAGTGTTATTATTATTAATTACTATAGTACCTAAACCTAAACCTACTTTGCCCGTGGCACAAAAACACATTTTCAGCGTAAAAAGTATTTTATTAAAAATTATTTTAAATAAAGAAGGTCAAAGTTCATTTCCCTTATCTAGCTATATTTCTTGAATCGATATTGTTTTATAAATGCAATTTAGTACAAGATTTTGGGTCATTAGTATTAATAATATCACTAAAATCTTAACTAAATCAGTATAGAGTTAATTTTGAGGAATGCATCTTTTATAACAGCCCCACTGCCGATTATTATTATTTTTTTTACCAATCAAACAAAAACCGTTATTCTTGTAGGGATCCCGACCAATACACCACGAGCCTACATTTAAGCAAAATTTAATCCAAATCTTTAGAGGGCATTTTGAGAATATAGTAAAATGTTATTTTTTTCCTTGTTGCAGCCGAATTGTAAACTATTTTTAAAAAATGAAATAAATTTCTATATTAAATAAAAAATATAACCAAATCATAAATTTGATTAAAACCGGTTTAGACGTTTGAGCTGTAGAGTCGTAGTAAGTTAAAACTTTAAATGGTTGTGGTTTTATTATTTGTAGTTTTATTATTTGTAGTTCAATCTCTGAGAAAAACTTCATTTTATGCAGATGTAATTGGGATTTATTAAAACATCAGCTGTTTCATTGCTATTTATTTGTTGCCATAGCAACGAGTTTTCTCATTGTTGAATAATTTCAAACACAGGAATCTAGTAGGTGGTAAACTTGTAGTAGTTTACAATTAATTAACTAATATTTTGTTTATTCCATTATGACTTTACCTTTAAAAACACACATGTCATTCAGTGTTATTATGAATGTGAACGGATTTTATCAGCTGAATTAAGAAAGTTTCGTACTCGCAACGGTTTGAGGGACGAACTGTGTAATGTGGTCGCGTTTAAAAAGCTTGTCAGCAAGTTAGAAACCACCGAGTCCATTGGAGACCTTCAATCGTAAGAAAAGAAGAACTGAAAGAAGTAATTCTTTAGAAAGTCAATACTTTAAGGAATATCACGCTTAGCATAGGTAGAGAATGGCGGGCAGTTCGAACACAGGTCTAAATAACCCCAAGTAAGAATTTGAATTAAGTTTTGTTATTAAATCTCGTTTAATTTTAAAGGAAATTAGGTACTTTATTTTGTTCTATATTTAAAAAAAAACATTTAAACTATAGTCAATTGAAGTTTTAAATAAATTTTGCAAAACTCAGTACATTATTACAAAAATGCCTTGTCTGAAGAAAACAGAAAAATACACAAATAACTTGACAACAACTTTTTTTTTTACTAATAATACATCTTTCTCTATACTACCAAGAAGTGAGAAAGAAAAATTCCAAATATTAGCTTTCATCGGTTGGTTAAAATGATTAATCTTATGAAAAATCGGTTCAACAATTAAAATTATTCTTATGAGCGATAAATCCAATATGGCGGATTTTAAGTACTCCCTTAAAAAATCATAAAAATTACACCGAGACAAACAAACAAACAACGGAAGAGAAACCATTGTTTTAATCTTAACAATATATAATTCATATTGCCTTATGAATGCTTTAAAATATATATTATATATGCTATATTATCTCAACTTTATTTCATATTATTTTCGACTTGTACTGCAGTACCAAACATTTTATGTTTATTTATTTTTGTGAAATGTGTATCAGTGTGTTGTGTAAACGTGTTGTTTCATCTGATTATGGTATAATGTTATACCGAAACAGCTGTTATGCAATATTAATAAATACTAAACACAAGATTGCTAAGACGTAAGTAATTTAGTAATAAAAAAATATAGAATTACTTAAATTCATTACATTTTACCCCTGAATACGTAGACAAAACGTATGTGTACCTATATTGCATAACCAGCGCCTGAAATATCAACTGCCTTGCAATAATCTCCTTTACACTGTACTTTGATCATTGATGTTGCCCACTAAATTGTTGATTGGTTTACTGTAACATACTTCTGCATTATAAAGGTTTGAACTGGTGTGGGGGGGGGGGAGTGCCGTGGGTAAGTGGCTATTCAATCACTACGGTGCGCGGCTTAATTTGTAATACAAGATTATCATAAAAGAATGGTGGGGTTTCATTAATTCATATGAAGACAGTAGAGAAATTTTGTGGTGTTGTATTGGTATTGCTGATAGCCTATAACACAAAAGTTTTTTTAACAGCTGCTGTTACCTCAAAATTAGTTCTTACATTGTTGTCGTAGTGTGTTTTGTGTTTTCTGGAGTGTTCTGTGTGGAGTGTGATAGGGCCTTTCTTCTTTGCTGTAAACGCAATTAATGGAATTGTGTATCTCGATATGTTATTCAATTATTCTTTTCCAACAACTTCATTTCCAACAAGATGGCGCATCCCACACTTTAGTGCATTTTTTACACACACTTTGAATGAAAAGTTTGGACATCGATGGATACGCTGGCCTCCAATGAGTCCAGACCTGACACCTTGCGATTTTTTCTTGTGAGGGTACATCAAAGAAATTGTTGATCGAGATAAAATCCGTGATCTAAATCACTTAAGGAACAGGATTAATGAAGCAATGACAACCGTTAACAATAAAATGTTACTAACATT
Source organism: Aphrophora alni (assembly GCA_963513935.1). NCBI lineage: Eukaryota > Metazoa > Arthropoda > Insecta > Hemiptera > Aphrophoridae > Aphrophora > Aphrophora alni. The sequence goes on from OY740776.1 coordinate 12,345,489, forward strand.
TGGGCAGAACTTGATTATCGATTGGACATTTCCCGAGCGACTAATGACGCACATAACGAAATTTATTACTTATGTTAAAAATCTGTTTCAGACGACGATTTAGATAAATAAACATCAACTGTGAGTAGTTCTGTTTTCATTTAAATCATGTTCAAAACCCTACCATTCTTTTATGATAACCTGGTACATTAAACGAAAAACTTGTCATTATTACACTCTCACATATTATGTAGTACTGTTCAGAGGAAGTCACGCGGTACATTAAAAAAATAATGTTGCGTTTTTTATGAATGCATCGGTTTCGTGTCCAAAAAAGTGTTTATTATGTTTATTTGTCTGCCTCTACACCTCAAAATCGACTATCGTTTTTATCAAAATCACATCTTTTAACTTTTTTTTAAACTCAAAATTTACAGATAATTACCGTAAGAAAGAATAAACCTTATAATTTTCTAAATATCGGCTCTAAAATTTTGCTCACATGTAAAATACCTCTCTAGAGGTAAACAAACCGATTGGTCGTTTCCCTTCAAAATGGCGCTTTTTAAAGTTATATCGGGGTCAAAACCATAAAATCGTCTGTTTTACAAAAGTAGTAATTTTTGAAAATCGGATTCATCGTTTAAATATTATTAAAACGAACAGATTAATCATCCAAAGACAGTAGAAACATGACAAGTACACAAAGTTCAGGGATAATTGTAAAACAAACTAATCTAGAATGCTGTTGTTAAAAAGCTCAATTTTAAATTCAATACAATTTACGTTGAAAACCCATTTACGGTACAATCGAAGTAAACAGGTTTAGACGCTACCAATATTTCTCTAAATAAGGTGGTAAGCATGGTTGATTTTCACATTTTGACTAACAACTGTACTGACGAGGGATAGTTAAGTCCGTAGGTTAAACCAAGGACACTTATAATTTCACGTGCGTGTCTGTCTGTAAGTCGCAACCAGTCTACACAGACAAGACGACAAATCATATTATTTCTAACTTTACATTTATATTCACTGTATTATCTTAAATATAGGAAAAAATATTGCGGTAACAAAAAAAAACCTTGGGGTAGTTAAGAGAAGTAAAAACTATAGTTGATTTTTTTTATATTTTTTTTTATTTTATTTTATTTTTTTTTTAGAATAGTAGCTTAGTGTATATTAATAAATAAAACTAGAAGTTATTCTGATTACGAATATGTAAAAATATTGAGCTTGACTTGTGAGATAATATTCGATAGAATAAAACTCGAACACAAGCTCTCACAAACATTACGTTTACTTAATCAAACGCGTTTCAACGACAAAGTGTTACATACGCTGTTATAGTTATTGTAGCTCATGTATCACCGAGGATGGCGACTTTGTCGTTGAAACGCGTTTGATTAAACGTAACTTTGTGAGATCTTGTGTTCGAGTTTTATTCTAACGAATAAATATCTTTATTTGACGAAAATTTAATATGTTGACGCTAGGCCTAATTTAAACGTCACAATCATCCTCCCCCCGCCCCTCATCCACTCTAACTTGAACACGGCGTGACCTACAAATCTGGAAAAAAAAAATTTGAATTTTAAATTAAACTGCGCTGCGAAATCATATATTATAGTGTTTTGTATAATGAATACAATTTAATTATGAACAATGAGAAATGAGTAACGTATAAGTTTTAAAAACAGTTTTTGTGAGATGTGAGGCGAACTATTCATGGATGATATTTTCATTGATTTCTATTTATTAGAATAGGTAAAACCAAGGACCTTTACAATTTTCAGCGAGTGTCTGTATATAAGTGGCAACCTAGTCTACACTCATAAAACTATAAATCATATATATTTTAAACACTACATGATTTGTATTGTGTCCCATATAGAAAAAATTAAGTGACCTTGGGACAACCTTTTGTTAAAGAACAAAAACTATCAGAGTCGAACGTTTTTATTTTTGGAAGTACTTACGTGTGGGGTATCAAATAAAACTAGAAGTTATTCTGATTACGAATATGTATGTTTATTTGACTAAGAAAATAATATGTTGACCGCTTAAAGACTACTACTTTATAAAAATAACTGTCCCTATACACCTACGGACGCTAAGTAGTGTGGTTTTAGGACACGTTTGACCCTTTTATTTTTATTTGATTTTGGGCAGTTAGAAAATTTATGTTTGTACAATTTACTTCAATGAAAAGGAGGAGAAATTCAGTTTACGTCAATTTTTCTTATTTTTAAAATTTCCGCCTATAAACAAACTAATAGTCAGTATTTCTACTAATTCATAATTTTAATTAAATCAAATTAAATTTAAATTTCTCGAAAACTGTCTAAAAAACGTTTTATTTAAACACCAACACGATCGCGATTGTAAAAGTGAAATGATATTACTCATAAAACTATTAACTACTTAAATATAATAAACTAAAGTAATTAAAACTTCACCTTTAACTTGTATTTCTAATAGGACAATATAGTGACTTTAAATCTACTGCTACTACATCAATCAGTACAGTAATGTATTTATGTGAGGACAGTGGTGGTTGTAACATACCGCCCCTTAGCAGGCATCTCTCGAGTCAACTGTCAACAGAGAGACAATATTGATGTCTATTGAAGGTCAAACATTCACCTGAGCCCAAATTCTCTGACAACTGAATTTAGTTGAAATTTTCTATAAAACATAACTCAGGAATATTATTTTCACGTTGATTCCACATATCGGCGTAAAATTAAAAATAATTATTACTTTCTTGTTGCTCAAAGGTTAAATATCTCTGGGTTATCACTGCGTTATAAAAATAGTTGACGGATGCCATCATATTATTTACCAAGTCCCATCGTAAAAGTAATACAAAGAGATCCTTTAAATGTCATGCAGAAAAGTTGGTTACTTAGACCTTGTAGGAAATACTTGACTATTATCAAACGGGGAATGTGGCTGAACGAACGGTTTCCTCACTGTAACGTACGCGCTATCACACACGGGCGCGCAGAGTATTAGGACTGGACGGTACCTGCCGTGGGCCACCCGCATAAGTTACCTACTTTCATTTAGATATTTTAAAATAAAATCTGTAATATATTTTTATTCTCACTTAATTACCAAGAAAATAAAACCAAACAATGTACAATTTACAATAATAATTGGAATTTGCCCCTAACCACAATCACTAGAAACTTTAAAATAAAACACAATTATCTGATTAATTGTTCTTTATTAATTATATCCACTTAATGCCCTGATGTGTATTTCGATAACATGGTTATCATCATCGGAGGGTCTTGCTTATAAACTAAATCCAACCTTACACATCTATTACTAAAATAAAATTAAACCTAAAACTAATAACCTTGAGTGCAAGCTAAAATCCCTCCCACTCCACATATCAGTTGACCAGTAAGGGCTTGGACTGCTAGTAAGGTTAGATTTAGTTTATAAGCAAGACCCTCCGATGATGATAACCATGTTATCGAAATGTACATCAGGGCATTAAGTGGATATAATTAATAAAGAACAATCAATATGATAATTGTGTTTTATTAAGTTCCAGTGATTGTGGTTAGGGGCAAATTCAAATTATTATTGTGAATTTCACCACAGTGCTCAACAAGATTGTAAATGTACAATTTACTTTAATTGAGTCAAAATCAACAATGTTTACTACAAAATGAATGACAGTATGATGACTAATTAGTATTGATAAACAACACTATCGTATATCTTTATCGAAACTATGTACTTTTCGATTTTAATGAAACAAAGGAGCACAATATAATAATAGTATAAAACATAATTTGTACTTTATTATTTACACTGTGATAAGCTGTGTATGAATAAACATGTATTAAAACAGTAATATTGGCATTTACACAATTTAATTTTTGTAAATTTAACATTTGTTCATCTAAGCAACAATAATACAGAGAATAATGTTGAAAACAGCAAAAATTCCCTAATAATGCACATTTTTCGACAAATATGTGTTGTTTATTCACACTTATTAGTCATCATACAGTCACTCATTTCTAGCAAACATTGTTGATTTTGAGCTATAATTCAGTAAATTATACGTTGTTTGGTCTCATTTTTCTTGTAATTATGTGCAGAATAAAACTATATTATAGATTTTATTTTCAAATATCAAATAAAATAAATTAAAGTTTTATAAAGTGAAGCCAGTAGGTGACTCATATGGGTGGCTTGGGGGTAGGTCACCGGACACCCTAATCCTCTGCGCTTGTTCAGCTACATTCCCAGTTTGATACTAGTTCTCTAATACTCTTTATAGTTCTCGATAATAACAATAGCTCTTTTACAGTTATAGTTTGATTGGTGTAGCTCGTGTATCACTGAAGACGACGACCTTGTCGTTGAAACGCGTCTGATACTTGGGCGTATTTCTTGTGAGAATTGTGTTCCGTGTGTTTGTTATACTGCATAATTTTTCTCATATGGCGAGCTCAACATTTAATATACACATTATAACATACACCTTTCTTGCATGTTATATAAAGAAAACCTTGACTTTACTTTTTACTCTTTTACTTACTTATTTAGGATTTAATTATGATTTATTTTGGTACTGAAATTACTTGGTCAATACACAATACTTTAAAATTTTAAAACTCAATTTATTTTAGCGCAGAACGAACAAGGAACAATTTGTTGTACGTAAGGATAGTTACACATTTAGCAACTTATTCTAAAATGTATTAGACATTCATACAACTTTCATTCCTTAATTATAACAATCTAATATTTAAACAAACACAAATTTCAATACGGGCAAATATATTTCTTCTACTTTTTTTTTTTATTACTTTTACTTTAAGTTAATTTACCTTTCTCTCAATTACTTTTAATCCCTCAAAAAAAAATCAAATTTATCAATCTTTGTACTTTGCTGAAGGCTACTAATTTAATCTCTCGCTGAAGCTAATACTCAATACTTGTCGCTGAAGGCTAGAAGTTATACTTTACTAAATTCTATTAAAAAGCTATGTTGGTGACTCGGAGACAACCAGTCTCTAGAGTCGCACCTTACTCCCTCGTTGCTAGTAGAAGACTCCTTTTTTCTTTCTCTCCTCAGTTCCGCGGCAACGCCACACTAACTTTCACAAATTCAAAAAAAAAATAGGATTTCGTCCTTCCTATTGGTTGTTTTTGAATTTGTCGTTATTTTTGGAAAGTTTCGGTTTCTCCTAGTCTGTTGAACAAATCTAAAAAGAGAAATCGTAGCGTCGCTTTCCTTTTTCAACCCTAATAATTTTACAATTCGTTCTGGACATCTGCAGCGCTTATGCCTCCACTCCTTTCTTAACAATCCTTTGTAAACCTTTTTTTATTTTTTATTTTCTATCTCTAATTTAATTTTACAAGTGAAGATTTATTTCTTATTCCTAATTTATTTAATTTAATTTGTTTTTCTGATATCACTTTAATCATGTTATCTGGTTTGATTGAGGTGATATCGTTACAACATGTTTATAAATTTTCAAAAAAAAAAATTAGGATGTGTTAATTATTGGTAAAAAATTCCCCCTTCTACTTTACTTCCCTTATGCTGCATTTTTTGAAATTGGACGGAGACAACTTTATGCCGAGCCCTTTCAACGAAAGGCTACCTCAAATATCAAAATCGATTTAAAATAGGAGGAGGAGTTTCACCTACAATAAACACGCTTAAGTTTCTGTTCCCTCTAAATTGGAGGCACTGTTAGTTTTAAAAGTACAACGAAAAACACTTCAATAAACTTTAAAAAATCACGGGAAAAAAATCTATAAGAAACATTAAAGACCTTAATTAAAAAAAAAATTGTATAAGCCGGTCAAAAGGAACTGATAAACACCATATTTTGTCAAAAACAAATATTTTCGGAAACAAATTCTACTTTAGCAGGTAATTTCCTAAATGCACAACTACGATAGTATTTCGATTATTAATGTATGATATCGGAAAGTCATGGCCACAGCTGACCTACCGGAAGTCAGGGTCACAGCTGACCTGCCGGAAGTCCCTGCACGCAAACACGCTACTATGTTACGCCGCTTATAACTACAATATAAAAACTTCCCCGTGGGTTTTTGGTTTATTATTTCCTTTTAATACTGTGACATAAGAATTGTGACGTCTTTACATTATATTTCGATTGTAAGCTTTTTACATAAATATATTGGTGCTCTCTGTGCAATGTCTGTCTGTCTGTTTATCTAGAAAGGACAACTCCTTACTGCCGTGACGAATTTCGATAAGTATGGTTATTTTTTAATGACATTATAAAAAGGATAATATGTACTGATGGGTCCATTTGTCTGTGCGCGCGGCTTGCTATGGCGCGACGGGGAAGAGGGGATTGGTTATCGCTCATTTCCAAAAACATGCGGTCCCGCGCGGCGCGCCGTACGTAGATTATTCACCTGTCTTCAATGTAGCTTCGAGTTGTTTGTAAACATCGTGTTTCTATATGCACTACAAATCTTGTAAACTGTAATTATGTGTCGCGAAAGGTAGACAAACATAGTTGGGTGAGGGAGCCCTACTTTTACAGAACGGCTAGTAGCGTCAGAGCCGCGCGCACAGACAAATGGTCCCATCAGTACAGGGTGATCCAAAATTGTACAAGAATATTTCGGGTAATGATTTTAGGGCTAAAAATAAGTCAAATTATTAACTGATCACATAGTTCCTCATCTTAATCAGCCGGAGATGAGGGATGGTTTTTTTTTTTTATCAACGGAATGGAGCAAATGTATGTTAATGTTGCCGAACCAGTTTTAGATCGAGGTGTTCGCAATCGTTGGATAGGTCGAGGCAACAACTTCATGGACTGGCTTCCATGATCCCCAGACTTGACTGTTTGCGATTTCACCCTATAGCAACAGATGAATGAATGAAGCTGATTGAGGAGGAATTATTGTTGATACCTCAGGAATTTTTCAAAAACACTTTTTTTTTCGTTGCTATCAGTGCATAGCTATTGATTGACATCGATTCGGATGAAGTTAAAATTCGTATCATTTATAATTTATTACTGTTATTTTTCTCTATTAAAACCCTTTGCATCCCGACGTCCTTTTTTATTGACGTTGTGAGTATGTCCGTTGAATCCCGACGTCCTTTTTTACGGACGTCACGTGTATGTGCGTAAAATCCCAACGTCCGTAAAAAAGGACGTTTAGAAAAAAAAATCATATAAAATACAAATCATTAGTGAATCTATGTTTATTATATATCAATGGAATCGGAAAGAGCTGTTCTATTTACCTCTATGATATTTACTTAAGTTATAAATTACCTATATATCACATTTTTGTGATAGACGTGGCTGTGCTTTTGTCATCTGTCAGATGTAAATAACTTTACTTGTGCTTGGTGTACGTTGTTGTTTTGAAACTTTTTAGTTTGTTTAGTTATTTTTATTGTGATTGTGATATTGGGAAAAAAGTGTTCAAGATATTTTTTTTGTGTGTCATTTTCAAGAATAAAGTGAAAATTTCTGGAATTTTTTTTTGGTAAGTAACAATTTTAAAAATTTCATATCTAACATGCATTTAGACTTATTTTAAAAATATACTACCTTATAGACCATTTCATTCCACACAAAAAAAAAAAAAAATCATCGAAATTGATCAGTAAATAAATTTAATACAATTTTTTTTTCGAAACACTGAAAATTTGCTAAATTGAGCCCGGGATTCTATGCACATACATAGCAGATAATGGTTGGGATTTTTGGAACATATTGAAAATTAAATGTCGGGATGCAAAAGGTTAAGTTTTACATATTTTCGTGTTATCTGCAAATCAACAATTCGATATGGTTATGCAAATAAAATTATTTTAATGATAACGTACCATTATTTTATTATTCCGCTATTTTTATTTGATTAACCATATTAAAAATGAAAGTAGAGGGTACTTTGTTTACATAACAGAACTGTAAAGTGTCAAGTTTGTAGAGTGTTCCATATGTCCGCAATATTAATTCAAAAATAGGGACCTCTTCCTGGAACACCCTGTATATAATGCATACTATTGTTATTAATAATTTCTTCAAAGCAATCTTAGTGACCATAAAAAACCACTAGTAAAAACCGAGTTTTGTATGTAAATTCCTTTAAAAATGTGTAACAATAATCAAATAGCACGATTTTTCACAAGATTAAATTTAATATAGACTCAATAACGAATTAATCGCAGCCAGTTTCATAAAAATCTGTGCTGGTTTAACGTATTATGATTTTTTCTTCTTGTCATGTTCTCACATCTACTTCGTTTGGAGAAAGTTACGTGATGGGTCGAAAAATTGACGTCGATTTTTTTTGCGTTTTGAGGTCACAAACGGATAGACCGATTTTAATAAAATATGACCGACATGGTTTAGCAATTTTTTCTCGTTTTCTCGATAACTCAATATTTTGTAGTAGCTGCCGCAAGAAAAAAAACACAAAATTTCAATTTTGGAAAATCGATTGTAACTATTCTCTTTTACGTTCTCACGTTACGCCTCCCCGGATTGAAATAAAGCATATTGATTGCTATCTCCCCAAACCGGTTTGTTAATTATTGTTAAAATAAAAATATAAAAAAGTGAGACATCGCGGGACGCTTGGCAGATGTGAATCATCAAAATTCCTTTTATGAAAAGCCTCCAATAGAAAAAAAAATTGGTATCTGAAGGAAATAATAATAAAAATAAACAAATGTTTAGATTTTTGTAAATAAAACTATTGAATGAATGTCCATATTCAGGAGTTGAAAAAAACACAATTTATTATATTACTATCAATATTCACTAATCCAACAATATCAATTGTAATATTATTTGTGTTAGGGAAAATCATAACCTACTAAACACGTAGGCCTAAGTACTTTGGTTATTCCAACAACTTCATCTAATAGTGTAACGATAGTTTCTAAGTATAATATGATTGTAAACAATGAACTAATAATAAATAAATAAAGGTTCAGTTTGAAAATAAAATACAATAACATTAACTACAGTACTTATATATTTTTACACATATATTCATAAAGAACAAACAAAACTCCACATTTAAATCAAAATATTTTCAACAATACAACTTACTCTGCACGCTACTCATGGCGCAGAGAGGAACTACAAGGAAGGTTTGACCATCCATAGCGACGCGTCGCAAGAGTCGCTTTTAGGGTACGAACAGAACAAGTGGGTCGCGGTGGATGCTACTAGTTAAGTCGCGGTAGATGTCGACATCCATGTAAAACAAACACATTGTAGTGAATGGAAGAGAACAGAACAGGTAAGTCGCGGTGGAGGTTTAGCGCGATGCCATGCAGGAGGTTTACATCGATGCTTTTGAAAATCAAATGAGTTTGTTTTTACATGGATGCTTACTGCGCGGTCTACAAGGATGCTTCCCTGTGATTGGTGCGTTCAAGGTCAAGTTGCCATCCCCCTCCACAGCAGTAGAACACGTCTGGCGTCTGTCATTCCGTGCGCTAGGGTAATCTAGTTGCTTTCCATAATCTCTTTAGAGTATTAAATTAATTTTTGAATTTCAAGTGCTAAATATGAAGGAAGATCTGATAGCAATTGTGCAGCTCACTCCCGTATTATATTACCTATCAGCCACCACTTGGTGACAGCTGACATTTCATCACTATCATCACTTGACTCACACAACATCGCAAAAGCACAATCTTTTTGTCATTCAAATTTCATCAAACTACTCTACTTGACAGTGGTCCTAGCTCGACTGAGCAGTGCTGGTAACCTCCTTGCTATGTGCTGTCGACATCGACCCCGACTTAACTAGTAGCATCCACCGCGACCTCCACCTCCACCGCGACCCACTTGTTCTGTTGGTACCCTAACTCCTGTATCTCTGCAGTAGATGTTTCACTAAAAAAAAAAAAAACTGAATATAAAACTGTTGAGACGTTATTTCTCAAAATCCGCCGTACCGATATCAATATTATTTTAGTGGAATGTGACGATTAATGACCCAAACCCTTGCAAAATTGCAAGTCAAGGGTTATAGGTTTTACCTAAGAATTAAAAAAAGGAAGAAAAAAAAATAATAATAATAATCTAGACTGACGTTATTGAACAAGCAAAGCAAGTTTGGACTCTTTTAAAAATATTTTTTCACAGGTAATTTCATCATTTTGAGTGACAACAACGGAACTGATATTTTTGGTGACGAATAATTTTTGTCGGTTTTTATTTCGTTTTGAGGATAAAGGAGTAAGAAATATCGTACAATGTTTTTAAACAGTTCAGTCCCACATCATCTGCACTAAAAACCCAGACAGAATTATTCACTACAATTCAAAAACTCATATTTACACACTTCGATTATCGTGCATCGAAAACTCTTAGTTTTAAAATCACTGAATACTATCACGATAGTAAACGAAAGTAGATACAATTTAGAAAGGTAGTTATCGTAGGATTCCAGACAGAGAGGGTGGATATTGCGCCTGTCTAGTACACCCTGTGCTCCTTCAACGTTGCACTATACTCATTTAATAAGCGACCCCGCACTTCTCCCCCCCCCCAACCTTTCTCTCTTCAGTTTTATTGTACCAATAACACCCAATTAAATTCCACTTTAACTCTCGCATAAAACATACTAGCCTAGTTAAACTGGGAGAGATCTGATGAAATTTTCCGCCTATAAAATAAACCCGTTGCCTTCACTTCCCTTAGAGTCTCTTATTGACAACAAGGAAGATTACTTCCGGTTAATATTACTTCCGTTTCTTTTGTTGCTCATCACAGACAACAATTTGGCTCAAGACAATGAGATAGTGCGCAGTATAGTATTTCTTTCGTTAGATAAAACAATTAAGTTTAATGTAGAAAACAATTTTTTTTTGTTTTAGTGTATCTTTTTTTTTTTTTTTTAAATTCTTAGGTAAAACCTATAACCCGAACGTGTCTGTCTGTCTGTAAGTCAAAAACCAGTCTACACAGACAAGACGATAAATCCCATATATTTCAAATTTTGCATTTATATTCTTAGTATTGTCCCACATAATTAAAAATTTAATAGTAACAATTAAAATGATCTTGAGGTAGTTAAAAGGCAAAAATAACGAGTTGAAATTTATATATTGGAAATATTATGTGTGCGGTGTTAAATAAAACTAAAAGTTATTCTGATTACGAATATGTATGTTTATTTGACGAAAAAATTAATATGTTAGCGCTAGGCCACATTTAAAGTGTCAGATATCATGCCCCACCCTCTAACTTGAATACTGCGTTCAAATCTAAAAAAAATTGCATTACGAAATCATATATTATAGTTTTTTGTATGACGAATACAACTTAATTTAATCACACAATGAAAAATGCGTAGCTAAGTTTTAAAAGCAGTTTTTGTGAGATGTGAGACAAACAATTCAATAGCCATTAAAAGATGGATTGGATTTTCATTGTTTCTTTTTATTAGGGTCTGTAGGTAAAATAAAGGACCCTTATTGTTACGTAATAGTGTTTAAGGTCAAATCGACAATTCTCATTTTCTAAATTGGGTTACATGCCACAGCAACTTTCACTTTATACCTGTACAATTTTTAGTCATTCTCATTCTATCTCTAGTAGGAGTCAGGTGCGTTGTCTGCTCTCTAAGCCAATTTCTCGTGGACTAAGTTCCGGCTACCTCATATTAATCTACTCTACCTCAAATACCTCTATATTTCTTTTTTAAACATTTGTAATTATTGTAAAGTGTCAAGTGCGGTCGGTGTGAAGTGATTGTAAGAAGAAGTACTGGCCAGTTACTGCACATCAAGTGGAACCGTTCGTTGGCACAATATACGACAACCTCAAGGAAGGTAAACTCAATAACTCTGGTCCTCCGGCACTCAAACTTAGTAAGTAATAAACTCATAAATTACCGAACATTTTTTGGTCCCCCCGGGCCGGATCTAGTTATTCATTAACTAGACGTAAGATAAAAAACCAGTCTATCAGTTCATTTAATACCGTTATATTTTATTCTATTTGGTTTAAACTCTGTTCAAATTGCTTACTATCAACTTTCACTTTAGATTTGTATTCTCTAACTTTCACCACGCTACAGTACAAACAGTTAAAGTTCACTTTCATTTTCTATTTTGAGAATTGTCGATTGGTCTTATTTTAGTTTAATATTGATCTCCAATAAAATTAAACTTGTAATAGAAATAATATTGTAAATTTAATACTTTCACTTAGTGTGTACACAAAATCTAGCTTATAAATATTTTGACCTTTGTATTGTACTACCTGCTCATATGTTATCTCTATACTTATTTTAGTTACTCTCAGAAACTAGGTCACAAAAGGAGAAAGTTTATAAGGTATTCAAATTATTAATATTATTGACATACCTCTTGTGTTTATCAAAAAAGGGTCTATTCAGCTTTTCATTATTAACTTTCTATTGGACTTTATAGACTTCACCATATTTCTTAAGTTGAGGGCCTATCTTTTAAAATAAACCTCTTTTTGTGTTTTCAAGATAAATAAATAAATTTAGTGTCTTTCTGTGAATTAACTTTGTAAAATGGCTAAATCACTTGCAGTTGTCAAAGCAAGAATGGAGAACGCATTCTCACAGATTCAAATGATTTTTGATCTTACAAAAAAAACTTCTGATAAGGATATTCTTCAAAAATTCCTTGTGTACGCAAAATCTGCCAGTAAGCTTCGCCAAGAATTTTCTGATTCTTTAGACAATTACCTGGAGCTTAAATTGGCTAGTGATCCTGAATTTAAACCTAATTACGCTTCTCTTAATAGTGCAGATGAGTTAGTGAATTATATTAATTCTACCCTAACCTCAATTCAAAGCAAAATGCAATCCAAGAGTAATAGTGAACCTGCCCCTGTACAAAAGTCAGTGGTTCGCTTACCTAAGCTCGAATTAAAACGTTTTAGTGGTGACTCCCTGGAATGGGTATCTTTCATCAATCTATTTGAATCGAGTATAAATAAAGACTCTTCTTTGTCACCCAGTACGAAGTTTCAATACTTATTAAGTGTTCTCTCTGGTGATGCTTTAAATTTGATTAAATCTCTACCTATTTCCGACTCTAATTACACAGTGGCTTACGACCTCCTGAAAGAGCGTTACCACTCTCCAAGGAGACTCGTCACTCTTCACCTAAATCAAATTTTGGACTTACCCTCTGTGAATCATTCTCCAAAACAAATGAGAAAATTTGTCAACTCTTACAATGAAAACATTCAAGCTCTCAAAGGGTTAAAACTGGACATCACCCAAAATAACCCACTTCTATCAGCTATGGTTCTTAGAAAAATGGACAACGATCTCAGGAAAAGGTTCGAACAATTCCGTTCCTCCAATCCCACCGTTGAAGGTGAGGATGGCCCTGTCTTACCTGACATCGCAGATATAATAAAATTCCTCAATCAGGATTGTAACGAAATTGAAAACGCTAGTTTGCATTCTGCACCTTTCTTAAAACCTGCCTCTGCAGAGTCAAGCCATGATTATATGTCAAAAAACCAATTTTCTAAATTCAAAAAGGGTCCTATTGGAAATCACAAGGTCTCTCTGATGACCTCCAACACTGATGGAAATAAACGCAGTAATTCAAACCCTCTCCCATGTTTTGTTTGTCACAAAACTGATCACAAGGTGTATACTTGCCCCATCTTCAAGAGTAAGGATCCCAAATCCCGTTTTCAAATCGTTAAAGAAAATAAACGATGCTCTTCATGTTTGGGCAACCATAACCTCAATGACTGTAGGTCAACATCAAGTTGTTTTAATTGCCACAAAAGGCACCATTCATTACTTCATTTTGAAGAAAACCGTACGCCTATAGTTCAAACTTCATCTCATGAAACTGTTCAAACTTCACAGGAAACTACACCTGCAGTTAGTCTAACCTGTCAAGATAAAGGCCGTTTTACTCGCTCCACAACAGTCTTATTAGGCACTTTGCTTGTGAAACTCACCTCTGCCAGTGGAATTACACAGGTACTCCGTGCTCTCGTTGACTCTGGCAGTCAGTCCTGCTTTCTTACTGAGCGAGCAGCTCAGTTGTTATGTGCTCCCCGCAACAAAGGTTCTCAGGCCATTGCCGGAATTTCTCAAGCTGTAACCCGCTCTAAGGGCCAAACATATCTCAACATTGAAACTCTAAATGGAAAAATGATCTCTAAGAATCAAGACTTTCTCATTCTTGACAAAATCTGTGTAGACTTGCCTCGTGTTTCAATTGAGCCTGATGTCTTTAATAAAGTCCGACCATACATTTTGGCTGATCCTACATTTCACATGCCAGGAAGCATTGACGCTCTCCTGGGTGCCTCTTTATTCCCACTAATATTTAACCAGGTAGCCCACCACCTCGGCCCTGGCCTACCAAGTGTGATAGGATCGCACTTTGGATATTTAGTCATGGGTGAAGCGCCTTGCGCACCTCATACTGGTTCTACTATCACTTCTCAGATGTCAGCAACCCTTTTATCTGTTAATGACATCGACTTACACAATTCGTTGCAAAGATTCTGGCAGCAAGAAGAGCCCCCTATAATGACAAAACAGTCTGAAGAAGACAGGCTATGTGAAGAACATTTCTTAACCACTCATTCTCGGGACCAATCTGGCCGTTATTGTGTCCGACTACCATTCAAGAAAGAACACTCCGTTCTGGGCCACTTGAAGTTAACCGCTGAACAGAGACTTCATTCTTTAGAGAAAAGGTTCAAGGCGAAACCTGAATTCAAAGCGCTCTACTCAGATTTTATGTCTGAATATTTCATTTCAGGTCATATGGAAGTCGCTAACAACACTAACCTAACTGATCCTCACTACTTTCTCCCTCACCACGGGGTCTTAAAGGAATCCAGTAGTACTACTCGTTTGCGCACTGTGTTCGATGCCAGTTCTAAAACTTCTAATGGTTTCTCCCTCAATAATATTCTTCTCACCGGAAGAAAGATGCAAACTAACATTTGCGATTTGTTGCTCATCTTTTGGACTTATAATGTTGTGTTTTTTTGTGACATTCGTCAAATGTATCGACAGATACGAATGCACCCTGAAGACCAGTGCTATCAACTGATTCTTTGGCGTGATAGTCCTGACCAACCTCTTTCAACTTTCAAACTCACTACAGTGACTTATGGAGTAAATTGTTCTCCATACCTCGCCATTCGGACTTTACATCAGCTCGCCATAGATGAAGGTGATTCCTACCCTGCAGCTGCAGAGATTCTACGTAATCAAACCTTCGTAGATAATATCATCGCAGGTGGAGACACCGAAGATGAAGCGATGAACCTCCAGCACCAGCTTATTTCACTAATGAGTCGTGGAGGCTTTGAGTTACGTAAGTGGACTTCGAACTCCATGCAACTCCTACGTAGACTCCCAGATGATCATCTAGAAACTCCTGTATTTCTCCAAGAAACTCTCCAACCTCATTACACCATACTAGGCCTACATTGGTCTCCTTCGACAGACTCTTTCACTTATAACATGAGACTACCTCGCAATTCTACTACTAAGCGTGAGGTACTTAGTGTGATAGCCCGGATCTATGACCCCTGCGGTTTCTTGTCTCCCATTGTCATGTGGGCAAAACGCTTCATGCAACTCTTATGGACCAAAGGACTAGCCTGGGACCAACCTCTTCCTTTTGAGCTACTTGAAATGTGGCAAACCTTTATAGGTACCTCAGAGAGCCTACGAGATATCACTATTCCTCGTGCTCTAAAAATCTCTCATTCACATGACATAGAACTACATGGCTTCTCAGATGCTTCTGAGAATGGATATGCAGCTGTCTTATTCTTAAGATGCCAGCTCAACGACGGATCTGTGACAGTAAGGCAGTTGTTGTCCAAAACTCGAGTTGCTCCTTTGAAGAAACTCACTATTCCGCGCTTAGAACTGAACGCAGCTCACTTACTCGCCCAATTATTGGTGTATGCCATTGAAATCTTCCCCAAGAAAACAACTACGTCTGTTACCCTCTGGTGTGATTCCACCGTCACTCTTACCTGGTTAAACACACCTCCTCATCGTCTCAAGACATATGTTGCAAACAGAGTCGCTCAGGTACAGGAGCAAGTACCCTCTAGTTCCTGGCGACATATCGCTAGTGAATACAATCCCGCTGACTGTGCATCACGTGGAATACTTCCCTCTGAATTAATCAACCACGACTTATGGTGGTCTGGCCCGCCATGGCTGCAACAGCATAGAGAGACATGGCCTGTATCTCATTTCGTCGCAGCAGACCTCAATGGAACTGGAGAAAGCAAGCCTTTGTTGCCTAACACTTTATTATCTGTTGCTCCTCAAGAATGGGATCTGCTCACAAAATTCTCCCATTTCAGCAAACTACAACGTGTGATGGCCTACATTTGGAATACATCCACACTCTTCAACAACGTGGAAAATGGAATGTGCCCACAGATAATCTGCGCATCGGAGACTTAGTGTTGGTGCATCAAGCCTCACCTCCGCTCTCATGGCCATTGGCCAGAATCATAAATGTGTCCCCTGGTAATGATAAGGTAGTGCGCGTTGTTCAACTCAAGACTCAACAGGGAACCTTGACTTGTCCAGCTCACAAGGTTTTCCCGTTACCCATTAATTTAGAATAAACTCAGATTAATATTCACACTAGAATAATTAAGTTAATTTTCTTATGAACAGTTAAATTTTATGTTATTCTTTTTTGAACAGATTTGTTTATTTTGAATCCTCAGGAGGATTCAAGGCCCCCTGTATGTTACGTAATAGTGTTTAAGGTCAAATCGACAATTCTCATTTTCTAAATTGGGTTACATGCCACAGCAACTTTCACTTTATACCTGTACAATTTTTAGTCATTCTCATTCTATCTCTAGTAGGAGTCAGGTGCGTTGTCTGCTCTCTAAGCCAATTTCTCGTGGACTAAGTTCCGGCTACCTCATATTAATCTACTCTACCTCAAATACCTCTATATTTCTTTTTTAAACATTTGTAATTATTGTAAAGTGTCAAGTGCGGTCGGTGTGAAGTGATTGTAAGAAGAAGTACTGGCCAGTTACTGCACATCAAGTGGAACCGTTCGTTGGCACAATATACGACAACCTCAAGGAAGGTAAACTCAATAACTCTGGTCCTCCGGCACTCAAACTTAGTAAGTAATAAACTCATACATTAACACTCATAAATTACCGAACACTTATAATTTCACAAACATGTCAATTTGTTTGTAAAATTTAAACTGCCGCTTAAAATACTACAGCTTTATAAAAATAACTCTTAATATATGCCTACGGACTCTAAGTTGTGTTGTTTAAACACTTTTATTTCATTTTTATGATAACTGTCAATGTGGGGTTAGCTGTTATAAGGAAACAAAAACCATTTAAGATTTCCCCATAATAGACTCTAATAATTGTGACCATTTTGCTTAAAAGTGTACCTTTAAGGAGCCAAACAAGCTACAAAAATTACGCTTCTTGCGATTTTGGTAAACACAACAACAAAAATGGTCTGTAATAAAAAAACTTAATTTCTAAAAAAAATTATTTTTAGTTATAACTTAGATATTGTAGCTTATGTATCACTGAGGATGGCGAATTTGTCGTTGAAACGCGTTTGAAATTTTTGTGCGATCTTATGATAGTTTTTTGTTTTTTTATCTAATATTATCTCACAAGTGAAACTCAATATTTATTTCTAAAAATCTGTTTGCCAATTTCGTTCTTATTTAAAGAATTAGGTTTCGAAATTACATTTCTGACAATAACTTCGAGAGGCGGGGTCGGTACAATTACATGCAGAACTGAAATCTGCAAATCTAATTTAAGATTTTATAACATGAATAACATGCGAGATACAAACAAAAAACTGGTCGACATTTTTGACTATTACCTTACTAAGTATAGTGTGTAACTAAAACTAAAATATACAAAGGTTTTGCCATTACTCTGACAGAGTTTGTAAAGTGTCTCAAGGTCATTTTATTTAGACGTTTACATCTTTTAATACACAGTATAACAAACAAACAGAACACAATTCTCACAAAAAAATACGCCTAAGTATCAGACGCGTTTCAACGACAAGGTCGTCCTCTTCAGTGATAGTTAGTTTGATTGCTGTAGCTCGTGTATAACTAAAGAGGACGACCTTGTCGTTGAAACGCGTCTGATACTTAGGCGTATTTTTTGTGAGAATTGTGTTCTGTTTGTTTGTTATACTGTATAATTTTTCTCATAAGTCAAGCTCAACACTTAATATATCTTTTAATACATTTACTTGAATAGATGCATTAACCAGGTAATATTTTCTATCTTTAGAATCTTAAGACTATTGTTACTTTATGTTACTTCTAACCTTAAATTAAGCTAATACTTTTAACTTGGGGGCTCCACCAGACCCTTGTAGGTCAAATATCTCTTAGCGTGAAGGATGACTCCAAAAGAGATCAGGTTAGAAATAATGCAAGACCTGACTTGACTAATCTGTCAGTTATATTGTTTAAACTTCTATACAAATATATATATTTCGATTCAAGCATATTCATTTATCTACAGAAATGTTACATAAAAATGTTATGAAACTAAAATATTTTATATTTTCTACTTAATTTAAACCAAATTACCTATACAAACAAATTATTAATCTTTCTAATATGAAAGGAATGATCCTTCCAGCCGTGAAACCTTCTACCCTATTCACTGATTACAAATTCAAACTTCAATTAAAGAAAATCTACTCTAAAATATGCATACACTTAATTCTATTTTTTGTATTGACACAAATATTTTCATTTAGACAACTTAAATTTTCTTGTAATGCCCCGACCTTAATCAAATAACAATTAGGCATCTGTTATTCACTTACTAATTTTGCACATTTTGAAAACAATTAGTCCTCATTCTGATTGCTTATGAGATGTTTGTTAGAAACCCACCCTAGCGCTAATTCTCGTGAAACAGCCCCAATGCAGTTAATTTCGCTTGAACAAACTATGTAAGTTTACTTCAAATAATGAGTTACTCTTAAATTTGTTTATAATTCTGTCTATATGATTTTGTTTGATAACCTTCGAGATTTGTCTTATAAAAGGTTTATTTTAAAACTACTTACATATTCAGTAGTAACACTTCCTCTTTTGCACTAGACACTTTCACTAATTTTTAATATATTCTCGAATAACACTAACAACTTCACTTATTATTGATGACCCATGGCAATATTACTTGTTATACTATAGTTTTTATTTATTACACCATAATTATATTTTTATTTCATACTCCATACACATGTTACCCAGGTGTTGTAAGTTCGACAGACTCTCCCCAAACTGATTTCTTCTTTACTCACATCTCCTGTCCTTTTTTTCACGTGGTTTTCTGGGTCGTCTTTGATTGGACAATATATTTCTTGATTTATCCAGATTGGCTTATCCTTTTTAAAATTTTATTGTAGGCATTTAATTTTGTAGTTTTAGGTCTTTCTCCATTCTCACTGAAATATTCTGGCTGTGCGAATTCGTACCTTGATAAAATTTAATACTGCTTACCTTCGAGTTACACATTCGTTCTTACTTCCTGTTGAAATGATATCTGTTTCTGGCTTGTTAGAAGTGAATCTGTATAGAAATTTATTTATTTAATGTGTTTATTTAATTTTTTAATTTATAACTTGTTGTAGATTTTATAAGTTAATTAATGTGATATCTAGGGTTTCCAGATATTTCCTCGACTGTTTATTACCTGTTTGTATCTTCATCTATTTATTTATTTTTTAATAAATTATTTATATATAAACAGGTATTTTATCTACACTTATAATCTCATTCTGATAGTTCTACAACTTAAAAACTACTTTCCAAGTCACGATATACTAACGAGATAAGCCTTTTGAAGAAGGAAAAGCGTTCAAAATATAAATTTGTAAAATAAATTAGTAAATTCCTAGACGTAACGTCTGGTAATATATAAAGGGCTCGTGCTAAATACCAACCCCCTCTCCGACCAGTGAGAGTCGCGGTAAATATTTGTTGACAAGATTCAATAAAGCTGAAATGAAGAGGGACTTGTCAACGAAATGACACGAACCAAACATGGGAGCGGGATTTTGTTGACAGGAACTGTGTGGGGAAATATGGGGGGAGGGGGTGGTTGAAGTGGGGCTCACTTGAAATTTGTCAACCTTGTTCAGGCGACGAGAGTTGGTGTTTAACATCCTGCCCAAGTCCTTGAATTTATTATATATCTTGAGTATGTGCTCGGGTTTATAAATATATGGAATCAGCGTTCAAATTGGTTGAAGTTAAATTATGGATTTATTGGGTGGAAATAGATAATTTTTTTGAACACGTACAGGATTATTGAGACAGGTGGCAGCTGTTTTATTCCTTTAAAAAGTAACCCCTAGTAAAATTAAAGCTTTCAAAAAAAAAAATTCATATCAGCTGCCGTTTTCCCAATATGGCTGTTACCTTTAAATTTTCTTATGTGAACCCCTTCTATTTTATTACGATTTTGATTAAAACTTTATATTTTGAGACTTATTTCCGATATCGTTAAGAGATAGAGGCACTTGAATTGTTCAGAAATTCGTAAATTAAATTTACTCCCACAGACGATCCTCAAAATCAAATAAAAACCAGCCAAAAATATCAACTCGGCAGTCAAAAGTGAAAATGACTACAATGGCAGTGCGTGAAAAACTTACTTATTAAATAGCCTAATGATACAGGGTGAGTGGTGAACAATGTGACCAGCTCGCTAACCTTGTTAATTCTCTCTAGTAGTAGGTCACGTTCATTGCTGAGTATTAATTTATACAAATATTATAATTGACTACTGTTTGATTGTCAATTAGAAAACTAAAATCTAAAATATCTTCCTATTTATTCACGATTTTTGACTTTCTGGACGCAATAATTCTACGATTGAACAAGTAAATAAGTGCTTCGCTTAGCCTATAGAAAGCTTACGAAAAGCTGTTTTGTGAAATTTGAACACCTATAGGTGGAGTCGTTTGTAAAACAAATTTGACGTTGAACACAGATTTCAAAACATTAATTTTTTTTCTTCACGTTTTAAGACCTAATTAAAGCATAAACTATGTTGGTTCTGTTTTACAGGAAATTTAATGTAGTTTTTTGGAAATGGGGTCATTTTACTTGGTGAAAAATAAAGTGAAAAACATCACGTTTTCCCTAAAAAAACGGAAAATTGTATATCTCAGAAGCGAAGCGAAATAGGATGCGGCTTACTATGGTCAATTTTGTTGCAAATGAAGTGTACTATCGTACAGATTTTTATGGCACATGGTTTACCATTCACCCTGTATATTTAAATATGACCTAAATTTACTTCGCTTGTTCGATAAGTACGTCTACAGCGTAAATGGCATTAAAGTAAATTTTAACGGTTCTTTCTCTCTCTGAATTATTCTTGAACCTTAATATTTTTTTCCGAACATACTGCTAAAAAGGTTTAAAAAAACTAAACTTTTTGGGGGAAATTTTCGGCCATTTTGAAATTTATATGATTTTTCTGATTTAGCAAGTTTGTCTATTTTTAAATCTGTCCCTAAATACCAAATTTTAACAGAATTGAAAATTATTCATTTAAAAAAAATTTATAACGAATTTTCTGGTTAGAAAATTTGTTCAATTGTTTGTAAACAAAACAAAAAACGATAAAAAGAGACGCCAACATGACAAACTTTGTCAGCGGAATGGAGCTGAATCAATGTTTTTATCAGCAGTAGTAGTTATGACATCACTTCTCCGCCTGCAACTTCACCTGACGCGCATTATAAAAGTCCAGGCAACATCTCATAGACTGTAGGTACTATATTCGATTAAAATCACGTCACACGTTTGGCCTGTAGAGCACTACACATACGCCACAGAAAATTCCAAAAACCTCCTCTTCCGCTCAGGGAACATCCAACTCGAATCATTTTACACATACATTTATTCTACACTACGAGAAATCAAACAGTCTTATTGACGATTACAAACACACACAGTCTCAGAAATATCAACGTTTGTACAAACTTAAAACAATTTGTTTTGCGTCAGAGTAAATCTTCAACGTAAATAAAACGTTTGTCTTGCATTAACTTTATAAATAAATGGGTTAGAAAAAGAAGAACTCGGTTACATAAACAATACGGTGCCACTGAGAGCGAGAGAGAGAGAGGGGGGGGGGTGTTATATAGCACAAGTTCCAACTATTGTGGCTAAGTACGGTGGCAAAATAACAACACAACTTACCCAACACAAAATGCAATAATGTATATACATAGTGGGGAACGTTGGAAAAGAAAATGAAGTGATGATGGGGAGGGGGTGGGATGGTGGGTGGCGGAGAGAGCGGCAACAGGGTGTGTGTTGTAATATTGATCTTTGGGCAATGAGATTGTAGGGGCAATTTGAGACATTTGGCAACGCAGAAGTCAGGTCAGGGTAGCGACAAGTGGGTCACATGGTTGGGTCTACGCGAGTTAACGATGTAAACATTAACACCTTTAAGAGCAAAGATGTTAGCAGTGCAAGGCAATTTATGAATCACCAATTTTCCTTTAATTTACAAAGTCATTTTCTCACATAGTATAGAGGAAAAAATGTAAGATCGATTTCGAGTTTTGAGGTCTCTACAATAAAATGATTTATGATGTCTGTCTATCGTCTGCACAGTGCTCTACAGCTAAAACGGGAAAGTTGATGTTAATGAAATTTCGTATATGGGCATATTTTGGTCATATCTGTAAACATTTTTACGATGAATCAAAATTTGTTGGTAGCTCACATAAGAAAAAAAAAACGCAAAATTATTATTTTTTGATCTGCTATCACGATTTTAATAAAATTCAGTCCAAGTAAAGCTTCTACCTACAGACCTAAACGAAAGATATTTGTCCACATGTTTCAAAATATATCGCTTTTTAAGTTATCTGTTAAAAAACTAAACTAATGTGTACGAATTTCTCAAAATCCGTTTTATCGAATAAGTTCAAATTTTACAGATTTCTGCACATGTATCAGTTGAGGTCCCAGAGTGGGGAAAAAGAAGATTTTTGAAATGTTGCTCATCTGACGTACAAGCAGCGGACCAATTGAACTCAAATTTGGTATGTGAGTTTATTTTTGCCATATTTAAGTAATTTGTTCGAGAACTTAAAAAATGGGAGTACATGCCGTAAGAAAAATCCAAAGTCCGTGCTAAAACCAAATGACGTAGTATCCGCAGATATATAAGGACAATTTTATTATTATACATTTTTCAGACATTTGCCATCATTTGTGTGTTAAAAATTCAAAACACGAGGTTTCGGTAATAAGAATCAATTCCGTTATCAAGTGACTAAAAACTAAAGAAACAAGAAAGTAGAAACTTTCAAATAACTTCAAACAGAGAATATAAGGACAGTTATGTTTTTAAACAGCAGTTTAAACTGTGCAGACAGACACGCGCGTGAAATTATAAAGGTCCTTGGTTTTACCTACAGACCCGATTAAATATAAAATGCACTCTTTTAAGGGCTATTAAATTGTTTGTCTTTTATCAAACAAAACTTGCTTTTAAAAGTTATACGCTATTCATTTTTCATTGTGTGGTTAAATTAAGTTATATTCGTCATACAAAAAATGATATATGATATCGCACTTCAATTTATTTTTTTTTTCAGATTTGTAGGTCACAATGTGTTTAAGTTAGAGAGGAGGGACATGATATCTGACATTTTAAACTTGGCCTAGCGCAAACATATTAATTATTTCGTCAAATAAACATACATATTCGTAATCAGAATAACTTCTAGTTTTATTTGATATCCCACACATAATATTCCAAAAAACAAAATTCAACTAGATATTTTATACCCCTTAACTCTTAACTACAACAAGGTTATATTTTTACTATACGTTACTTACGGACCATAAAAAACACAAAATTAAGATCTAAATAGGTTTTAATTATTTTGATCACATTTTGCGTAATTGTAGCCTTAAGAACCCAAATAAAATTAACAAAGTTTTCTCCAAAACTGCCGGTTAATGCGTTACGGTAAATAAAATCAGTCACACTGTTATAAAACACATAATATCTCTAACTAGCTCTATCGATTTCATTCAAATTTGTAGTTTAATTTGATGATTAATGACTTAAACCTATGTGCAAATTCGCAAAAAAAAAAAAAAAAAATTACGGTTCACCACTACCGTCATTAAAACAAATACTATTTATGTTACCTCAGATTTTGTGTTTATGGCAAACTAAAAACAAGTTTTAATCCTATTTAAACATAGGTATATTTGATTCATGGTTTATTATTTGACAACTACCCTTACCAGACCGATCAATAAAATGACTCAGATTTTAAAAGATCAAATCCCTACATCAAGATCTCTACAAGCCACACCTAATTCCCCCTCTACTACATGTGCAAATGTACAGAATAATATTTTATGTCCTATAAGTGTTTCGTGTTTTTTGTTGAGTGTCAACCTGAAGATGTCAGTGAAACGTTGAAACATGTAGCATAATAATACGAATTGGTAAGACATACAAAAAGGTATTTCTAACCATTTCGTATAAATAAAGCATTGATTTTACGTTTTTTATACCAGCTAGTATAAGCGTTAAAATCAAGAAATTAAAATCAATAAAAACATACGTAAGGGCTGCAAGTTGGGTACATATTAAAAATGTTGTTTGTAACTCGAAAATCGCAGCAAAAAGTAAAATCAAGTGGGAAGTGTACACCCTATGCTGAGAAGCGACTAAGGATAGCTCAGTTGGTAGAGGCAGAGCATTTAGCGCGTAAAGCCAAAGGTCCTGAATTCAATTCCCAGTCTAGGTGGTATGTTTTTCAAAATAAAGTAATCGGAAAGGTTAAAATGATTTCTATTAATATTATTTTAGAAGTTTCCTGAACGGATATGTAGGTGAAATTAAGATCCGTTAATGCTTTTCAATTTTTTATTATCCTCTGGCGTTTACGCCACGAAACTTCGTCATTCACAAATGATGTCACATTAATAATACGAACAATCCATCATTAACAAAATAAATGTAATCAGATAACGAGATCTTCAGTTAAATCTCGCTAAAACAACATTTCCCAAAGTAAAAGTTATCAGCAAGGAAAGTCCATCACAACGACTTCCCTCGTCGCGAAACATTTCCATTTACACGAGATAAAAAGAGAAGGAAATCCGAGTTGAAAACAAATTTTTAATAAAGATATTCCGAAACCGTGATTACAATTGTCGAGCTAAGCAGGTATTTATCGGGCGGCCTAGATAACCTCTGACTGTGTGGAATCACCATACCCCACTCAGCCTCCCTTAGGCTATACAATTACTCCCAACCCTTCTATTGCTACTTTTATCTTCTCCTACGACTTTTCTTTCCCTCTCGTTTTAGCATTTTCCAACGGACCTGATTTTCTTTTCTTATTTATGAAAATACGCTTTCTTAAAGCTTTGTTAAGATCTTCAAAGGAAATTTGATCTGTAGGTAGTAACATTGCGGTTGGAGAGGGGGGGCGTTACTCGGAATTGAGATTGTATAGAAGTTAATTTCTGATGCCAACGTTTCCATTTTAAGAGAATATTTAAAGATAACGAAATTGATAATTTATTCTAGGTTACTTCGGAAAGTGTTAATGTCAACTCTCTCTATCCCCCCCCCCACTTTCTTTCTTCTAACGTTGGGTGAAAACAGCAAAACATCCTAATCTTGTATTCGATTTTCAAGATTTTAAAAACAAATATTCGTCTTTGTGTAAATATCATTTTACAATGAATAACAATTTTACGCTCAGCCGTTCTTCAACACTCTTTCAGTAAATCATTTGATGTTTCTATCTTCACGCAACTGTCACAAAATCTCATCCCTCCTTACTACTTAGGTTGCGACGTCTGTCCACGTAAACTCTCATATAATCGGGATTATAGGTGGTTTCCTCTTATACAAAGTGCGCTCTTTTTTTGTCGATTTGTCCGCTTTTCATTTAATTTCACTCCAGAGTATCCCGGACTCGCTATTTTCTTTCCCGTTTATAATATGTTGAGTGCCTGTACCCACTCATCCATAAACAAGGACCTAACCCTAGCCGATACTAGAGCTTTCAAAATCTTGTTGTCTGTTAGGGGAAATTATCACCTCACCAAGATCATTCACCATTGTGCAATGTAAGATTACAAGTAGCTCTATTAGGAAGACTGTAGTGTAATCCCTCAAATTAAAGGACAATCTCCAGCTCCTTTTTAATAAAGATTAAAATACATATAGTCTAACAACCGAGCGTCTAAGGAGACAAGGCCGTCTAGTGTTGGTGTTAATCTTAACATTAAGTCCTATGGTCTCAAACTGGTAGAAACTGGAACTTCTCTATTATTCAGATCCCCCCCCCCGCCTTTATACATCGAACAGAAACTAATTATGTTAGGCTAGGTCAGGTTATGTTGTATACTCCAAAAGATTTATTAAATTATTCAGTTTCAAACCAATATAAGTCAATAAATCACCACAATAACGAAACGAACCGCTAATAAATACAAACAATGATTCTCGTAAGAGTGTTGCAGTAGTACTGAGTTCGTAGGTCACGTGATCTCAATCGGATGAATGTCCGAACTTGAAACGATTGCAGAGGCGTGAACGAAAGTCGCAGTTACGTCATTTCTGTTTGTGATAGAGAGATGAAACTTCCATAAAAATATTTCCAAAAGGATGTTTCGGGTTTGGAACTTACAAAATAGAGGGAATCCTTATGCTACACATGTACCTAAAAACTAATGTCAATATAATATATTATATTTTTAAAATCTTACCTCATTTGTATTCCACCGGTGTCGCTGTGTGGGGAAGTGTTCTGCTTTTGGTAAACTTTCCAAATTTTCTGGTAGTTTGATAGGTTCTCCATCTGAAAAACAACAAATAATTGAATTTAGGTTGTTAATTTATTTCAGAGGTTGAGTATTAAACAAACCCCTGAGGATGGTAACTATGTTACTGAATTGTACACCAGGAAATAAAAGTTTGTTGTATTAAATTGTGGTATTGGGTTTGATTTCAATCTTTAAGTTCGTCACAGTGTGCTCATAATTGTATTATTCTCTAAGCTTTGATGAAATCTTTTACGCGTTTATCAGCCATTTAAAAATTATTTCATAGCAAACTTAAAAAAAAGTAATTCGACACCATTTACTTGTATTTTACCCCGGTTTTCTCATAAAGTACTGGAGAAACATTTCTGAAACATACTTTTTACAGTAATTCAGGTCAAATTGCATATAAATCAAACAAAATTGCCCCTTAATTGAGTCCAAGGGATTCAATAAAACTGAATTATACCGTAATTAAAAGTCAAGGTAAAATCTTTCGCTAGCCATAACTAGCTACCAAAGCGTTTTAGGATATATGTTTATATGAAGTTTTTTTCTTTCTTTTGACCTGTAGAATGAGCTCTGAAAACGCCGGCAAAAGTTTTTGAATCAATCTTCATAATGGGGCTGGGTAAATTACACGATGAAGCCTATAATCGTTTTTTTTTTATAACAGTATATTTTAAAAACATAAAATTATTGAAACAGTGTTGTAAAACACACCAATCCGTCACGAATTTCAGAAACGTAGTGGTGTTGAAATAACCATGTCTAGTCATCAATGAAGTGTGTAGGATCAGTGAAGGTTGGTTTCCTTACGATCGTATAACGTACAGGACACTTAGAGGACATGTAAAGGGAATTTTCGAGAGAAAATCGAGTCTACCTTTCGAAGTGTTACAAAATTACAATTTTTTTGCTCTAGCCTATATGTTTTTGTTAGGATAGGTTAGGTTAGGTTCGAAGTGTTTCAAAATTACAAGTTTTTGCTCTATATGTTTTTGTTAGGATAGGTTAGGTTAGGTTCGAATTGTTACAAAATTACATTTTTTTTACTCTATATGTTTTGGTTTGGATAGGTTAGGTTAGGTTCGAAGTGTTACAAAATTACAATTTTTGCTGTTTATGTTTTGGTTAGGATAGGTTAGGTTAGGTTTGAAGTATTAAAAATTATAATTTTTTGCTCTATATTTTTTGGTTAGGATAGGTTAGGTTAGGTTCGAAGTGTTACAAAATTACATTTTTTTTTTGTTCTATATATTTTGATTAGGATATGTTAGGTTAGGTTCGAAGTGTTACAAAATTGCAATTGTTTTTGCTCTATAGGTTTTGGTTAGGATAGGTTAGGTTAGGTTCGAAGTGTTACAAAATTGCAATTGTTTTTGCTCTATAGGTTTTGGTTAGGATAGGTGTGGTTAGGTTCGAAGTGTTACAAAGTTACATTTGTTTTTGCTCTATATGTTTTGGTTAGGTTAGGTTAGGTTCGAAGTGTTACAAAATTACATTGTTTTGCTCTACATGTTTTGGTTAGGATATGTTAGGTTAGGTTCGAAGTGTTACAAAATTGCAATTGTTTTTGCTCTATAGGTTTTGGTTAGGATAGGTTAGGTTAGGTTCGAAGTGTTACAAAATTACATTTTTTTTTTGCTCTATATGTTTTGGTCAGATTAGGTTAGGTTAGGTTAGGTTTGAAGTATTAAAAATTATAATTTTTTGCTCTATATTTTTTGGTTAGGATAGGTTAGGTTAGGTTCGAAGTGTTACAAAGTTATAATTTTTTGCTCTATATGTTTTGGTTAGGATATGTTAGGTTAGGTTCGAAGTGTTACAAAATTACATTTTTTTTTGCTCTATATGTTTTGATTAGGATATGTTAGGTTAGGTTCGAAGTGTTACAAAATTGCAATTGTTTTTGCTCTATAGGTTTTGGTTAGGATAGGTTAGGTTAGGTTCGAAGTGTTACAAAGTTACATTTGTTTTTGCTCTATAGGTTTTGGTTAGGTTAGGTTAAGTTCGAAGTGTTACAAAATTACATTGTTTTGCTCTACATGTTTTGGTTAGGATAGGTTAGGTTAGGTTCGAAGTGTTACAAAGTTACATTTGTTTTTGCTCTATAGGTTTTGGTTAGGTTAGGTTAAGTTCGAAGTGTTACAAAATTACATTGTTTTGCTCTACATGTTTTGGTTAGGATATGTTAGGTTAGGTTCGAAGTGTTACAAAGTTACATTTGTTTTTGCTCTATATGTTTTGGTTAGGATAGGTTAGGTTAGGTTCGAAGTGTTACAAAGTTACATTTGTTTTTGCTCTATAGGTTTTGGTTAGGTTAGGTTAAGTTCGAAGTGTTACAAAATTACATTGTTTTGCTCTACATGTTTTGGTTAGGATATGTTAGGTTAGGTTCGAAGTGTTACAAAGTTACCTTTGTTTTTGCTCTATATGTTTTGGTTAGGTTAGGTTAAGTTCGAAGTGTTACAAAATTACATTGTTTTGCTCTACATGTTTTGGTTAGGATATGTTAGGTTAGGTTCGAAGTGTTACAAAGTTACATTTGTTTTTGCTCTATATGTTTTGGTTAGGTTAGGTTAAGTTCGAAGTGTTACAAAATTACATTGTTTTGCTCTACGTGTTTTGGTTAGGTTAGGTACGAAGTGTTACAAAATTGCATTTTGTTTTTGCTCTATATGTTTTGGTTAGGTTAGGTTATATTAGGTTATGTTTGGTTAGGTTAGGTTAGGTTGGAAGTGTTACAAAATTACATTGTTTTGCTCTACGTGTTTTGGTTCGTGTAATTATGAAGGACGAGTGAAAAAAAAGTACAAAGTGTGAGACCGTAGGATTGTACGATAATTTTATTAATTAATAAGAAATTAATTAATTCGGAATCAATACCCCCATTAAACCGGTTGTAATACTGCTCTGGGGAAATTATTTGGTGAAATTACTCCGTACAAACCACACGGTCTGATAAAGACTTGATGGGTACCGTGATTATTTGCTAACTATAGGTTCATTCCTCCACAACTATCATACAGTGATTACAATAAACTGTGCAAAACATTGCTAACCTCTCACTCACATCCTCAAAACAAAATATCAACCAACAAAAATTACGGTAATAATTATTACAAGTGAAAAATATACGACCTAGACTGGGAATCGTAACCATGACCTTTGGTTTTACGCGTCAATGCTCTACCAACTGAGCTATAATTGATAGTTTCCAAGCATAGGTCGTACATTTCTCACTTGACTTTGTATTTACTGCATTTTTGAGTTATAACATATCAATTACCTCGTTACAAACGACCTTGAAACTAATCTGTGTCCTCGCCTTGCAGCTTTTACGTGTGTATTTAATGATATTAATTTATCGATTTTAACGCTTACGGTATACATTTTATTACCGAGTTAGTATTATTAATTAAATAATTATTTTTCAAGTGAAAAATATACAAACTAGACTGGGAATTGAACTTTAGAACTTTGGCTTTATGCGCCAACGTTCTACCAACTGAGCTATCCTTAATCGTTTCCCAGTATTTTAACTATTAGCAATGACTACATAAATACTATAAGACACGACATGGCCATGTTAAATATTCTACGCTTATTCTTGAGTTGACCAATACCCGCTAGGGTGTGGAGCTGTCGCTCTTTTCTAGAGAATCTGAAGTTGATGTGACTGGCGCTAGGTGGCTCTACGGTCAAACAATGTTTCAGTTGCGCACTGATGCCACATATGGGACCAGAGATGCGAGGGAAGGTCGAGAATCGCTTATCTCAGCGCACGAACTGACAACACTGACTATGCTGTGTCAACAGTTGTACAGTCTCAACCAAGTGGGATGCGTACAGTCAAGCACCTGCTGCTAGCGCTTTCTGATAGCTGTGTGTCAAACTTGTGACGAAAAGCACCCGTAAAGCGTAGACAATTTCCCTATCCTATGTCGTGTCTTATAGTATTTATGTAGTCATTGCTATTAGATAATTGATCACAATTTGTAAGTATCCTCTTCTTGTACGAAATTCATTAAAATGGAACCGTATTCTACAACAATTATTTGTTGGCATTATGAATAACTTACGTACACTAATTTGATAAAATGAATTCACTTACAGGACACTGGTTCTTGTAATTTCTTGACAAGAACATGTCATTTTTTACAACATATGAATATAATTTCCACATGAATTCTGTTGGAACAAATTTGACTGACTTAAATGATGTGGGGTTGGCTTAATTTACATAGCAGATTGAAGCAGATCGTCCATTGTACAATTACTGGGAACAATATAAAAATGTGACGGTAATTTTATCACTTCCCTTATAACTTATTAGTTTATTAGCTATGCCGACATTTTCTACATCCTTTAAGAGAAAATGCAAATGATATGGTTTTACTAGTTTTCTGTTCATTTTATTTGAATCCATTTAGACTGTACAGGTTTCGTAATGCTATCACTTCTTTCTAAGAATATTACTTCTAGTTTTCAATTTATTGGATTATTATCCATTGTTCATCTTATTGATAAGTTTATTTTGAAATTTCTCATAATTTATGTACCTTAATTTATGGTATTTAAAAACTAATGCTTGACGTTACCAAAATATTAAAAAGTTGCTTTACTTGTACCATAAATACGTACTTAGAGTCTAATATACAGGGTGGGGAAAAGTCTTGCAACCCCTAACCTAACCTAACCTAAGTCCTTTCACTTTTTGACGAAGAACAAAAAAGTCTTGTAATTTTGTACACACCATAAAATATAGTAGAGTCTATAAGATATTTTAAAGTTGGCCGCCATATTGTTTACACGACCCATATTGTGGCGGCGACATCCCTCAAGAGAAAATGTAAATGATAGGGTTTTACTAGTTTTCTGTTCCTTTTATTTTAATTCATTTAGACTTTACAGGTTTCGTAATTCTATCACTTCTTTCTAAGAATATTACTTCTAGTTTTCAATTTATTGGATTATGAGCCATTGTTCATCTTACTGATAAGTATATTTTGAAATTTCTCACAATTTGAGTATTTAAAAACTAATGCTTGACGTAACCAATATATTCAAAAGTAGGCCCCCCCCCCCCTACAGCCCTGGCCTTTGCACCATCAGACTTTCATGTGTTTCCTAAACTCGAAGAATATCTTGGTGGAAAGCGATTTGAAAATGATGACGTGTTGAAAGAAACTGTTACTAACTGGTTAAATGCTCAGGCGGCAGAGTTCTATGATGAGAGGATACAAAAGCTAGTGCCACGACTTAAACAAATGCTTAGATATTCATGGTGACTGTAGAAAATTAAAAATATGTTCATACTTAAGTTTTTGATACAATTCATGTTCTTACAATAAAAACCAGTTCTTACTTAGAAAATTACCCACGTATTATATCTTTTAGGGCAACAAAATAGAAAGATGTACATTATTCGAGGACCTGTTATTACCCTGAGAATTAGGGAAATTGAAAACAGGTTTTGTAAAATACTTGTAGGGAAGGGGGGTGGGTGTTGTTAAGTAGTTAAATATCCTTTGAAGTGCTCATAAAGTTTTAGAAGTACATTATTATCGAGAAAAAAATTATATTATATAACAATAATTTCATCGAAAAACATTGTAAATATAATCAAATTCGATCTATTAGAAAGTTTTCTGAACTGAAATGCTTCAATGAGTGTACTAATGGTTGAATCTACTCTTCTTATCAGAGTCCTTGAACGAATAAAAAAATCGAAATACAATTTTAACCCAATCATAATACTTTCTTTAAACTACGCATGCGCGAAAAAAGAAACAGAAAAAAAAAACACTGCTCACACGAAACTTAAAACTAAAAAAAAACTCTGTAAAGTATCGACGACAACACAACCAATAACATTATTTACGTATATGCTAATTATCAACCCCTATTCCCACATAATAAATGCTCCCACCATGTTTTTGCATATCGCCCAAACATCGCTGGTTAATTACTACTGCCTAACTTCTTGACGTTATCAGGTAATGACACGCACAAAAACAGTTTCTAACTTTCATCCAGACTAATTCAAACTATCAGCAATGGAAATAGGCTATATTTCTATTGATGTTAATTAGAATTTATATGAACAACGATTAGAACCTACCCTTAGATACGTGACAATACCGAGAGCCTAGCTGGATCTACACTTTCTTAATTTAGTCTCGGATTAGATCCCTCTCCTTAATATTTCCTACCTGAATTTTTATTGTCTTCCAAACCTGATGCTTTTCGAGGGCTAGGAGTCTGTATTTTATATTCTATCCTTCCGTTTTTTTTAAATAATAAAATGATGACTGAGAAGTGTTTCAACCTTATACCGAAACTTCAGTGTCACTGAAGAGGACGACCTTGTCGTTGAAACGCATCTGATACTTAGGCGTATTTTTGAGTGAGAATTGTGTTTGTTATGCTGTATAATTTTTCTCATAAGTCAAGCTCAACATTTAATATAACAAGAAATATCCAAGAAGCACTGTGGCTATATTCACAATAACGTTGCTAAGAGCATTGACCTTCACCGAGTCCTATACCTGAAGCAAAACGTGCCTGTTTGTGATTGGCCGGTGAAGAGGAAGAGGGAGGCGTTACTTGGCACTTCCTTTAAGTTTATTTTTAGTTTGTAAATCCCTGAGGATGATGACTATGTTCATGTAAATGTGCATAATAGTATTATAATAAACATACTGGATTTATTATAGTCTCAGTTTGTTTTTGTATTTCGAGGAATCTTCTTTCCCTGATGAACAATGATGCAATG
The DNA here is from genome assembly GCA_963513935.1 of Aphrophora alni. NCBI lineage: Eukaryota > Metazoa > Arthropoda > Insecta > Hemiptera > Aphrophoridae > Aphrophora > Aphrophora alni. The sequence goes on from OY740776.1 coordinate 12,379,139, forward strand.
TATTTATTTGTAACAGTTTTAAATATGGAAAATTTTTAACTATTATGAGAGAACATCCACCAGATCTCATTAGAGGATTTTGATGTGAAACATGTTTTTCAATTAGGTTTTAATAGTTAAAAACAAACGTTTGACATAACTTAAATTAGTATAATAATGTTTTTAAATTTAATTTTGTGCTAAATATTTGAAACGATTCACTTTTCTTATTAGACCGTGCTAAATTTTGAGGTTATATTGACGTTTTTCAAAACCGTGTTGAGTAGTTTACGACTTTGTCCACACTGTGGGTCAGAGGCTGGATGAATGTGTGCCAGGCTCCATGAAAGAGAAAGCTGAACTCGGAGGTTTATAGGTCCTGAACAGCGAACAGGAACAAAAAATCGATGTCAAATTTTTGTAGGTTAAATTGGAGCCTATCCTGGAAGAGGTGAAGTGTATCCCTAACTTGACCTGACCTAACCTAACCTACCTTCAAAAATTGAAGTAATCTCTTCGACCCACTGAGTTAAGAGAATTATTCCCCCTTGTAGACTCTATGATAACGCATTTATAGTAATGTTGGATATAGTTTTAAATGTTTTATCAAAGACATGGTTACTTTTCACTTTTTAATTTGCAAATACCTGACTAACATATGTATGACGAATAGTATTGTATCTGGTTTTGGAAATGAGCAACCGAGAAAGTTTGTGCAATTTTTTTGCACAGTTTATTAATCTTCGTAGTGTACATTTGTCATTATGAATGGTTAAAATACAGAATGAACATTCCCTATCCAACCAATCGTTGTTATTTAAACATAAACTTTGAAAATTAAAATTTACTGGATTGGGTAAAAAGGTATTTGTAAATTCTAAAAGTAATAACAACGGTAAATACGAAAAAGCAAAAATAAATTTAAAGTTTGTAAAATTTAACGCTCTTGAATATTACGGTTGAATTCTCTCCACGGTGATAACCTATATTGTTAAAGTTACAGCATCCTTTTAGATATAAACTTAAGGATGACGAAGGTCAAACCTAGAGACACCGACAACGGAAAATGGAGTGAGAAATAATTTTAGGGAAAGTATTGGCGGCGTGCCAGAGAAAGAGGGATTGAAGTGGTCTTTGGGAGACAAGACACAAGTGTTGGAATTTAAGGAAAATCAATGTTGAAAGCTGAACTGTTTTGTGACTTTAATAAATTAAAAACCAGCTTTTAGGCAAATACAAACTCAGCTTCTTTAAAAATTCAATTTTTTTTTCAGTTTCATTAAAATCAGTGGAAAAATACATATTGATTAAAAATTTTTTTTGGTAAATTAAAAACCTAACCTCATATAAATTGTCTAATTCGATCCCCCCCCCGAATTTCAAAAACAAAAAACAAACTAAAACTCTAATATATCCAGTATGTTTATTATATTACACTTATGTACATTTCGATGACAATCATCATCGTCGGAAGTTTACAGCTAAACTAAATCTAAAGCTAAGTGCCAAGTAAGGCCCCCTTCCATTCTTAATCAGCCAATCGCAAAGAAGCACATCTTGCCTCAGGTAACTGACTCAGATTTGGAAGTGTCAATGCTCTTGGCGACTTGTTGTGAATAATACAGTGCTCCTTGGACATTTGATCTTGTTGTTTAATTCGTTGCCCCCCCCCCCTGTTTCTTAAAACCAAAAACCTCTCGATGATCATCGTCTTATTAAAAAGTTTATATAAGGCTTGGCTCTCGATTATTTTAATCAAATAATTTTTACAAACATAAAGATTGACATAATATACAACAAAAAAATACATTTATTTAAACAATACAATAGAAAATTTTAAACTAGGGTGAAGGCTCCAGTTTCTTCTTCCGCTCCCTGTGCCACTTGTTCTTCTTATTCCGCCAGGGTCTCTGGGATCTTAAATCCTTCTCCTTTTCTTCCATGAGTTCCTCCCAGTCTGCGAGAAGCTGGCTCGCAGCTCTGAAACTGGGAGGTTCGAGGGTATGTTCTGCAGGGAGCTCTCCCCGGGCCATGTTTAATACTAAAGTACTTACTTACTTTAGCCAATGCCCGCTCTTGGCTGTTGGGCCATTCGGCGTCGAGCTTCCCAGTAACGACCAATTCTGGACAGCTGGTCGTCCAACTCGGGGCAGGTTGAGATGTGGTCCCCGTCCATGATACCATCGAGAATAAGCGGACATGTATCAGATTGTGCAAGGCCAAAACGATGGAGATGGGCCTGGAGATAATCGTGGCCTGTCAAGAGTCGGAAGTCAGCCACGGCAGTTGCCCTGTCAGTTGAGGACGGCAGGGGGCCCCGACTGACAAGCGATGCCCACTGTTTTTCTCTGCTGGCTTCCTCGTTCGAATAATTAATTTATTTTAATAGCGTTAGGGTCAAAAGCTAATAAAGTTGCCCAAGAGAGTCCTAATAGGAAAGATGAAATAGAGGGCTCTAAAAACAAAACAATGAAATAGGTGTAGATCCAGCTAGGCTTCATCGGGACTGCCACGCCCGTATTCAATACAGCAAGCCGCTGAAGGAAATCTAAATTCGTCTGCGCACTTTGACGAAAAACTATTAAAATTCTTGTAAAGTTTTTATTTAATTTTTTTCGTTTTAGAGATGAGTGAGTGAGAATGTTAGTGCATAATAAATTCGTTAAAATCACGTTTATTTCCAAAAAAATAATACAGTTCTTCGACGAATTTAAAGACATTCAACTATTCCTGAAACCACTAACGTAAACTCTAATATTTAGATCATAGATTCATAGAATGAACAGCGTATCCATCATTACCCTTGAAGTATCACTGGGGGGGGGGGAGGGGGACCAAACAATATGGCTTCATAAATAATACATCACGTCTCTTATATAAATGCGCGTGCGACAGAAAACGAAGGGGGTGAGTAGGTCCATTTATCAAACGATATATTGGATTGTCAAAATAAATTCAATATAAATCGGAATAACATTCGATAGTCTAATGTTCCCTCCTGTCATCTAGATCTACTTGTGGATTAGATCAATGTCATCTTGATTTACTATTCTATTCTCGATTTTCCTTTTAATATTTTTTTTTTCTTATTAGAATATACAGGGTGTCTCTTTTTTAACTGCGCCACCATTGGGATATCAGAAACTATAAGATTTACAGAAAACATCAAATGAGGGATTGTTTTTTTGTTGTAAAAAAACGTTAGGAATAATTGTTAAGAATAGTTGTTATAAAAACTATCAAAAATAGTTTCAGAAATGTCTGAATTTATAGCCACATCTTCATTTAGACGATTGTAGGGGTAAATATTAAATCTAATAGTTTTCACTTTGGTTATGTATCTGGTGGGGGAGGTAATGATGAAGCTTGTCCATTAATATCCCCTAAGTAAATCATTATCTTCATTGTCATTATCCAAATCTGACAGACTACGTAGACCATCAAACAACCTCACGAGGCTGCCTCATCTTGGTTCCTTTCAAACAAACTTCCTCGGTGTACTTCTGGAAAACATACCTCGTTTCTACAGTATGTAGAGAAGCCACTGAATGTATCATCACTCAACACTGCATGTTCTTCACAGACAAAATCTGTGTCTGAATCCGTATTATCATCATCAATTATCACTCTATCGTAATCTAATTGACATTCACAACTTTTCAAACTGTCATTTAAAAGTTTTGAAATAGAATCGACATCACTTTTTGCATCCATTTTTATGTTACAACTCAGAGAACTAGTCCAAAACAACAGATAAAATATAATTACTAAATGGCAATAAACTGTTATGAAAACGGGTAACAACAACTGCTACCAACCAAAGAAGACAACATTGTATGCTAAGGACAAGAAATCCAATTAAAATGATCGTACAATGAAAATCATTTTAAAATGTATTTTGTTTTTTAAAATACAAAATTAACTTTTTCCCCAAACCTTGAGTATCATATATGATACCCATGGTCTATGGGAGCAAAGAAGTGAGTACCACAATTAATACTCACGGTAGTCAGGCCGTAGGACAAAATATCAGTGAGGCAGTCAAGCTGTTAAATATAGAAGCATTTTTGGTTCAAAATATAATTCACATCAATTCTCTCGATTGTATTTTACCGAAAACGCTGCTCCAATAGGTAATTTATTCCTACAGAATATTCGCTAAAAGTAAACCCCCGAACACAAAACAAATCTTTTCTCCTTTGATAAAGTTACGAAGCTTATAGCCGGCAATTTCTTCCGAAAATAATCACAATTCATAATATATTCCCAGTCTGTTTTACAAGATGAAGATTGGGGTGAGTATCTCAGAAACTCTGACAACAAGCCCTAGTTCAATTCCAGGCTATGACATCATACGTTGTGTTTAGGCGGACACATGCATACATTAATGAAGTACATTATAGTATACATAGTCTTGTGAAAGAAGACCATGAACGTAATCAGTTTGCGGCAGGTGTTTAGGTTGTTTAAACAACTGTTAATAAACAAATAATTAAATCAATTTAAAAAAATAAGAATTTAATCACGGAACTATGGGGTTTTGGCGTCGCCGATTTTGAATACGAGCGGGATAATTTATAATGAGTACGGTCTTAGCAATCCCGAGAGAACCTAACTGGATCTACAATTTTTACATCTAATCTTCGATTAGATCTCTCTCTAATCTTTCCTAACAGGTCTCACTTGACCAACTTTTGTTATTTTTCGATCTGAAGCTAGCAGTATTCATTCAACAAACCGACAGATAGACAGACAGACAGACAGACTGACTGACTGACTGACTGACTGACAGACAGACAGACAGACAGACAGACAGACAGACAGACAGACAGACAGACAGACAGACAGACAGACTGACTGACTGACAGCCTTAGAGTTCTACGCTTCTTTTTAATTATAAGACGATTTTGCTAAAACGTTTTTCACCATTGAACAACAAGAAAAGTTATATATAACAAATTATACGATGGCAATGCTTTACCTACTTTAAGCTTAATTGAAATATAAACTGAAGATTTATATTTGTCTACATTGTAATTGTACAAATTCATGTTAATAAAATTAAACAACCAAAATTATAATATATAGAAAAAAATTTAAAACCTCAATTAGTCAATAATTCACGAAGTATTTTTTTAATCATTTTCGATCGTCCATATTGAATCGGTGATTCAATATTTTAGGATTTTTATCTCAAATATAAAATCACAGCTCCCCCCCTCTCTACTTACAACACAATTTATGTATAAATTATGAAATTTTAAGAATGTTATAATTCTTCTACTCAAACATTTTCCCACTAGAAAATCTTCTCCTAAAATATAAGTACTCTATATAAATTATAAATCATTCAAACTTGGAAAACTAAATGCATCTGACACCAAGCTTGTAAAATAAATAATACATAATGTTTTGTTAGTTTTCTAGTTTAAAAATGTTTAATCCAGTTGTTTTGTTTTTTGTTGTTTAAAGGTAATCGTTGCCTTAAAAAAACATCTCGGCAATCATGGCCTTACAAAAACCTCTTGGCAATCATCCTCTTACAAAAACATCTCGGCAATCATCCCCTTACAAAAACCTCTCGGCAATCACCGCCATACAAAAACCTCTAGGCAATCATCGCCTTACAAAATCCTCTAGGCAATCATCCCCTTACAAAAACCTCTCGGCAATCATCGCCTTACAAAAACGTCTCGGCAATCATCCCCTTACAAAAACCTCTCGGCAATCATCCTCTTACAAAAACCTCTCGGCAATCATCCCCTTACAAAAACCTCTCGGCAATCACCGCCTTACAAAAACCTCTCGGCAATCACCGCCTTACAAAAACCTCTCGGCAATCATCCCCTTACAAAAACCTCTCGGCAATCATCCTCTTACAAAAACCTCTCGGCAATCATCCCCTTACAAAAACCTCTCAGCAATCATCCTCTTACAAAAACCTCTCGCAATCATCCCCTTACAAAAACCTCTCGGCAATAATCCTCTTACAAAAACCTCTCGGCAATCATCCTCTTACAAAAACCTCTCGGCAATCATCCCCTTACAAAAACCTCTCGGCAATCATCCTCTTACAAAAACCTCTCGGCAATCATCCTCTTACAAAAACCTCTCGGCAATCATCCCCTTACAAAAACCACGCGGCATTCATCCCATTACAAAAACCTCTTGGTAATCATCGCCTTACAAAAACCTCTTAGCAATCATCGCTTTACAAAAACCTCTTGGCAATCACCGCCTTACAAAAACTTGTCGGTAATCATCGCCTTACAAAATCCTCTAGGCAATCATCGCCTTACAAAATCCTCTAGGCAATCATCGCCTTACAAAAACCTCTCGGCAATCATCCTCTTACAAAAACCTCTCGGCAATCATCCCCTTACAAAAACCTCTCGGCAATCACCGCCTTACAAAAACCTCTCGGCAATCATCCCCTTACAAAAACCTCTCGGCAATCATCCCCTTACAAAAACCTCTCGGCAATCATCGCCTTACAAAAACCTCTCGGCAATCATCCCCTTACAAAAACCTCTCGGCAATCATCCTCTTACAAAAACCTCTCGGCAATCATCCCCTTACAAAAACCTCTCGGCAATCACCGCCTAACAAAAACCTCTCGGCAATCACCGCCTTACAAAAACCTCTCGGCAATCATCCCCTTACAAAAACCTCTCGGCAATCATCCTCTTACAAAAACCTCTCGGCAATCATCCCCTTACAAAAACCTCTCGGCAATCATCCTCTTACAAAAACCTCTCGGCAATCATCCTCTTACAAAAACCTCTCGGCAATCATCCTCTTACAAAAACCTCTCGGCAATCATCCCCTTACAAAAACCTCTCGGCAATCATCCTCTTACAAAAACCTCTCGGCAATCATCCTCTTACAAAAACCTCTCGGCAATCATCCCCTTACAAAAACCACGCGGCATTCATCCCCTTACAAAAACCTCTTGGTAATCATCGCCTTACAAAAACCTCTTAGCAATCACCGCCTTACAAAAACTTCTCGGTAATCACCGCCTTACAAAAACCTCTCGGCAATCATCGCTTTACAAAATCCTCTAGGCAATCATCGCTTTACAAAAACCTCTCGGTAATCATCGCCTCACAAAAACATCTCGGCAATTATCGCTTTACAAAAACTTCTTGGCAATCATCCCCTTACAAAAACGGCAATCATCGCCTTACAAAAACCTCTAGGCAATCATCGCATTACAAAAACCTCTAGGCAATCATCTCTTTACAAAATCTCTCGGTAATCATCGCTTTACAAAAACTTCTTGGCAATTATCCCCTTACAAAAACATCTCGGCAATCATCGCCTTACAAAAACCTCTAGGCAATCATCGCTTTACAAAAACCTCTAGGCAATCATCGCTTTACAAAAACCTCTCGGTAATCATCGCCTTACAAAAACATCTCGGCAATCATCGCTTTACAAAAACCTCTAGGCAATCATCGCTTTACAAAAACCTCTAGGCAATCATCGCCTTACAAAATCCTCTAGGCAATCATCGCCTTACAAAATCCTCTAGGCAATCATCGCTTTACAAAAACCTCTTGGCAATCACCGCCTTACAAAAACTTCTCGGTAATCATCGCCTTACAAAATCCTCTAGACAATCATCGCCTTACAAAATCCTCTAGGCAATCATCGCTTTACAAAAACCTCTAGGCAATCATCGCCTTACAAAATCCTCTAGGCAATCATCGCTTTACAAAAACTTTTAGGCAATCATCGCTTTACTAAATCCTCTAGGCAATCATCGCCTTACAAAATCCTCTAGGCAATCATCGCTTTACAAAAACCTCTAGGTAATCATCGCCTTACAAAATCCTCTAGGCAATCATCGCCTTACAAAATCCTCTAGGCAATCATCGCTTTACAAAAACCTCTAGGTAATCTTCGCCTTACAAAATCCTCTAGGCAATCATCGCCTTACAAAAACCTCTAGGCAATCATCGCTTTACAAAAACCTCTAGGTAATCATCGCCTTACAAAATCCTCTAGGCAATCATCGCCTTACAAAATCCTCTAGGCAATCATCGCTTTACAAAAACCTCTAGGCAATCATCGCTTTACAAAAAACTCTCGGTAATCATCGCCTTACAAAAACATCTCGACAATCATCGCTTTACAAAAACCTCTAGGCAATCATCGCTTTACAAAAACCTCTAGGCAATCATCGTTTTACAAAATCCTCTAGGCAATCATCGCCTTACAAAAACCTCTAGGTAATCATCGCCTTACAAAATCCTCTAGGCAATCATCGCCTTACAAAATCCTCTAGGCAATCATCGCTTTACATAAACCTCTAGGCAATCATCGCTTTACAAAATCCTCTAGGCAATCATCGCTTTACAAAAACCTCTCGGTAATCATCGCTTTAGAAAAACCTCTAGGCAATCATCGCTTTACAAAAACCTCTAGGTAATCATCGCCTTACAAAATCCTCTAGTTAATCGTCGCCTTACAAAATCCTCTAGGCAATCATCGCTTTACAAAAACCTCTAGGCAATCATCGCTTTACAAAAACCTCTCGGTAATCATCGCCTTACAAAAAACTCTAGGCAATCATCGCTTTACAAAAACCTCTAGGCAATCATCGCTTTACAAAAACCTCTAGGTAATCATCGCCTTACAAAATCCTCTAGGCAATCATCGCCTTACAAAAACCTCTAGGCAATCATCGCCTTACAAAATCCTCTAGGCAATCATCGCCTTACAAAATCCTCTAGGCAATCATCGCTTTACAAAAACCTCTAGGCAATCATCGCTTTACAAAAACCTCTCGGTAATCATCGCCTTACAAAAACATCTCGGCAATCATCGCTTTACAAAAACCTCTAGGCAATCATCGCTTTACAAAAACCTCTAGGCAATCATCGCTTTACAAAATCCTCTAGGCAATCATCGCCTTACAAAATCCTCTAGGCAATCATCGCCTTACAAAATCCTCTAGGCAATCATCGCCTTACAAAATCCTCTAGGCAATCTTCGCTTTACAAAATCCTCTAGGCAATCATCGCTTTACAAAAACCTCTCGGTAATCATCGCCTTAGAAAAACCTCTAGGCAATCATCGCTTTACAAAAACCTCTAGGTAATCATCGCCTTACAAAATCCTCTAGTTAATCGTCGCCTTACAAAATCCTCTAGGCAATCATCGCTTTACAAAAACCTCTAGGCAATCATCGCTTTACAAAAACCTCTCGGTAATCATCGCCTTACAAAAAACTCTAGGCAATCATCGCTTTACAAAAACCTCTAGGCAATCATCGCTTTACAAAAACCTCTAGGTAATCATCGCCTTACAAAATCCTCTAGGCAATCATCGCCTTACAAAATCCTCTAGGCAATCATCGCCTTACAAAATCCTCTAGGCAATCATCGCTTTACAAAAACCTCTAGGCAATCATCGCTTTACAAAAACCTCTCGGTAATCATCGCCTTACAAAAACATCTCGGCAATCATCGCTTTACAAAAACCTCTAGGCAATCATCGCTTTACAAAAACCTCTAGGCAATCATCGCTTTACAAAAACCTCTAGGTAATCATCGCCTTACAAAATCCTCTAGTTAATCGTCGCCTTACAAAATCCTCTAGGCAATCATCGCTTTACAAAAACCTCTAGGCAATCATCGCTTTACAAAAACCTCTCGGTAATCATCGCCTTACCAAAAACTCTAGGCAATCATCGCTTTACAAAAACCTCTAGGCAATCATCGCTTTACAAAAACCTCTAGGTAATCATCGCCTTACAAAATCCTCTAGGCAATCATCGCCTTACAAAATCCTTTAGGCAATCATCGCCTTACAAAATCCTCTAGGCAATCATCGCTTTACAAAAACCTCTAGGCAATCATCGCTTTACAAAAACCTCTCGGTAATCATCGCCTTACAAAAACATCTCAGCAATCATCGCTTTACAAAAACCTCTAGGCAATCATCGCTTTACAAAAACCTCTAGGCAATCATCGCTTTACAAAATCCTCTAGGCAATCATCGCCTTACAAAAACCTCTAGGCAATCATCGCCTTACAAAATCCTCTAGGCAATCTTCGCTTTACAAAAACCTCTAGGCAATCATCGCTTTACAAAAACCTCTCGGAAATCACCGCCTTACAAAAACCTCTCGGTAATCATCGCCATATACAAAAGAAGAAAAAACTTAGAGACCCACAATCCCTCGAATAATCGCCAGGGTCGGAAGAGAACAAGAGTTGGTTAATAAAGACGTAATAAGAAAAATGAAAGAGAGAAACCTAACCCAAGATTATATTAAAAATGGTGTAGATCCAGCAAGTCCACAGGATTGTCGTACTCACTAAAGTGAGCCTCTGAGAGTATATCTATATTTTACCTCAACATTGCGCACCTCAATCCTAGATGTTATTTCAGTTGTCATCTATTAAAATAAATTCCTTGTTTAAACTTTAACATAAGATCAGATGGTGTAAAAAATAAAATCTAAAATCATAATCAAAACCTAATATTAAAAAATATACGTTTATATTTCTTTCACGTAGAATATATCTGCCATGAAGAAGTTCCTATTGCTTAAATTCAATGATAAAATACGATAAAAAATAACGCTAGCATGTCCCCGAGAAGAATGTATTCTGCTATGATCTATAGAATATTTGTTTTTCTCATCTTGTAAATACTTGTTTATTGCACTTCTAAGTTGCGTGTATAGAGCTACTGAAAGGAGGAACACAGAATTTATTCACATTTGAAATATATGTACTCCTACCTGATTGTTTCTCCTTGTTTTATTATACGTGGCTTTAAAGAGAAAGTTTTGTTATGGGCGATATACAATCGATCACATTTTCAAGAATATATCGGTTGTAAATTTCCTGAATTTAAAAATTCTTTAACAATCCGTAGTACGCTTCGCGAGATAAAATTTAGTATGTTGTTATATTTGACTTTACTTTAGAATGTTTACAATTTTATTTTTAAATTAGGGATCACCTCTCATTAGAAATTAAATGGATTGTCCAAAATCGGTTTTAAGTAATAGTGAAAATTTGTCATATAAACTATTTTTAAACGGTTCTCTGATCTTGCACTAATAAACCCTTTAATTTTGGTCGAATTTCATTTTAAAACACCCCAAAAGGAGTACTAACGCACAATAATGTGTTTGCACAAAGATTCTCAATCATTCATCACCAAACCAAATAAAAAATCCGACGAAAACTATTGTTCGCCAAAATGTCAGTTTGCTAAGACGCTGTGTCAATTAGCTCGGCATTTACTTGAGTAGAGTCCATTTTTGCCAAAACCCATAAGATCTGTGGATGAGAAAAATTTGTGCAAAAATGGTCCGCAGAAATCTCACAGATGAACAACGAGAAGCACGGGAAAATGTGGGAGCTGTTTTTTTTTTCAGAAGTAGTGGAAATCAACATATATTTATTGAACCATGTTATCACTGATGAAAGTTGGTTCTTCCAATACGATCCAGAGACAAAACATCAAAGTTCGCAATGGTGTTCAAAGGGAACACCCAGACCGAAAAAAAGCTCGCGACGTCATTTTAAAACATCTTATAAGCCGGTCAAAAAAGAACTGATAAAAACCATATTTTGTCAAAAATATTCACAACACAAATAACAACACTTTTGTTTAGTTTATTTTAAATTATTTTCGTTTATATCAATAACAGCTGATATTATTTGATTGGTGTAGTTTAAAACCTACAGTTTTTTTTTCCACTTCACAAGAACAAATTCTTAATATAAAGCCAGATGTTTTTAATTACAAATGTTTATAATTTCTCAATAAAAATCAACATGGGTTACCAGTAACAACTTTCATCTCTTTTACTTATCCACTCTTATGTTCCATATTTTTTGAAATTTGAACGGAAACAACTTCAAGCTGAGTCCTATCCAAGACACGGTAAAAATAAAAATCGTATGAAAACTGTGGGAGGTGTTCTATTCACAAAAAACAAAATCCAAGCCTATAAGGCAAGTACAGATATCCAAGTCTCAACTTATGAACAAAATAAATCAGTATAATGAGTAATAAATTATTTATATTACCTTTATAGTTCCGTCATGTTACTTTGCGTTTGTCTTTATTACAAAGACGCGTTTCGGAGTCGTAGCGTATAGTGTTAATGTTTTTGTTGTGTTTAATGTTTTAACGACCTCTACGGAGTGAAATAACTGAAGATGGAGCTACGACTCCGAAACGCGTCTTTGTAATAAAGACAAACGCAAAGTCACATGACGGAACTATAAAGGTAATATAAATAATTTATTACTCATTATATTATACAAAGTGACTTGGACACCAAACAATGAACATAAAAATAAATCAGCCCAAACTAACGTGTTCATTTCCCATTAAGTAGAGGTCGCCTATGAGCTCCTTATAATACTTGACATTAATATAAAAACTAAATTATTGATTATTTTGAACACTCTCGTTACTACGACATGTCCCTATCAATTTCCTTTTATATACAGGGTGATTCACGAAGTTATCCCCACACTTATACAGCTCATTCTACTAGTAAAAATAATGAAAAAAGTTCATATAAACATATGTCCTATCTCGTTTCGTTTAGCGTCTGTCTGTCTGTATGTGTTTTTTAGAAAATAAATTCTATCTTAAAAATGGTTTGAGATATCAAGTTGAAACTTTTTACATTTAATGATCTTATTAGTGTGCATCTTAGATAAAAGTTTCAAAATAATATCATTTACAGAAACAAAATGGCGGTCATTTAAAATGTTCAAATCCTAATAACTTTAAAACGGGTGATGTTACAAAAAAAAGCAAGATACATAAAAAATAGCCCCTTTTAATACAAGCATTTTGGTACCTGGTTTATTGATCTAAGATAAGTAGTAACAGAAATAAGTTAGATGTTTTAATGTTGTGTATGATTTGATTTTGAAAATACATTGCAATTATGAATAAAACACAAACCTTTACTTGGGAAATCTTACTTATTTCTGTTACTACTTATCTTAGATCAATAAACCAGGTACCAAAATGCTTGTATTAAAAGGGGCTATTTTTTATGTATCTTGCCTTTTTTTTGTAACATGACCCGTTTTAAAGTTATTATGATTTGAACATTTTAAATGACCGCCATTTTGTTTCTGTAAATGATATTATTTTGAAACTTTTATCTAAGATGCACACTAATAAGGTCATTAAATTTAAAAAGTTTCAACTTGATATCTCAAACCATTTTTAAGATAGAAATTTTTTTCTAAAAAACACATACAGACAGACAGACGCTAAACGAAACGAGATAGGACATACGTTTATATGGACTTTTTTCATTATTTTTACTAGTAGAATGAGCTGTATAAGTGTGGGGATAACTTCGTGAATCACCCTGTATTTTTCTAATTGTGATTATGTAAAATTTAACCTTTCTTTAGGTTAATGTAAATAAAATAAACAATTATTTCCAACTCGACTGATCTGGTCTGACCAAACAGCAGTTCAAGGCATATTTTTAATTTTAGGGACAAGTACATTTTCCCTTTACCATGAGTGCAATCTCTGGCAATTTACCTGAACCATTCTCCTTTCCAATCGACTCCGTTGTCCACAATAGAAAGTGGATTAACAAACTTACGGCTGAGCAAGCCAAATCGTTATAAAACCGGTGGAATCTTACCCCAGCTGATACATCTAACCGTTCGTCGTGAGTTGGACACAATTGGCGACTCCGTCACCCAAAATCTCCTCTCAATCTGTCAACACTCCCGGTACCTCTATCTAATGAAAACGATAACCCGTGCATCGCCAATTTACTGACCGAATTCGAGCTTTAAATGAATCCAGACTACCTGGTCGTACTAACAGTGACGATAGGGTTCCCTCACCTAACCTACAACAACTGAGCCAATAAAACAACTCTTGGTCAAGTTAACAAAAACAACTAAAACCGCCAAATTAAATTCTGGTTACGATGAATCTATTTTAATTTTTATTCAAACAGGTTCATCAGGACATTTCTTGTATACATTTGAAAAGACCATAAAGGGTTTTTACGATCAAATATTTTAAATCCAGGCTAATTCCCATTTTCAGGCGAATAACCATAATCAATATATTATTGCGCTATACATAATATACAGTATTAAGAATAACACTTCCCAAAATATCGACCTAACCCGATTGTTATAAACTCTATTCATATTTCATCTCTGTATCACGGACATGAAGGCGATCTTTATTCAGATTGAGTAGATGTTGTGTGTTTTTCTTTTTCTTGCACATCTGGGCACCGCCGCACTTTGACTCAATAATTCAAAAACTTGTCCGTCTACACCATATACTGTGGAAGATGATCTTTGAAAAAGTTTTAGCAATAGCGTCACCGTTTCGATTATATGTAGGTGATAAAACAACGAGTACAAGATTCTATTCACGTTTTAACAAATAAAACTGTGCCAAAAACAATGCACTAACTTTCTTCACATTATCCTCGCAATTGTATTACTTTTACATGAGAAAACAAAACAAAGAATTTTTTTTATTGCCGAATTTTTACCTTATAACAACTTTTTAATGTAAGGAAAATCTTTTACCTTTTTATTACTTATAGGTTGTACTAATATTTTTAACTTCTGTTATTTTAAAAATAAAACAAATGTAAATTTACAGTAAAATGTTTTAAAATGTCAAGATTTAACATGCTTCCAAAGTAAATAACTCAAAAATATATTTTTTTAAACAAAATGTAACGCAAATTTTATTGTTTCTTATAATATATTTTAATATAAGTTTATAAAGATAAAATTACAAGTACACTGCAGTTTCTAGTACTTTTCATAAGTTTCAAAATCAACCAGCAAAACTATAAAAGTAGTTTCTGAATATATCAAATCCAAAATATAAAATACAGTTATAGTTTAGTTATTGTAGCTCATGTATCACTGAGGATGGTGACTTTGTCGTTGAAACGCGATTGATGTTAACGTAATGTGTGTGAGATCTTGTGTTCAAGTTTTATTCTATCCCACAATTAAATGACGAATGCGCGATCAAAATGTATTAAAAACCTTCGGTTGTAATCACAATTACTATTATTTCATATTTAAAATAGTATGAATTCCTATTACAGGGTGTACAGAAGTGATATGTTAGTTGATGTAATTTTAATATTTAATTTTTCAAAGCGGATTTTCCCAGTTGTCCAACATATCAACAAATACAACAGTAGATTTCGAGAAGTGTAGGTTTTAATGGAATTTCCACTTTAACAAAAAACGTAATTAAAGGTTGTTTTCAAAAGAATGAAATATTAATCTCAGCACTTGGATATTATCAGCTTTAACTTGCTCTAAACCAAATTGGATTGTTACTTAATACAATCAATCATACAATGTTCTTTACACACCCTGTACTGGGAATCTGTATTTTTCAAAATTCAATAATAGTAATTATTATTACAATTTTACATTTTATTTAAACACATTTTGATCCCATATTCTGCCCTTCTAATTATTTGTGAATGAAATAAAGTAAAATAGCTGTTTCAAATATTTGTACGGCCGCCATTTTAGATAGGAGCAAGATATCGACCTCTAGTATGTACAGTTGTATTTTACTAAATAAGACCTTGAACATGAGACATCACTCGATGGGAGTTTCCATTTAAAAATATTAAGTTGCCCCCAAAACCCCCATTTTCGGGGAACAGGTAAAAATGTCCCATTTACCAAAAAAAGTAGTTTTTATCACCAGAAGGCACATATTAAATATCTTTTTTCTAGGTTTTTTTTTGGTTTTCAAGTTATTGAAGCTGTTCGGGACTTTTGGGACACACGGTACATAAATTCTTTAACAAACCATTTTTTCTTAGATTTTAAAGATATTAAAAAATATGAATAAAATTTTTTGAATGATAACAAGGAAAAGGAAATTTTCAGTAGGAAATTCACTTAAAGATTATAAAAACGAATTACAAATGACTTTTATTTTCTTCCCGGAATACTTAGGAAAAACGAATGTGTACCTATATTGCATAAGCAGCGCCTGAAATATCATCTACCTTGCAACACTGTATACTTCAGTATCAGACTTTGATGAAGGCGATGATGGCTGCAAGATATTATACGATATTAGCTAATGTAGATTCTATGTGAGTTAAAAGCAAATTTTATTATTTAAAACCATTATTACTAATCTTAAATATTAAACCGATAAAATTTGAACGTTGTGTAGCCTACATCGTTTTAATACTAATTATCAAAATTATATTTCTTGTACGCAGATAATTTAGTGTTTTTCCCGAAAGAAAATAAGCTTGAAATCTCGCTCATCACAGAAAAGAAGTCAACCATTACCTGTAAACGTCTAGTCTTACGGTCTGAACATTTCAAAAATTCTCTAAAAATGTGACTAAATGTATCCTATGTAGGACATTTTTACCCGGCTCGTCCGAACTGAGCAACATTTACCTGATCAGGTAATAAGCAACATCCGAACTGAGCAACATACCAAAACGGGTTCTGATCACCAACGTCCGAACTGAGCAACTAGCGGCAGAACTTTGACGCACGCTTGACAGATTTTGGAATATAAAGAAATGATTTAACACTTATCATACAAACCTATTCTTATCAACTACAAAATACTAAATCCGATTAAGGTTAGGTTAGCACTTCCTGCCACTAACATACCGCGCATTCCTAAGCGCCACTCTTACTTGCCCTCCACTTGTCTACATGAGGGGCAAGTTGCTCAGTTCGGATGTTGGGATTAGTGTACCCTTCTTGGACCCTTTACGATCATAAAAAAAGTTGCTCAGTTCGGATGCGCCCTTTTTACCTCCTTGTTTAATTTCCTCTAATTATTTTTTTCATAAAAATCACGACATAACTACCCTGATTCACTATTTGTTTTAAATTTTTAAAGTAAATGGTGCAAAAATATTGCACACAATTTCTCGCTCACCAATTCCCAAAACCAAATAAAAGCAAACCAACACTAATCGATACCGAAAATAATGACGGCTATTAAGGTCCATTATTGATTTTTTAAATTTAATCCTGCATCGTATAGTTTTTACTTATCATTTCGCAAACGAATTTGGGCCTTAATTGTCACACTTTACTAAAGTTTGACGGAAATCGGTGCAGACTATTTTGAGACATTACGTCTTTTATAACAGTCTAATGGGAATTTTAGTGTTTCTTTAGAACCAGTTTTTTTTTAAAAGATGGCGGCCAATACGTTGTGTTTGGGCCCTTAGATGCTACACTTGAGTAAAATTGATCAACATCATTAGAGCGGCTAACATAAAATTATAAGTCATCGAAAAAAATTTAAAAATCCCAAGATTTAGAAGAAACAAAAACAATTATAAGCACTGCACATAAGACAGACAGACAGATTTCCCAAAACTACTTTTTTGGACTTAAGGGACATCAAAAACGGATATATCAGCCAAAACTCAACATTGCTTTTTTACCCATCATATAACATGTCAATATACTACATATAATGTAAAATAAAAGGCAGAGTGGGGGGGATATTTACTATATATTCTGATTTATTCTTTAAAAGATTAATTGAGAATATCAAACAAGCAAAGATGCAGGTGTTGAAGTTTAGATTCATCAATGCTTTCTCAAATCAAGTCTGTTTAGTCAGTATCAAGGCGATGAAAGTCTTTTCTGACAGTGATGAATGTTAAAGTGATAACAAGAACGAGGACATTGCATACGACCGAGGGCAATTGTGTAATTCACGGGAATTCCCGATCGATTCAACACAAATCGACAGAATAAAAATTCATGGAATTCATCTTTGCGCTGAACTTATTGCTCACAATCAACATTAAGTAATATACTAACAAACGGAAGTTGTAGGTGAATTTTTCCAATCAGAATAAATTGTGCAAGACTTTGCACAAACTTTCTCTTTTACTGGTTGTTTTTTAGTAAATATTAATTTCAAAACATTGATTTTTAGTGGATTTTTTAAATTATATTTTTAAATTTTAAATTTCAGATAAAAACATAGTTTTCAACAGAATATAAAACAGTCAGGCTTTTTGAATAGTTAAATCTATTTTATTAAAGTATTTCACTTCTAGGTCCTGGTATGAAATTCACTTCAAACCAGAAATTAACAGCAGTTTGAATAGGACCAATACAACTCTCTTATGGTAGGATCTAGAATAAAAATAATTTATTAGACTACATTTCTAAACATTCGAAAAGCCTTTATATTCTGTAGAAACTCATATTTTCACACCAAATTAAATAAAAACACAACCAAACGCATCCACTATAAATCGAATATACACATTTGTAATCATTCGCACATACCGTAGATTATAAACGGTTGGATTTATTTAAAATATTCAAGGAAAAAAAATTAAAAATTATAAATATGTACAAACCACAAATTATCATAAAATATGGTGATGTTATTATAAAAGTGAAATTTGATTTGGAAAATGGTGGTAACTCATTTGGATAGTATATTTTTAAATACCATAAAAAGTAGGAAAAATTCCCCATTTAAAGTTGTCTGAATCTCGAATATTATTAGATATTTTAAAAATGGCCAGTTTGAGTGGACCATTAGTATAGTAACACTAGGTGATGAGTTAATAACCGATCGAGCAATATTTTGTTATATATAAATGTTTTAAAATTCAAACACTGTTGTAAATGGATTTGAAGCGTTCATTCAATGGTCCAATATTTGTAAATATAATAATTTCAGCTGGCATCTTTAGTGCTCGTTTATAGGAATAAATGTTTGTTTCCTCATTGTTAAGTCCACGCATAATTCTCATGTAGTTGCGGTGATAAACACACCTTCTGTAAAAGTTTTTGTTCCCTCAAATTAGAGGCATTGTTACAATTAAAAATACAATGAGAAACAGTTGAATAAAGTTACAAAAACTTTACGGGGGGAAAATGCGAAATCTATAAATAAACTTTTTAAAAAAACTCATTTTAAAACATTGTATAAGCCAGACAAAACGAACCGATAAATACCATAATTTGTCAAATACAGAAAAACACACTTTTGTTTAGTTTGTTTTAAATTATTTCTGTTTAGGCCTATATTAGAAACAGCTGATTTGATTGGTGTAGTTTAAAAGGTTTATTTTATTTCATAAGAATTAATTCTTAACATAAAGCGAGATGTTTTTAATTACAGATATTTATAAATTCCTCAATAAAAAATTAGAATGTGGTTAACGATACAACTTTCATCCCTTCCACATTCCCTCGCGTATGTTCCACTTTTTTGAAAATCCGGCAGAAAAAAATTCAGTTTGAGCACTAACCAACGAAACGTCAAACCTAACCTAACCTTACCTAACCTAACCTAACCTAACCTAACCTATCCTAACCTAACCTAACCTAACCTAACCTAACCTAACCTAACCTAACCTAACCTAACCTAACCTAACCTACAACTTTCATCCCTTCCACAATCCCTCGCGTATGTTCCACTTTTTTGAAAATCCGGCAGAAAAAAATTCAGTTTGAGCATTAACCAACGAAACGTCAAACCTAACCTAACCTTACCTAACCTAACCTAACCTAAAATAACCTAACCTAACCAACGAAACGTCACACCTAACCTAACCTAACCTAACCTAACCAACGAAACGTCTAACCTAACCTAACCTAACCTAACCTAACCAACGAAACGTCTAACCTAACCTAACCTAACCTAACCTAACCAACGAAACGTCAAACCTAACCTAACCTTACCTAACCTAACCTAACCTAACCTAACCTAACCAACGAAACGTCTAACCTAACCTAACCTAACCAACGAAACGTCTAACCTAACCTAACCTAACCTAACCTAACCAACGAAACGTCAAACCTAACCTAACCTTACCTAACCTAATCTAACCTAACCTAACCTAACCTAACCTAACCTAACCTAACCAACGAAACGTCAAACCTAACCTAACATAACCTAACCTAACCTAACCTAACCAACGAAACGTCAAACCTAACCTAACCTAACCTAACCAACGAAACGTCAAACCTAACCTAACCTAACTTAACCAACTAAACGTCAAACCTAACCTAACCTTACCTAACCTAACCTAACCTAACCTAACCTAACCTAACCTAACCAACGAAACGTCAAACCTAACCTAACCTAACTTAACCTAACCTAACCAACGAAACGTCAAACCTAACCTAACCTAACTTAACCTAACCTAACCAACGAAACGTCAAACCTAACCTAACCTAACTTAACTAACGAAACGTCAAACCTAACCTAACCTAACTTAACCAACGAAACGTCAAACCTAACCTAACCTAACCAACGAAACGTCAAACCTAACCTAACCTAACCTAACCAACGAAACGTCAAACCTAACCTAACCTAACCTAACCTAACCTAACCAACGAAACGTCAAACCTATCCTAACCTAACCTAACCTAACCTAACCAACGACACGTCCAACCTAACCTAACCTTACCTAACGTAACCTAACCTAACCAACGAAACGTCAAACCTAACCTAACCTAACCAACGAAACGTCAAACCTAACCTAACCTAACCAACGAAACGTCAAACCTATCATAACCTAACCTAACCTAACCTAACCAACGAAACGTCCAACCTAACCTAACCTTACCTAGCCTAACCTAACCTAACCTAACCAACGAAACGTCAAACCTAACCTAACCTAACCTAACCTAACCTAACCTAACCTAACCTAACCTAACCTAACCTAACCTAACCAACGAAACGTCAAACCTAACCTAACCTAGCCTAACCTAACCTAAACAACGAAACTTCCAACCTAACCTAACCTTACCTAACCTAACCTAACCTAACCTAACCAACGAAATGTCAAACCTAACCTAACCTAACCTAACCTAACCAACGAAACGTCAAACCTAACCTAACCTAACCAACGAAACGTCAAACCTATCCTAACCTAACCTAACCTAACCTAACCAACGAAACGTCCAACATAACCTAACCAACGAAACGTCAAACCTAACCTAACCTAACCTAACCAACGAAACGTCAAACCTAACCTAACCTAACCTAACCTAACCTAACCAACGAAACGTCAAACCTATCCTAACCTAACCTAACCTAACCTAACCTAACCTAACCTAACCAACGAAACGTCAAATCTGTTGAAAACCGTAAGAGGCTGTTTACACACAAAAAACCCCACTAGCCAAATAAATAAGTAACAGATATAATCACCACCGTTTCAGCATTTGTTATAACAATAGATATTTAAATAAATGATAAATACAGTTCACTTTAAACTAAACATAAATAAACATTTCCAAAGATTTAATCAAAGCATTTATCCAGCTCATAATGTAGGCCTATTGGGACTTTAATCCCCTCTACCGTGTATTCCCGCAGGACTATCCTTTACATTTAACACCATACTGGTGACTTATCGGTTGTTTCGATCTACGCCTATAGTATGCAACAACTGTTCGAAACAAAATAACATTTAATGTTACGCTTAAAGTCCTTTTAATATACGATGAAAATAAAATATGTTAGAGGGTTAAACTAAAAGAAAATTTTACTGTATGAGAAAGTTACGTGATGGTCCAAAAAATCGATGTGGCGATATCAAGGTTCAATGAGTTCAAAAAGTGGTTTCTGGAATGATGTCCGTCTATAGTTCTTTCAGAGCTCTACAGCCCAAAAGTGAGGGTTGATTTGAATCATACTTGGTCTATATAGAGGGGGGATATTATCTCTATTTAATAGATTTTATATCTATTTAAGTCTATTTTGAGAATATCTCATGAAAATTTAGGGATATCTGTCGTAAGAAAAAACAAAAGTCGATATTCTGAACATCGACAGTACAAAATACCCTGAAGAAGAGTTAGGAAACACCCTGTAGATACAGAATATATTAACCTACTCTTCCTTCTTCTGTTAGTCTGGAAGGTTGGTGTTTAGTTATAATGTATGATTGTTCTAAACTTATATTATTTAATGCTAAACTTATCATAACTAAACACCTACCTACAGAAACACAGAGAATGGTTCTCAAACTTCCATGATACCAGCACGCCCCATGATATCTTCAGATACGGTTTAATCATTAGATAATTAGACAACCTTGAGATTATGGTTAACAAATCAGATAAACTGTAAATTTCCTGGTGCTAGGACATTATTGAAATAAATAGTTTTTAAGACTAAAATTGTACAATTTTGGCTACTTATATGAGCAGTTTATACCATAATATATTGTTTTTTGAGATTAATTTGTACAATTTTGGCTACTTATTTGAGCTGTTTACACCATAATATATTGTTTTTTTGAGATTAATTTGTACAATTTTGGCTACTTATATGAGCTGTTTATACCATAATATATTGTTTTTTTGAGATTAATTTGTACAATTTTGGCTACTTATTTGAGCTGTTTACACCATAATATATTGTTTTTTTGAGATTAATTTGTACAATTTTGGCTACTTATTTGAGCTGTTTATACCATAATATATTGTTTTTTTGAGATTAATTTGTACAATTTTGGCTACTTATATGAGCTGTTTATACCATAATATATTGTTTTTTGAGATTAATTTGTACAATATTGGCTACTTATTTGAGCTGTTTATACCATAATATATCGTTTTTTTGAGATTAATTTGTACAATTTTGGCTACTTATATGAGCTGTTTATACCATAATATATTGTTTTTTTGAGATTAATTTGTACAATTTTGGCTACTTATTTGAGCTGTTTATACCATAATATATTGTTTTTTTTTGAGATTAATTTGTACAATTTTGGCTACTTATATGAGCTGTTTATACCATAATATATTGTTTTTTGAGATTAATTTGTACAATTTTGGCTACTTATATGAGCTGTTTATACCATAATATATTGTTTTTTGAGATTAATTTGTACAATTTTGGCTACTTATTTGAGCTGTTTATACCATAATATATTGTTTTTTTGAGATTAATTTGTACAATTTTGGCTACTTATTTGAGCTGTTTATACCATAATATATTGTTTTTTTGAGATTAATTTGTACAATTTTGGCTACTTATTTGAGCTGTTTATACCATAATATATTGTTTTTTTTGAGATTAATTTGTACAATTTTGGCTACTTATATGAGCTGTTTATACCATAATATATTGTTTTTTTGAGATTAATTTGTACAATTTTGGCTACTTATGTGAGCTGTTTATACCATAATAATATATTGTTTTTTGAGATTAATTTGTACAATTTTGGCTACTTATATGAGCTGTTTATACCATAATATATTGTTTTTTTGAGATTAATTTGTACAATTTTGGCTACTTATGTGAGCTGTTTATACCATAATAATATATTGTTTTTTGAGATTAATTTGTACAATTTTGGCTACTTATATGAGCTGTTTATACCATAATATATTGTTTTTTTGAGATTAATTTGTACAATTTTGGCTACTTATGTGAGCTGTTTATACCATAATACTATATTGTTTTTTGAGATTAATTTGTACAATTTTGGCTACTTATATGAGCTGTTTATACCATAATATATTGTTTTTTGAGATTAATTTGTACAATTTTGACTCTTATATGAGCTGTTTATACTATAATATATTGTTTTTTTGAATTCTACTTGCCTAAAATTTTCCTTGCAGATTTGGAAACCTACATGAACTGCAACTCACAAATTGGATTATAAAAAAAATACCTGATGATGTTGTTTTAATGCAGAAACATTCTCATTTTTTTGTCAATACCTCCAACCAAGAATAGACTAAAATTTGATGACTCTATAATTGTAGTTTTGACTACTTAATAACACAGTCATAAAAAAAAAAAAGAATAATTATATATTGTTCATTCCTAACTATTTAGTTTATCTGTCTCTGAAATTTGGGTAAAATTGTACAGTTTTGAATAGACTACATAAATGATCTCCTTATAAACACAAAATATTAGACCAAATTTACCTGGATAGTATTTCCTAGTTTTGTTTTTATCTACCGGATTGACACATCATATATTAAACATCGAACCGAAATCGCTTGTCTCATCATTATTGGCTAAACAAAATCTTTATTAGAAGACGTATGAAGTGTAGACAATCAGTCATGCGCACACTGGAGACATGCTCAGAGAAGTTAACACGCATAGTTCCCGCAATTACGAAGACAACTCGGAATGCAAGGGTTGACACGCTACGAAGAACTTCACGCTTTGTTTGCAACTAGAATCCATAGTTGGAGATTATCAGCAAATCTTAGTAAAAGAAAAAAAAATTGAAGGACACTTAAAATTAAAATTGAACAGTGGATGTAACTCGCATATGACGTTACAATAACTTGCGTCTAATTTTAAAGTTGAAAATTGACCAACAACGAAACGTCCAATAAAATCTACGCTTTGGATTTTATCGGAAATTATAAATACGCGGCGGGTTTATTGATTAACATGGCGACAAACAAAGCAGTGTTACGATAGAACCAACAGTGTCAGAGACGTGAAAAATCAACTGACTGCATAGTTGGGGACTGGGCAAGAGTGGCTAACCTTGAGCGGGCGTCACGTGACAGCCTGCGCGGTCGCTATGCGCAAACGGTTCCTACTTAAAAAACGACCTCTCGTATATTGCATTGTATTGTGTATTAGGAGTTACAAGTGCATTGCGACTTTTATTGTGCCTCATTTCATTATTCTCTAGGTTCCAACATCCTTTCAAATCCTGTAGTCACCATAAATAGTATAATTTTAAGGGGATTTAGAGGGTAGATATTCCACTCCTAATTTGTATCTTCCCATAGTTCTTGCATTTTTTAAACCTACAGCTACTTTCAGATATATATATATATATATATATATATATATATATATATATATATATATATAATTTAAAAAAAACTATTATATGAGAGAAATAAAACTAACATTAATAGAAACTAAGTTACAACAATGCAGAACAGTTTCAAATTACAATAACCACACGTGTAAGACACTACGGTTATTCAACTTGAAGTTCCAAAGGAAATTAGCAAACTATAGATAAAACCCTGAGAACTGTCCTCTGTGAACTAAAAGAGTTTCAACGGTGAAAAAGTCAATTGCAATAAAGGAATGTAAATTTATAAAAACGCCCACGAATAATAACCTATAAAATACAAAAGAAATACAAAGCTAATTTTAAATGATTAACCGAATAAAGTGGGGACGACGCTTGAAAACTGATGGTCACTCTTTCGACATTAATCAAAACCAACCAGACGTAATAACAAGGCTATTCCAAAATAAAATGTGTTAAGGTTAAAAATTTAAACAAGTTCATAAATCAAAGTAACGAATGTATTTTAAAGACAAGATAAACCATAAAAAGCCACGAAAAGTGTTTTGTGTTAAGTGAGAGTTCAGTAATTTAATCAATAACAATTACAGATAAAGAAAGATGAAAGGTGGTGTGACAAGTGAAACTTAAAAGTGCTGCGAACGAAAACACAGCTAGTTATGTGAGAAATCAGTAATTTAAAACATTCATGTAAAGGAGATCTCATAACTGAAATCACTTTATTAATACAAAAAGTAAAATTAAAATCAAATAAAAATAAAATCAATACAACATGTCAGATTGACCACAAGTGAAATAATCTTTAAATCAACTATTGGTAACTAACGCTAGGTTTAAAAAAATTCGAAACTCCTTTGATGTAAATTACCTGAAATAAGGATCTTACGATACTTTCCAAGCAATTTTAAAGGAGCGAGAAAAATCAAAAAGGAGAAAACAATTTTGTCTACAGTTGTTAACAAAGTGGCATTTTGTTCATTTAAATTCGTTTGCAAAACAGCTGATTTCTCAACAGTTTCACTTTGCACACTACTTTGCTCACTCCGAATGGCAACCGAACAAAACGAAATTTAGGTTAAGTTTATTTGAATTGATTTATAATAAACAGGAAATGTCGCGTATGTCTGTTAGATTAATTCTTACATGTAAAATAACATTAATAAACAACCAAACAACGTTTTAAAGTTGAAAAAGAAAGTAATTATTCATAAAGATGATTGACAGTGTATGTACGCGGAGAGTATTTTTCGTTTGCCGAGTTTTGAAATTGGCAATCCCGTTTCCTCAACAATACACCTAAGTTATTTGTAATATTCATAAATAACCTCAGTTTTGACGTGAGGTTGAACACTATTGTATTAAATTAATGTTTTATTAAATTGTGTTACTGCTGAAGTATGTTTTTTATTTGTCACAAAATAACAACTGTAGACAAAGTATAATGTGAAGTTCGTGAGCAAAGCGTTTTTTTTAAACTCGATAAAATTGACGCACTCCGCAAGCCTCGTACGTCAACATTTTTCTCTCGTTGAAAAAAGTGCCACTTTGCTCACTAGTTGCACAAATAACTATTGTATATATCATATAGAAATTAAAACTGCAAAACGTATTAGATTAATACGAAAATGTTTCATTATGTTAAAATGAGAAATTGTATAGTTACAAAACTCTTTAAAACAAAATGAATTTTTGTTTAATTAAATGTTGAGTGGGCTCTATAGAAAACATGACACAGTTCTATCAGCCCAAATCTGAATATTTTTTTAAAATAATCAATTCAGTAAATTCTAGTAAGTTAGATTAGTGTTGATAGGTTAATAAAAGTCCTGAAATATTTGTAAATCAAAACAAAACAATAATACTATTATTATGCAAGTTAATCTCGTCTCTGCAGTGTTTAAAAGACTGAGTCAGATATATCCATCACAGAAAAGCTGTCGAGATTCGGGGAAATCGCATCTTGTGGACCCCAACATTCATAACTCTTACAAGGTTACTTGGTGGAGTATTTCTTACACCTAGCAAGCTATTAGTAGGTGAAGAGGAGATTCCTCACTTCTCCTTACAGTACCTACAGGATAATATAGTTTAAAAAAAACTAATTTATAAATTTATATTGAATTTTAATAGACTTTATTTAAATCAATTTATGCAAAATTAAATAAGAAATTGGAAAATTAACAGAATTTTTTTTTTCTTTTTAGGCTAAATCTTGGGTATTGTAGACAACTACCAAGAAATATTTTTTTTCGGTTTTTCGTCGATATCTCTATTATCCTTTGAAGTACAGAAAAAATAAAAATATATATTTCTCGTTAAAAGGGGAACAATTTTTGGCTCATGTACATTTTTTGTTAAAATTAACGGTTTTGGAGATATTCTGTGTTAAAACATTTCAAATTGGCCTAAATGTAAAAGGAGTAAAGGAATTCGGTTGATATTTTCCCCCAAATTGGATCTTTATTCTTGAGACATCCTTTATATAAAGCAAAACTGTACCTATAATAATACAGTTTAAATGTTTAAAACAATAATAAATTATAAAGAATTTTCTACCGGTCATTTTACACATGGTATTGAAATAAATCATTTCAACTAATAGAACTTTTTTTGGTTAAATTTAAAGATATCCAAAAAAAAAGTAAATCTTAACAAGTTTATAAATCCCAAAGTATTACCGTTGTCAAGAGTGGCGTGTGAGCAGACAGGAGGGAGGGGGAGGGAGAGAGAGAGGAGAGACGCTTGACCCAAATATTGCCCTTCCGTCCTTCTGTTTGAATCGAACGACAAGGGGATTAAAGGAAAACAACAAATTGCATTTCATGTCAAATCAGCGCTTCTGTTGACCGTATTAGAAACAAATGTTGAATTGAAAGCTTATTGAATATCATTTGCAGAAAGTTCAGGGAAAATATGAAGAACAAATTGTATTTAAATGTATCATATTTATAGAATATATTGTGGGGGAAATTAAGATAAAATTCAGAAATTAAAACAAGTATTGTTCTCTTATATAAAACTATTTGATCAAATATTAACTTATAAAAACCTAAACAAATGTTATTGGTCGCTATCTCTCCAGAAATACTGGTTCTTCAGTTATGGAGTTGATCGTAGGGTCGTTATAAAATACGCCATTTCTCAAAATAGGCGTATCAGGGTCAAACTAATTAATTAATACCGGAATTAGCCTACACCAACGTAGGGTTAACTAGTGAAAACGTGCTCTCAAATTTGCTGTCTAAATTCTTCTCCCGCCCATACCAATAACCACTCCAGATAACCAGCTCTTAAATGAGTTAATTATAATAAACTGAAAATTGCGACTTCCATTTAAATATTTAAACTCCACACAAATCAAATTGAAATGTAGAGGGTCGAGGCTATAGTCCTATTACTAACTCACCCGTGTAAATATATATTGCCGCGATGTAACTTTGCTATTCCCGAGATCTCGTTAACGCCATTTACATTTTATTTTTTTTTTATTTCCCGAATTAAATAAATCAAACAAATTCGGCGGCCTCGGTACCAGTCCAGTCTTACCGTTCCAGGCAAACACACTTACTTAAAGCCTCCTACGTCATAGGTTTTCTCTGTCAAGAGGTGTTCCACTGCCACCATAATTGCCAAGGAATCTGCACTCCGGTTGACGAATCTGAAGATCTGACCGAAGATTCGGGTACGCCAACCTCTACGAATCGAGGGTGATTATTCCTCGGAACGCGTCGCATAGGCGTACACATCAACCAAGAGTAAAATGTATATAAAGCAATAATCAGATTGTTTACGCTGTCAAAAACTTTCTTTAATGGAGAAACACCTCTCGTTCATCAACGATTTATATATAATAACATGAAGACCCCCCTCCCCAGTCCTAGAATACACTAGCAGCGCCAGGGTGGGAAAATAAAAGAGACCTGATAGCAAAGATGAAAGAAAAGGATCCAACACAAGACTACATGAAAACAAAAGTTTAGATCCAGCTAGGTCCTACGGGATTGCCGCACGTGTACTTACTACTGTGAACCTCTGAAGATTACTGGCAACGCACTAGTTCACAAAAAACTGAAGCCAACTAGTGGTGGGGGTAAAGTTACTTTTTCAGTTAAGATAGTCAGCATTTCAAGTTAGATTAGGTCAGGTCAGTTTAGGGTAGGTTAGGTTAGATTAGGTCAGGTCAGTTTAGGTTAGGTTAGGTCAGGTTAAATTAGGTTAGGCTAGGTTAGGTTAGGTTAGGTTAGGTTAGGTTAAGTTAGGTTAGAGCGCCCATCTTACAACAAAAAAAATTAATTAACATGTTTCCTATTATACAAAAAATAGACCAGAGGTGGAAAGTTTACGTTTTTCCCCCTTTCTTTTATTTTATAAAGCGATGATGACCGAGAAGGTTTTTCACCTATAACAAAACGAAACAAGTAAACCAAATAGAAAGTATGACAAGATAGACCCAAAAGACAAGTTAGTTCCACTTTTAAAACGTACTAAAATGTTAAACTAAAAATTAAATTCAATCGTTAATCGTTAAAAAAAAATCCGAGTCTAATCAAACTTGACCTCATCTCTCCACTCAACAAAACTAAAAATATTACGAGTTAACCGGCAAAGCCACGATATTGATGAAATGAAAAGTATCTCATAAATATGCATAGATCAGTCAAGTCGGGGGTTCGTGTCGACATAGCGTGCACAGAGGTCTCTCCAATCAGAGGTCCTACCATAACCAACTTAATAGAATAATTTACACAATCATTGGCCATACATATTTTGCGTCCCACTCGGTCTTAGTGCACTAACTTTCTCATCTATATGCTCAGATAGGTGAAAAAAAGTTTAGACCTTTTTATAAATAGTATAGAGGAACGCTGCCGCGTTCCTAAGTTAAATCGCCTCTCGTTTCGTTCGTGTCAGTTTTACGAGAAATTTAACTGCTGGTAGAGGGGAGCGCTACCGCGTTCCTAAATTTAATCTTCTCTCTTTAAACTTGTGTCAGCCTTTTGAGCGTCGTAACTGTTACTAAAGAGGAGCGCTGCCGCGTTCCTAAGGTAAATATCCTCTCGTTACGTTCGTGTCAGGCTTGTGGGTCTCTTAATTGTTGGTAGAGAGGAACACTAACACGTTCCTAAATTGAATCTTCTCTCTTTAAACTTGTGTCAGGCTTATCAGCTTTTAAATTGTTGATAGATAGGAGCGCTGCCGCGTTCCTAAATTAAATATCCTCTCGTTACGTTCGTGTCAGGCTTGTGGGTCTCTTAATTGTTGGTAGAGAGGAACACTAACACGTTCCTAAATTGAATCTTCTCTCTTTAAACTTGTGTCAGGCTTATCAGCTTTTAAATTGTTGATAGATAGGAGCGCTGCCGCGTTCCTAAATTAAATATCCTCTCGTTACGTTCGTGTCAGGCTTGTGGGTCTCTTAATTGTTGGTAGAGAGGAACACTAACACGTTCCTAAATTGAATCTTCTCTCTTCAAACTTGTGTCAGCCTTATCAGCTTTTTAATTTTTGATAGATAGGAATTTACCGCGTTCCTAAATTATTACTCCTAGTTAAGCTTGTTTCAGCCTTTATCAGCCTCTTAACTGTAGCTAGAGAGGACCGCTACCGCGTTCCTAAACTAATACTCCTAGTTAAGCTTGTTTCAGCCTTTATCAGCCTCTTAACTGTAGCTAGAGAGGACCGCTACCGCGTTCCTAAACTAATACTCCTAGTTAAGCTTGTTTCAGCCTTTATCAGCCTCTAAACTGTAGCGAGAGAGGACCGCTACCGCGTTCCTAAATTCATACTCATAGTTAAGCTTGTTTCAGCTTTTATCAGCCTCTTAACTGTACCTAGAGGACCGCTACCGCGTTCCTAAATTCATACTCATAGTTAAGCTTGTTTCAGCTTTTATCAGCCTCTTAACTGTACCTAGAGGACCGCTACCGCGTTCCTAAATTAAATATCCTCTCGTTACGCTCATGTAAGGCTTGTGGGTCTCTTAACTGTAGCTAGAGAGGACCGCTACTGCGTTCTTAAATTAATACTCCTAGTTAAGCTTGTTTCAGCCTTTATCAGCCTCTTAACTGTAGCTAGAGAGGACTGCTACCGCGTTCCTAATCTAAATCTCCTAGTTAAGCTCGTGTCTGCTTTGTAGGTCTCTTAATTGTTGGTAGAAAAGAGCGCTAAAGCGTTTCTAAATTGAATCTCCTCTCGATAAGCTTGTTTCAGCCTTATCAGCTTTTTAACTGTTGGTAGAGAGGACCGCTACCGCGTTCCAAAATTAAACATCCTCTCGCTAAGCTAATATCAGTCCTACATCCCTTTTATTGTTAGAAGAGAGAAATGAGAAAGATTTGAATAAAAAGTATAAAAAGTGGAGTTGAAATTACGAAAAAGATCCTTGAAGGCAACCACTCTACGAAGACAAATAGCGAAGTTATGCTCACAAATGTAACTTCACACTCTGACCTTCAAAGACAATGTGATATTCGCGTAGTTACGAGATCCGAGTCACCTACATGAGCGTAGCAAGAGAAGGCTCCTTGAAATATTTACTATTAAACCACAATGGCCGAGACAACGAGACGAGCGAAGCGAATGTAAGACTGTTCAGTAAACACACATCTATCCGACGTTCAGAAAGTAGCGATACAAAAAATACAAGAAAACCTCAAAGGTAAAGGATTCGAATTCAACTACAAGTAGACTTGCAAAGAAGCTACTTAGACCAAGCAAGGAACATGCTGAACAACTCATATCTCTTAGAAAGGATAACACGAGGTGGGTGGTTGGGCTCTTAACGAGCCACTGTCACCTCAGAAAACACCAACACACGTTAGGGATTGCTGCAGAAAATACTTGCAGGAAATGTGGTTTGGCTGAAGAGTCCGCAGAACACATTCTCTTAGAGTGTGAGGCGTTAGGACGAGCCAGGCTATACTCTCTAGGCCCTCCGGGGAAGGAGATGGAAACCATCCTAGACAACCCTATAGGTAGTATCTGTTCCTTCGTACGGATGACAGGTATTACTGAGTGGGAAAGAACCTGGGGCGGCAAAAGACCTTTAGGTCGACGCCGGTGAGGCCTCTGACGGAGGCTATCACAGCCCAGTACAAAAAAAAGGTAAAGGATTTGATAAAAACAGTGGTGGAAATTCGAAACAGATCTTATAACAGCCCCGTAACATATTTCTCCCCGGCAACTCACAAACTGACAGTTTTGGAGATATGGTATCAAATAAGTTTTTCAATTTAAATTTTACTTATCTTCTACTGATAAGAGAGAAGATCATATAATTTTATCTTCTTACGACAGCTGTTTCGCCACTCACTGGTGGCATTTTCAAGCTTGAATCCAAATTACATTTATTCCTTTTTACACTCACATCACACAGGTATCACATAATATTTTTCTTTTACTTTTCTTCCAGAACATCTCCATTGGGCAAAAATTGGAAATTATAAAAAAAAAATACATTTTTTTTGGGGGTATTAAAGACTAAACGTTGATATGGCAGCTACTCCCAAATTTTGTGATCGAAAAAAAGGTGAATACGTTTCCCTAGATTTGACTAAAATTCGCCATATTACATAATTTGATTTAAATCGGTACTCGAGTTGTTGAGCCAGGGAGACCGACAGACAACATTCCTCATAACACTTCAAAACTGATATATCCAATTTTCACCCATCGCAGAACATCCTCAAATCCACCTAAATATTAAAAAGTAAATGTTTGTTTTTACATTTAGCCAAAAACACAGAATCTTCAAAATTCAAACACAATTTATCAACCTGATTTCTGTCACATCCTGTACCATCCAATCATAACAAAGTTAATACAAACACAACAGTAGTGGAGTACATTGGATATAGTTATTTGCCATTCAAATTCGTTGTATCAATTTCATCCAATTTATGACTTAAAGTACATCATAAATATTTAATCCGGAGGGCGGGAGCTCATAACTCAATAAGACCTCTGGATTTACATTAAGCAAGGTCGAGACAACTCAATTTGTAGGTTATGTAAGATAATACAACTAGATATTTTTAGTTGTTGATTATATTATACTTGTGAATTTATGTATTAGTGAATAAGTTATTATTAAACAGTGACCCCCTTTGTAGTATTAAATGATCTTTCGAACTATATGAAATTTGTGTTTACATATGTTACATTTTGTGATGAGTTAAAATTTTCGGCCGCCATTCAATGGCGAATCTATTTTTTTTTAAATGGCATCAAGATGTTTTGATACTTGATTTTGCATCGTTTTTCAAGTGAGACTCATGTTACTGCACTAAACTTTGATTTTCACCTCAATGAAACATTGTAAAACTCATATCACATAAAACAACCTCAAAATGGCTTTAAACTATTTTTAAAAGAAACCAAGACACTAAGCATGAGCATTAATAGCACTGGTAGGATGAAATTTAATTTAATTTTAGTTAAATTTAGCAGTAACCTAGGTTTACTAAGTTGTTGAATATTATTTTTAAGAAATGAAAGAATTTCTATAAATGGCGGTCTAGTTTCTTCGAATTTAGGTTCTGCTTATTTTGTAAAGTCCAACGTTCTGTATTTATAAGCAACAAAGTTGTTGTCTACAAACAAAGTCACAAATAATTCACAACCTCTAATGACAGGTACCATATATTGACGAATATCATTATAACTATTAGGACAGTATTGCCAACACAACTCCCAGCATACATAGAGTAGGTACAGTAGTGACAAACAAAATCAACTTCCGTGACTGACTGATGTATACCTTCCATGACTAAAGAAATATATAAAAATACGATTTCGACATGCATGCCGTACTTTGATGGTATTATCATGATGAAGATCATTGTCTACACGTAAGAACAACAGAGACCACATAATTAACCTAAAGGCTTACACATTAATGTGTGGAAAAGAATTGAAATTTAAAATGTGTTTTATATATTGTCAAAAAGTAAGTTGCACATGTTTGTATTGCTAAAGTTGTATTTTGATTACAGATGTTGGTAACATTGTTTAAACTTCTGTTAATATCAACTGTAAAAATAAATAGAATGTTGCACATGTTTGGTAAAAATGTTTAAACTTATGTTAAAATAAGTTGTAGAGTTAAAAAGTAAGTTGCACATGTTTGTATTGATAAAGCTATATTTTGATTACAGCTGTTGGTAACAATGTTTAAACTTCTGTTAAAAAAAAGTAAGTTGCACGTGTTTGTACATTGATAAAGCTATATTTTGATTACAGCTGTTGGTAACAATGTTTAAACTTCTGTTAATAAAAAGTAAGTTGCACGTGTTTGTACATTGATAAAGCTATATTTTGATTACAGCTGTTGGTAACAATGTTTAAACTTCTGTTAAAATCCGTTGTAAAGTTAAAAAATAAGTTGTACATGTTTGTATTATTAAGGTATATTTTGATTACAGCTGTTGGTAACAATGTTTAAACTTCTGTTAAAATAAGATGTAAAGTTAAAAAGTAAGTTGCACGTGTTTGTATTGATAAAGGTATATTTTGATTACAGATGTTCGTAACAATGTTTAAACTTCTGTTAAAATAAGTTGTAAACTTAAAAAATAAGTTGCACATATTCCTATTGCTAAAGGTATATTTTGATTACAGATGTTGGTAACATTGTTTAAACTTCTATTAAAACCAGCTGTAAAGTTTGTATGATTCCATTGTTGACAAATACGAGTAATAATATCGCGTCACTAGGAAGTTGCATCCAAATTGAAAATCCGTGGTGTTAGTCTTTTTCTAAGGACTTGTTTTTATAGCAAACAGTGGTGTTACTCTGGTAGTTGGCCAAGGTTAAAGTAGATTGTTTGGATAACCTGAGCATTGATTTTACACCCTAAATTCAGAAATTAGACGCTTATCTCGCCGTTGCCCACGTCTGGTAACGTTCAGATTCACTCAACACTAGCGCGTTTTGAAGATGAACCCACACAACTACAACGGTTCAACTCACTTATTAAGCTTCACTATTTCTATGGAACTTCTTCTTTAATATAAATTCAACGCTTTAGTTTAAGGCCTTGGTATCATCTGGAGTAATCTTTTCGAACAACAGTCTAATGCTAGTTTTTTCACATACGGTCGGTATATTATGAATTTGGCAAGTCAGGGTACTTTACAGTCTTGCGGCTCACAAGCTGTTGTTATCCTTAAAGCAATGATACGGCGGTCAAGCCAGGAGCAACTATCCAATGCATTTTCCCGAATAAAGTAATTTAACATTCAAGACCGAGGGAACCATCACACCATACTTATGAATAAAGCCGACTGTACACTAGAGTTATTTATCTTAAGGTAACAATTACCTTATAAGTATTGTTGTGCGCGTTCAAATCGTGTTGTCGTTGCTAAACGGGTAAGACACGCTCACCCTCTCTCTTCACTTAGTATCGTAAGACACGCTCGCCCTCTCTCTTCACTTAGTATCGTAAGACAGGCTCGCCCTCTCTCTTCACTTTGTATCGTAAGACACGCTCGCCCTCTCTCCTCACTTAGTATCGTAAGACACGCTCGCCCTCTCTCTTCACTTAGTATCGTAAGACACGCTCACCCACTCTCTTCACTTAGTATCGTAAGACACGCTCGCCCTCTCTCTTCACTTAGTATCGTAAGACACGCTCGCCCTCTCTCTCCACTTAGTGTCGTAAGACACGCTCGCCCTCTCTCTTCACTTTGTATCGTAAGACACCCTCGCCTTCTCTCTTCACTTTGTATCGTAAGACACGCTCGCCCTCTCTCTTCACTTAGTATCGTAAGACACGGTCACCCACTCTCTTCACTTAGTATCGTAAGACACGTCGCCCTCTCTCTTGACTTAGTATCGTAAGACACGCTCGCCCTCTCTCTTCACTTAGTATTGTAAGACACGCTCGCCCTCTCTCCACTTAGTATCGTAAGACACGTTCGCCCTCTCTCTTGACTTAGTATCGTAAGACACGCTCGCCCTCTCTCTTGACTTAGTATCGTAAGACACGCTCGCCCTCTATCTTCACTTAGTATTGTAAGACACGCTCGCCCTCTCTCCACTTAGTATCGTAAGACACGGTCACCCACTCTCTTCACTTAGTATCGTAAGACACGTCGCCCTCTCTCTTGACTTAGTATCGTAAGACACGCTCGCCCTCTCTCTCCACTTAGTATCGTAAGACACGCTCGCCCTCTCTCCACTTAGTATCGTAAGACACGCTCGCCCTCTCTCCACTTAGTATCGTAAGACACGCTCGCCCTCTCTCTTCACTTAGTATCGTAAGACACGCTCGCCCTCTCTCCTCACTTAGTATCGTAAGACACGCTCGCCCTCTCTCCTCACTAAGTATCGTAAGACACGCTCGCCCTCTCTCCTCACTTAGTATCGTAAGACACGCTCGCCCTCTCTCTTCACTTAGTATCGTAAGACACGCTCGCCCTCTCTCCTCACTTAGTATCGTAAGACACGCTCGCCCTCTCTCCTCACTAAGTATCGTAAGACACGCTCGCCCTCTCTCCTCACTTAGTATCGTAAGACACGCTCGCCCTCTCTCCTCACTAAGTATCGTAAGACACTCTCGCCCTCTCTCCTCACTTAGTATCGTAAGACACGCTCGCCCTCTCTCTTCACTTAGTATCGTAAGACACGCTCGCCCTCTCTCTCCACTTAGTGTTGTAAGACACGCTCGCCCTCTCTCTTCACTTAGTATCGTAAGACACGCTCGCCCTCTCTCTTCACTTAGTATCGTAAGACACGCTCACCCTCTCTCTTCACTTAGTATCGTAAGACACGCTCGCCCTCTCTCTCCACTTAGTGTCGTAAGACACGCTCGCCCTCTCTCCTCACTTAGTATCGTAAGACACGCTCGCCCTCTCTCTTCACTTAGTATCGTAAGACACGCTCACCCTCTCTCCTCACTTAGTATCGTAAGACACGCTCGCCCTCTCTCCTCACTTAGTATCGTAAGACACGCTCGCCCTCTCTCCTCACTAAGTATCGTAAGACACGCTCGCCCTCTCTCCTCACTTAGTATCGTAAGACACGCTCGCCCTCTCTCCTCACTAAGTATCGTAAGACACGCTCGCCCTCTCTCCTCACTTAGTATCGTAAGACACGCTCGCCCTCTCTCTTCACTTAGTATCGTAAGACACGCTCGCCCTCTCTCTCCACTTAGTGTCGTAAGACACGCTCGCCCTCTCTCTTCACTTAGTATCGTAAGACACGCTCGCCCTCTCTCTTCACTTAGTATCGTAAGACACGCTCGCCCTCTCTCTTCACTTAGTATCGTAAGACACGCTCGCCCTCTCTCCTCACTTAGTATCGTAAGACACGCTCGCCCTCTCTCCTCACTAAGTATCGTAAGACACGCTCGCCCTCTCTCCTCACTTAGTATCGTAAGACACGCTCGCCCTCTCTCTTCACTTAGTATCGTAAGACACGCTCGCCCTCTCTCTCCACTTAGTGTCGTAAGACACGCTCGCCCTCTCTCTTCACTTAGTATCGTAAGACACGCTCGCCCTCTCTCCTCACTAAGTATCGTAAGACACGCTCGCCCTCTCTCCTCACTTAGTATCGTAAGACACGCTCGCCCTCTCTCTTCACTTAGTATCGTAAGACACGCTCGCCCTCTCTCCTCACTTAGTATCGTAAGACACGCTCGCCCTCTCTCCTCACTAAGTATCGTACGATAATGCAAGTCAGAAAAGATGTCTAGAGATAAAACTAATGTTGAAAATTTAAACTGACAAATCTTCAACTTTCACACAATCTAAATCCTACAGTTAGCCGACTTGATGTATGATAAAAATCAACAAATTAAATTGAAATCAAATTAACAAAGAAAGAAACAAAAGGATAACGTCAAAGTATGGACAAATAAGGAATGGATTCATATTCAGAACCATTCATTTTACCCAAGGACAACCACTTTTAACAATATTACATTTTCAAAACCTGAACTAACCCTCCTAGATAAGAGTTGAAAGTATTATATAAAAAGTAAACAAAATAACCTCCAATCAGCACTTATTACTATCGACACAGATACAAGTACTGCTGCGGTAAGAATGGACGCGCAAGGAATGCAGAGGATAAGCAAATATTTTAGTTGATACTGAACATCTCACTACTACTCTAATGAATAACATTGACTCAATGGTTTGACACGATAAATACTCCAAAATGAGTTACAACTGTACAAATATTCATAATGTAAACAACAAGGCTATATCCTTTGCATGAGTTCTGTAAGGTATACTTTACTTCTATATTTAGCTTTTATTTTATTTGCTTATTAATAGCCTCTTATTTTAAGAGAATGTTTTGTAAATTTGCGTGGAATGTATCAGTCTTCCATCATTTCATTTCTTCCTTATCCGACACTACAGCTCGGGGTGACGTCTCCAGGTACGCAGCATATCCCCATCTATTTCTCGTCCATCCATGTCTCCGTCTTCCTTCCATCCTGGTCCTGTAATGTACCCTTATGTTTATGGAATTATAAATGAACTCTGTCGATGCTTTTAAAATTTTCCGTATTCAGAAACGAATAATTAGAGTAATGTTTAATTTGAAATTAAATCAACCATGTAGAACTTTTTTTTTTGAAAAATATAGAGTTTAGTATGAAATGTTGGTATTTTTTAAGGTAAACCAGAGTATGTTCGAAGAAAAAGAACATAACCATAAATATCTCACTAGGAAAAAAGTGTTGCAACATCCTGGTGCACAGATTGGAATGTTCAGAACGTGGCGTTTATTACACTGGTTTGAAATTATTTAATAAACTTCCGGAAAATATTCAAAAAAAAAAAAAGTTGTTTCAAGAATTTTCACGGATCACCTCAGAGGATACCTCTTGAGGAATACTTTTTACTCAGTGGAGAAATACCTCAGATCATAATCTCTGGATGCCTGGGATATATTTTGTATTCAGGATGACGACTCAAATAATTGATTAATACGAGATAACACGCATACATGGTTCACTGTTTCTTAATTTGCTTGTATTTCATAAAATCTATCTTGTGTAATTGTTGTATTGTATATTGTGTATTTGAATTGTGAGTAATTTTTGTACAATATGACAAGTCAAATGTATACCGCAGCACTGCTGCACTATGTATGCCATAAAAGATGCAAATAAATAATAATAATAATAATAAACTGAAAACCTACCATAAAACTGACGTAATAGAATTAGCTTGGAAGATCGTTGCAGCCTAATTAAAATACACAAATAAAAATTCACGTTTATCAAAGGGAAGGTGTCACGACAGGTTGCAATAAGAAATGGAAACTTTCAACCTCCACACTATAAAATTCTTTAAATTTCTTTTCATGTTGAGATAGTTCACCGGCAACTACTACGGGCCAATGTCGCACATTCATTAAATTTATACGACTGTTCACTCTTTCTCTCCTTTCTGGTGTTTATTCAAAAACCAATACACCGCAAAAACGTCATCTCCATTGGAAGAACTCAAGATTATAACACAGTAAACATCGACTCGAAAAAAATCTCCTGCCAACAGATCGCTTTGGTGTGCTATAAAAATTATATTAGATAAAAGTCGCGCATCGGAACTATCGATGCCTGGGTGCTCGAGTCACATGTACTCCTGGAAACTATTGTGATACTGGTGAAAATCGTGGATGGGTTCCTTTTCAGTTCGGCGACCTTTTTGTAGCTTGCGGACAGTAAAAACTTTAATTATAAATTTTTTTTCTGAGGTACCTAAATGATGTCGACATGTAGTGACAATAATTATTAAAAATAACAAAAAATCAAATAATAGAATAAATATTCAGAAAATAGTGAATAAATATACACTCTATTATGAAGAAACAGCGAACCATTGTTATAATAAAAAGTAAATTTACAATTTCCCACAACAAAACGTGTTTATCAATAATTAATGAGAAAACAAACTTGAAACCATAACAGTGCAATACAATATAAACTGTTTTAACTAACCAACAAGGTTTAATTTGGCCTTCATTAAGAAGATATTTAAACCAACTCCCGAATACCTTTAAATACACAAAGTTACATCTTCCCAAAGTACACAATACTGGGGAGGAAATAGGACAATGTGGAAGCAAATAAATCCGCTTCCCACCTAGCGAAGGAATTTTAATTTAAAGGGTTTCCCGTGGGAACGTAGGGATTATTAAGGATATAAATTAAGGGGAAATAAACAAGTGTTACTACTACCTACCAATGTGGAAGTGTTGGGGGGGGGGGAGGAAATGGGGGTTAGTTTTAATGAGTACAAAGTTAATTAT
Source organism: Aphrophora alni (assembly GCA_963513935.1). Taxonomy (NCBI): domain Eukaryota; kingdom Metazoa; phylum Arthropoda; class Insecta; order Hemiptera; family Aphrophoridae; genus Aphrophora; species Aphrophora alni. The sequence continues at coordinate 12,419,215 of OY740776.1, forward strand.
CGTTTTGTTTCTAAGGTGGTAATAAGGTAGGTCCTGTTGTTGGTGGGTTGTTAAGCTGTAGCACAGTAAGGGGCTTAACTGTGGATTGTTGCCTGTATGAGACAATACAGTTTTATTTATTTGTATTGTCAGGTTTGGGAGGAATGGGTGTCAATGTGTTGGGATTATTTTATTATAAGATTTGGATATTTTAGTAAAAAATGGAAATGTTTCATGCAGAAAACTTGGTCGCTAGAAGTTTATAATTTTAACTGCAAAGTTATTGGTTGTTTAAAGACCAAAAACCTCTGTCATCATCGCCTTAAAACTAAGGAAGAAAACAAAAAATTCCTTGACAACTCTAATAGCGTCATGGTATGTAGATTTGGACAACAGAGACTTGGTAGGAGAGATGAATGAGAGGGATATAACTCAAGACTACGCGAAAAGTGTAGGTCCAGCTAAACCTAGCGATTGTCAAGCCTGTATTCACTATAGATTAACTCCTGAGGATCAACTGTTAAACTTCTTATTGAATTGGTAAATAATATAGATTCCTCCATTGTAGTAGTAAACCTAACCTACTGGTAATAAACTCTAGAGACATTAGTCAGGTGTTAGATTCCTCTCTCTCTCTCTCTCTCTCTCTCTCTCCCTCCCTCCCTCCCTCCCTCCCTCCCTCCCTCTCCTCTCTCTCTCTCTCTCCTCTCTCTCTCTCTCTCTCTCTCTCTCTCTCTCTCTCTCTCTCTCTCTCTCTCTCTCTCTCTCTCTCTCTCTCTCTCTCTCTCTCTCTCTCTCTCTCTCTCTCTCTCTCTCTCTCTCTCTCTCTCTCTCTCTCTCTCTCTCTCTCTCTCTCTCTCTCTCTCTCTCTCTCTCTCTCTCTCTCTCTCTCTCTCTCTCTCTCTCTCTCTCTCTCTCTATATATATATATATATATATATATATATATATATATATATATATATATATATATATATATATAGACTATTCGTTTCAAATGAAATTCCTCTAGATAAGGCCAATACACCATTTAATATCATGAAAGTTATTTATTTCCGAAAGAACAATTTATGGTTAAGCGAAATACATATGGAAATCAGATAAGAAAATGATATTTGTCTACAGTTGTTAACAAAGTGGCATTTTGTTCATTTAAATTCGTTTGCAAAACAACTGATTTCTCAACAGTTTCACTTTGCTCACTCCGAATGGCAACCGAACAAAACGAAATTTAGATTGTTTATTTGAATTGATTTATAATATACAGGAAATGTCCCGTATGTATGTTAGATTAATTCTTACTTCTAAAATAACATAAATAAACAACAAAACAACGTTTTAAAGTTGAAAAAGGAAGTAATTATTCATGAAGATGATTGACAGTGTATGTACATGGAGAGTATTTTTCGTTTGCCGAGTTTTGAAGTTGGCAATCCCGTTTCCTCAACAATACACATAAGTTATTTGTAATATTCATAAATAACCTCAGTTTTGACGTGAGGTTGAACACTATTGTATTAAATTAATGTTTTATTAAATTGTGTTACTGCTAAAGTATGTTTTTTATTTGTCACAAAATAACAACTGTAGACAAAGTATAATGTGCAATTCGTGAGCAAAGTGTCTTTTTTAAACTCGATAAAATTGAAACACTCGGCAAGCCTCGTGCGTCGACATTTTTCTCTTGTTTAAAAAAGTGCCACTTTGCTCACTAGTTGCACAAATAACTATTTGTATGTAATTTGGTTTAGGGGTTCAGTTATATTATAATTCTAAGAAATACATCATTGATCTAATCCTCTTTATTATAAACTATATCAATTAGTCCCAAGATAAAGCAAACTGAATATTATAGTGAAATATTATAAAATCCAAATGAGTCTCTCTAATTAAATTCATTTAAGAACGGTTTGCTCACCTCCATTTCTGTAAGGTACCTACCGTCTTTTTGACCGTGTTGTTCTCTCTGCTGATTCTAATGAATCCCGTTGACCTTTTGGTCAATTATGACTGACCCCCTTTATTAAGTCCTGGTGAGTTTATATACCTTACCAGGTTAACGTACTATGTATGTTGTCTATTGCGTCTGATATATTTCACAACACTAGGTTGCCTTCTGTGTATTGTCTTGGGACTTAAAATACAAATTATTTTCGATAGATTTTTACAATTATTCCTAACAGTACTGTGCTCATATACAACAACCTTATTGAAACTCAGAAAATAGAATTGAAAATGGTGGCCATTTAAAAAAGCTATTTCTTCATATCACATGTATTAATCAACTTATAACACGCTAAAATAAATAAAAATTTACACATTCTGTATGTAATGGTACAAACCCCCCACCTGTCTATACAACTAGTCTAAACAACTAGAATAGTTGGTAGCAAAAAATACCAATTCGAATCTTGAACTCTCAAAAAATAAAATATTCAATGAATTATGAGATTCGGGAGACACGAGCAAAGCGAGTAGAGACTGTTTAATATATAAATTTACAAGGCTCGTAAGGCCTAGCCAACATCAAGTAAGTAGTGATAGACACAATTACGAGGTTCAGAAAACCTGTGTAACAAAACTGTTTTAAACAAACATACCCTACTGGATAAGACACCTTGATCTACCAATATGATTTAACATTTCTTACTTGTGCTTTTATTACCTTGTTAATGGGGCTGGGTAAGTACTATGATGAATAATAAATAAACCATTTTTATTTTTTAGTATAACCACAAAAATGTTTCAATTATTAAAATGGAACACAACCAAGTACCTTCGGTCAGCTTAAATAGTTACTACATAAAGTATGTTTCCTGTTTGCGGGAATACCCACTATTAGTCACAAACATTTTTCTCTTTTGGGCCTATCATTGTTAATTCATTTTCTTTGTTTGATTTAATACGATCTTTAAACCTACGCTATTTTAGCTAGGGTGGACCTTTAGAGATCGGGTTCGCGGCATTGTGTTCTACTTCTAAAGGTCTTTAATTGGATGTACAACTCAACCTATGCTCTCATTTAAGATTTCCTACTGGGCTGTCCCCCTGGAAAGGTAGCGGTCCATTGAATATAATGCGTACTAAAATAGGTTTTGGTGGCCACTAACAATGTGCAAAGCTTTGTAGCTCTATCCATAATGGTTATAAAAATATTAACAAAAAATATTAAAAATATTAATAAGTCCCGGGACTTATTTAACCCGCGGTAAATAAAAACATTAGTTAACGAACATGTACTGCTTCAGTAAATATAACATGTTGCCGAAGTAATAACGTAGTAAAGTAGTAACGTAGTAACGCAGTAACGCAGTAACGTAGTAACGCAGTAACGAAGTAGTAACATAGTAACGAAGTAACATAGTAACGAAGTAACGTAGTAACGAAGTAACGTAGTAACGAAGTAACGTTGTAACGCAGTAACGAAGTAGTAACGTAGTAACGAAGTATTATAGTAACGAAGTAACGTAGTAACGAAGTAACATAGTAACGAAGTAACATAGTAACGAAGTAACGTAGTAACTAAGTAACGCAGTAACGAAGTAACGAAGTAGTAACGTAGTAACGAAGTAACGTAGTAACTAAGTAACGTAGTAACGAAGTAACGTAGTAACGAAGTAACGTAGTAACGAAGTAACGAAGTAACGTAGTAACTAAGTAACGCAGTAACGAAGTAACGAAGTAGTAACGTAGTAACGAAGTAACGAAGTAACATAGTAACGAAGTAACGTAGTAACGAAGTAACGTAGTAACGAAGTAACGTATAACACAGTAACGTAGTAACGAAGTAACATAGTAACGAAGTAACGTAGTAAAGTAGTAACGAAGTAGTAACACCCCTTGTCTGTTATCTATTCCTTTAATCCCTAATTATTGTTTATATTAACTAGATCAATTAAAGTTGTGAACATCTGCTGGCAAATCAACGAGTTAAAAGATTGGGCTAGGGTTTAATAATGCCAATGTAATGTCCAGTCAGCTGATTAAAGTGTTAATCAGCGCTACCTATCTGTATAAAGCTTAACTACGTCAATACTAAGCTTTGTATCACGCTAATATAAATCTCTCTCCTAGGACAATGAAAAGCCCATCTACACGATAGTGATCTGCATTGTTCCGGCGCGATGCATTTTTAATGCATGTTTTAACTTAATGCACGTGCTTTTTTGTTAACCAGACAGAGAGAGAGAGAGAGAGAGAGAGAGAGAGAGAGAGAGAGAGAGAGAGAGAGAGAGAGAGAGAGAGAGAGAGAGAGAGACAGAGAGCTTATCATTTGCTTTATGGAGACAACATGCTAGACTTGATAACATTAGCTCATTTAGTGTATTGAGGATGCGATATTAAGGTCCAAACACACATTATACGAGTAAAATATCAAGAAAATTCGTGGGTTTTATTCGGTAAAGATTATTCAAATTTCATTTCTATTATAAAAAAAATAAGCCATCGCGGGACGTCTGGTAGATGTAAAACAACAAAATTCATTTTATGAAAAGTAAGCAAAAGAAAAACTGGTATTTGAAGGAAAAATAATGAAGTTGCCAGTAAAATTGTTGTGTTGATCTAAGTTGCCAGTCAATTATCGTTATGGTGGAGTCAATGTTTGTTACGATTTAGTGTGACAGTTAAATTTTGTTATGATTTAGGGTATTAATAAAATTTAGTTACATTTTTGAGTGCCAATCAATTCTTGATACAATTTATGGTGCAGTCAATGTTACAGATGCAGAAATTTACATACATATGCTAAACTTGTTCTTTTTAATCCTAGGACCTAAAAACATCAGCTGAGCTCGAAGTCGTCAGTTGTTACTTCGTTTGTACGAATTATTAACGATTGTAAAGCATCTATAAAAACAAACCGATACTCTCGATTGTAAATAACCGTCAAAACAGATGTTACCATCGATTTGAAGGTAAATAGGTTATAACATTTTCGTTTTTATGAAATTGTTTTTTATATTGTTTACAGTATAACAAGAAATATAATTCATCACTAGGAACCTTTCATATTGTAACTTTCTTTCTATAACTCTTGCGCTTAAACTGTTTTGAAGTATCAAGATAAGATAAGTGTCCTTATTAAATACAATAATTCCTGATTACGTACACTTTGCTAAGTGTGTTCAGTAAATGTCATAAATATGGACATGACGCTTCTTAAATCAAACAGGTCATGTCGTGTCAACTTAGAGTAAAGGTGATGAAAACCCTTGAGCGTCTGGATTATTAAATAGTCAGAAGCATTCGTCACGCCACTTCGACATTTCGAGTTATCGATTCAGTACCAAATAAAGTGTAAACACATCTCTCTTACTTGGGTGGCTGTTTTATGGGAGCCCAACATCTTGGGGGAGAACTTTATAGTGACTGTACAACCTCCTTAGTTTCACATTTGATCATATTGTGGATAAACTTTTTGTATTTCATCAAACAATGTTTGTTACAACATGGTGGTACATTCCCAACCCAATCATAAAAACTAACCCTTTATTTATTTACGAATTACTATTACTATAGCTAATCTTAACGGCTATTCGAACATGCATAACCTAACTTTTCAAATATAAAAAATTGATTTGGGAGATACGAAATAACAAATTTTACTATAATGTTATTAGTTTTCATCCTAATCCATTAATAATAGTAACGAGAGAAATTCCTCAAAACCACAATAACACACTAACAACACAAAGACTGTCTAGTTATGTTTATTCTGCGTTATGTACATTTAAATAACACTGCATCATATTCAGAGTTACAATACGCTCTAACCTTAATAACTACAATAACTACTAGCTTAAAGTAGTAATTGTAGTTATTAAGGTTAGTGTGTATTGTAACTCTGAAAATGGCAGCAGTGCTATTGAAATGTACATAAAGTAGAATAAACATAACTATACAGTATTTTTTTTGTTAGTGTTTTATTGTGGTTTTGAGGAATTTTCCTTCATGGTATATTCACCACAGTGCTCTAGTGATTCACATGAATAATGATTAGTATTAAAACATGTTTTGGATGTACTCCATTTTTTTTTGTTTTAATGTTTAGGTAGTTATGTTTATTCTACCTAATTTATGTACAGTTCAATAACACTGCTATCATTTTCATAGTTACAATACACTAACCTTAATCACTACAATAACTACTAGCTTAAAGTAGTAATTGTAGTTATTAAGGTTAGTGTGTATTTTATCACTGAAAATTGCAGCAGTGCTATTGAAATGTACATAAAGTAGAATAAACATAACTATACAGTCTTTGTGTTGTTAGTGTTTTATTGTGGTTTTGAGGAATTTTCCTTCATAGTATATTCACCACAGTGCTCTAGTGATTCACATGAATAAAGATTAGTATTAAAACATGTTTTGGATGAACTACATTTTTTTAAAAAAAATGTTTAGGTATTTATGTTTATTCTACCTAATTTATGTACATTTCAATAACACTGCTATCATTTTCAGAGTTACAATACACTAACCTTAATAACTACAATAACTACTAGCTTAAAGAAGTAATTGCGGTTATTATGGTTAGTGTGTATTTTATCTCTGAAAATGGCAGCAGTGCTATTGAAATGTAATTAAGGTAGAATAAACATAACTATACAGTCTTTGTGTTGTTTGTTTTTTATTGTGGTTTTGAAGAATTTTCCTTCATAGTATTTTCACCACTCTGCTCTAGTGATTCACATGAATAAAGATTATTATTAAAACATGTTTTGGATTAACTCCATTTTTTTAAAATGTTTAGGTAGTTATGTTTATTCTACCTAATTTATGTTCATTTCAATAACACTGCTATCATTTTCAGAGTTACAATACGCACTAACCTTAATAACTACAATAACTACTAGCTTAAAGTAGTAATTGTAGTTATTAAGGTTAGTGTGTATTTTATCCCTGAAAATGGCAGCTGTGCTATTGAAATGTACATAAAGTGGAATAAACATAACTATATAGTCTTTGTGTTGTTAGTGTTTTATTGTGGTTTTGAGGAATTTTCCTTCATGGTATATTCACCACAGTGCTCTAGTGATTCACAAGAATAATGATTAGTATTTAAACATATCTTGGATGAAATCCATTTTTTTTTTAATGTTTAGGTAGTTATGTTTATTCTACCTAATTTATGTACATTTAAATAACACTGCTATCATTTTCAGAGTTAAAATACGCACTAACCTTAATAACAACAATAACTACTAGCTTAAAGAAGTAATTCTAGTTATTACTGTTAGTGTATATTGTATCTCTGAAAATGGCAGCAGTGCTATTGAAATGTACATAAAGTAGAATAAACATAACTATATAGTCTTTGTGTTGTTAGTGTTTTATTGTGGTTTTGAGGAATTTTCCTTCATGGTATATTCACCACAGTGCTCTAGTGATTTACATGAATAAAGATTAGTATTAAAACATGTTTTTCATTAACTCCATTTTTTAAAAAATGTTTAGGTAGTTATGTTTATTCTACCTAATTTATGTACATTTCAATAACACTGCTATCATTTTCAGAGTTAAAATACGCACTAACCTTAATAACAACAATAACTACTAGCTTAAAGAAGTAATTCTAGTTATTACTGTTAGTGTATATTGTATCTCTGAAATTGGCAGCAGTGCTATTGAAATGTACATAACGCAGAATAAACATAACTATATAGTCTTTGTGTTGTTAGTGTTTTATTGTGGTTTTGAGGAATTTTCCTTCATAGTATATTCACCACAGTGCTCTAGTGATTCACATGAATAAAGATTAGTATTTAAACATATCTTGGATGAAATCCATTTTTTTTTTAATGTTTAGGTAGTTATGTTTATTCTACCTAATTTATGTACATTTCAATAACACTGCTATCATTTTCAGAGTTAAAATACGCACTAACCTTAATAACAACAATAACTACTAGCTTAAAGAAGTAATTCTAGTTATTACTGTTAGTGTATATTGTATCTCTGAAATTGGCAGCAGTGCTATTGAAATGTACATAAAGTAGAATAAACATAACTATACAGTCTTTGTGTTGTTAGTGTTTTATTGTGGTTTTGAGGAATTTTCCTTCATAGTATATTCACCACAGTGCTCTAGTGATTCACATGAATAAAGATTAGTATTAAAACATGTTTTGGATGAACTCCATTTTCAAAAGTATTCTTCGTTTATAAAGTCTCCTTTATAACGCAAGTAATCCATTTTCTTCTCTACCTGTACCTACTAAATTGGTAATCAAATTAATTACTTTACGTCCTGGTACAAATATGGATAATCATTTTATTTTCTAAAAGTAATAAACTCAGATAGGAACGAAGGACTTAATCTAGATTTGAAAAGTCAAAATACCTACACAAGGAATAGCGAACAACTAATATACGGGTTGTGTGCCAATGTTGGTGGCCTAACGGTTTATCGGGAAAACAATAACCGAAACGTCGTGTATTAGTTTTGATGTATACAAATGACGGCAAACGTTCGAATTAAACCATATAATTATGAAAACTTCATCATTTATGTTGTACTCTATGTGATAGACATTTTTATATTCAAGTTTCATCTATAACTTTTTTTTAAGAGAAACAAGTTGCTGAGCGCCATCATGGTACTTACCCAGTAATTAAAACTACAGCTATCACACTTCTTCCACATTATGTAGATAAGTAAAAAGACACGATGATAATTAAAATGGAAACATTATTAATAATATACTCCTCAATAAGAATAAGTAATCAATTTATTACATCCAGAGGATTAAGATCGAGGACCTCCCAGACCATGATACTGGACCTCCTCGACTAATATATTTGTTGTGGTAATTTAGTTGATCTCGAATTCCTAAACTCAAATGAGCGGGAGTCCCATCAAACATAGACCACACAAGTTAGCGTGTGTTCAGTGACAAATCTTCCAGTTAACTGTCAAGAAATGTAAATATCTTTCGCCATTAAGATCTGGAGTTAATTTATTTCGCCAAAACAATTACCAAGAATTATTGTTCACCGTTTTTTTGTCGATAGCTCAGTTATTCTTTAACCTAGAGAAAGAATTAAAAACTCATTTTGTTTGTCGTTAAAAAATTTAAATATTTTTTCTCTTGTAAATATTTTGCAAAATTAACAGATTTTGAGATATTTAAGGTTAAAAAGTATAAACAGCCGCCATTTTTTTATTGAGTAAAGGAACTCGGCTGATTATTTTTCTCAAATTGGGTCTTTATAACTTTAAGTAACATACAAAATTTCAACTCTATATCATTTACTATTAAAAAGATATGATTTTGTTTGTTAAAAACACAAAATTGTAGCTAGATAGAAAACCAATCATTTTAGGAAATAAGTTATGTTTACATAAACTTTTTCATTGGTTTCGATGTTAGAAATAAGCTGCTGAATTATTGACACTTTTCTTAAACACTCTGTGTATAAATTATATATGTATATATAAAATAACCTTTTCCAAATCCTTTTCACACAATGCAAAGTATAAACACTGCAATGACATACTCAAGGCGGAATGTCTTTATACTGCAGAGACAATCGTAAAAAAGGGTCTTAACTGAAATCGAGAAGAAAGTGCACAAGTTCCAGGGAAATATCCTCGGTCCAAGAAAAGAGGCAGCAGAAGGCATCTATACAGACTGAGGAAGCAACAATATATAGGAACGACAATGACAAAGCAAAGACTGATCTTCTACGAACTCTTGAAAAGGATAGACGTAACAGGTTAGCAAAGAAAGTAACGAAATGCCAGAAGACAGTATCATAAAAATACCGTGAGTGAAAGAAGACCATACAAACCTAGAATAAGCCAGAGTAGAAGAGGAAGAGGACGACAGAAACTGGTGCAGGGAAAAAGTAAAAGAGTTGTAGGATCTGACGGTAAAGAAAAAAGAAAGGATATAGAAGGAAGAAGGAAAGACAGGAGACGAAGCCAGATGATGAGGGAGTTCTGACGAAAGAAAATATGTAATGTAGCCCATAGTAGGCTCGAAAAAGAAAGGGTAAGGAAAAATGTAATTGTTAGTATCTCTTTTTAAGGGTCGTGTCTTCCTTTTAAAAAAATTCAGTCAAATAAGAATATCTTTATCTTGAAAATAATTAATCTTGTAGTTTCAAATACAAAAAAAGGTTAATTTTTAACCAATTTCAAACCACGCTAATGTACATGTCAAAGTGTTATATATACATCCGAACCAAACTGGAATTAAAATTAGAAAGAGAAAAAGGTGGCTTTTAATCGTTAATTAAAAATATATATATTGTAATTAATTTGTTTATCCTCCTATAATACCAAGTTCTAAATATGTAAAGGAGTATGGAGCCCTATATAATATTATCTCCATAATGATAAGCTCTCTCTCTCGCTCTGATTAACAAAAACACGTGCATTAAGTTAAAACATGCATTAAAAATGCATCGCGCCGAAACAATGCAGATCACTATCGTGTAGATGGGCTTTTCATTGTCCTAGGAGAGAGATTTATATTAGCGTGATACAAAGCTTAGTATTGACGTAGTTAAGCTTTATACAGATAGGTAGCGCTGATTAACACTTTAATCAGCTGACTGGACATTGTATTGGCATAATTGGCTTGTACGCCAATCGTTTAACACATTTCTTCTATGGTTAATCAGCTGGTGGTAAATTTGGGAAAAGTTATATGTTGTGTTATTGAATTTTCTAATAAGCTATGATTTGGCTCGTGACGATGGAAATAGGTAACGTTATAATGACGCCAGTACTCTGAAAATAACGTTCAATAAATTTGTGTCGGTTAAAATTAATTGTGAATAAAAAGTTCAAGTTAAATGCGGGCACCCTCGAGGATCTGTTTTTGGACCAGTTCTTTTAATTTTTAATACAGTAAAAATAGATTTAAACAAAGAAAAAAACCTGTGGGAACTTCGCTAAAGATATAAACATTGACAAAGACATTGCCAGAAAAATGAGTTTCAAGCCTTGGGGTTCGTACACCAGAGTAAAAAGAACGAAGCAAGGACATTTCCTCTGGCATGCTGCAGGAAGTAGATACCAATCTCAAGCTTCATAAAAAGAAAACCTGTGGCAATTTCGCTAAAGCTATAAACATTGACAAAGACATTGCCAGAGAAATGAGTTTCATGCCTTGGGGTTCGTACACCAGAGTAAAAAGAACGAAGCAAGGACATTTCCTCTAGCATGCTGCAGGAACTTTATACCAATCTCAAGATTCATAAAAAAGAAAACCTGTGGCAATTTCGCTAAAGCTATAAACATTGACAAAGATATTGTCAGAGAAATGAGTTTCAAGCCTTAGGGTTCGTACACCAGAACAAAAAGAACGAAGCAAGGACATTTCCTCTGGCATGCTGCAGGAATCTGATACCAATCTCAAGATTCATAAAAAAGAAAACCTGTGGCAATTTCGCTAAAGCTATAAACATTGACAAAGACATTGCCAGAGAAATGAGTTTCAAGCCTTGGGGTTCGTACACCAGAGTAAAAAGAACGAAGCAAGGACATTTCCTCTAGCATGCTGCAGGAACTTTATACCAATCTCAAGATTCATAAAAAAGAAAACCTGTGGCAATTTCGCTAAAGCTATAAACATTGACAAAGATATTGTCAGAGAAATGAGTTTCAAGCCTTAGGGTTCGTACACCAGAACAAAAAGAACGAAGCAAGGACATTTCCTCTGGCATGCTGCAGGAATCTGATACCAATCTCAAGATTCATAAAAAAGAAAACCTGTGGCAATTTCGCTAAAGCTATAAACATTGACAAAGACATTGCCAGAGAAATGAGTTTCAAGCCTTGGGGTTCGTACACCAGAGTAAAAAGAACGAAGCAAGGACATTTCCTCTGGCATGCTGCAGGAAGTAGATACCAATCTCAAGATTCATAAAAAAGAAAACCTGTGGCAATTTCGCTAAACCTATAAACATTGACAAAGATATTGTCAGAGAAATGAGTTTCAAGCCTTAGGGTTCGTACACCAGAACAAAAAGAACGAAGCAAGGACATTTCCTCTGGCATGCTGCAGGAATCTGATACCAATCTCAAGATTCATAAAAAAGAAAACCTGTGGCAATTTCGCTAAACCTATAAACATTGACAAAGATATTGTCAGAGAAATGAGTTTCAAGCCTTAGGGTTCGTACACCAGAACAAAAAGAACGAAGCAAGGACATTTCCTCTGGCATGCTGCAGGAATCTGATACCAATCTCAAGCTTCATAAAAAGAAAACCTGTGGCAATTTCGCTAAAGCTATAAACATTGACAAAGACATTGCCAGAAAAATGAGTTGCAAGCCTTAGGGTTTATACACCAGAGCAAAAAGATCGAAGCAAGGACATTTCCTCTGGCATGCTGCAGGAAGTAGATACCAATCTCAAGCTTCATAAAAAAGAAAACCTGTGGCAATTTCGCTAAAGCTATAAACATTGACAAAGACATTGCCAGAAAAATGAGTTTCAAGCCTTAGGGTTCGTACACTAGAGTAAAAAGAACTAAGCAAGGACATTTCCTCTGGCATGCTGCAGGAAGTAGATACCAATCTCAAGCTTCATAAAAAGAAAACCTGTGGCAATTTCGCTAAAGCTATAAACATTGACAAAGACATTGCTAGAGAAATGAGTTTCAAGCCTTGGGGTTCGTACACCAGAGTAAAAAGAACGAAGCAAGGACATTTCCTCTGGCATGCTGCAGGAAGTAGATACCAATCTCAAGCTTCATAAAAAGAAAACCTGTGGCAATTTCGCTAAAGCTATAAACATTGACAAAGACATTGCTAGAGAAATGAGTTTCAAGCCTTAGGGTTCGTACACTAGAGTAAAAAGAACGAAGCAAGGACATTTCCTCTGGCATGCTGCAGGAAGTAGATACCAATCTCAAGCTTCATAAAAAGAAAACCTGTGGCAATTTCGCTAAAGCTATAAACATTGACAAAGACATTGCTAGAGAAATGAGTTTCAAGCCTTGGGGTTCGTACACCAGAGTAAAAAGAACGAAGCAAGGACATTTCCTCTGGCATGCTGCAGGAACCTGATACCAATCTCAAGCTTCATAAAAAGAAAACCTGTGGCAATTTCGCTAAAGCTATAAACATTGACAAAGACATTGCCAGAAAAATGAGTTTCAAGCCTTGGGGTTCGTACACCAGAGTAAAAAGAACTAAGCAAGGACATTTCCTCTGGCATGCTGCAGGAAGTAGATACCAATCTCAAGCTTCATAAAAAGAAAACCTGTGGCAATTTCGCTAAAGCTATAAACATTGACAAAGACATTGCCAGAGAAATGAGTTTCAAGCCTTGGGGTTCGTACACCAGAGTAAAAAGAACGAAGCAAGGACATTTCCTCTGGCATGCTGCAGGAACCTGATACCAATCTCAAGCTTCATAAAAAGAAAACCTGTGGCAATTTCGCTAAAGCTATAAACATTGACAAAGACATTGCCAGAAAAATGAGTTTCAAGCCTTGGGGTTCGTACACCAGAGTAAAAAGAACGAAGCAAGGACATTTCCTCTGGCATGCTGCAGGAACTTCATACCAATCTCAAGATTCATAAAAAAGAAAACCTGTGGCCATTTCGCTAAAACCAAAGAACATTGACAAAGACACTGCCAGAAAAATGAGATACATGAAAAACGTTTGTGCCAAGGGTGCGCCCACCAGAGCAAAAAGAACGTAGCAAGAAAATTTACTCTGGCATGCGGCAGGAACTTCATACCAATCTCAAGCTTCACAAAATAAGCATGACAGGATCTTCCAGTATGATCTTGAGACAGTCGTATCCATGGAAAACATCGTCATCATCAAGACTTTAAAAAAATCTAAATTTAAAACCATCATCATTGTGTTTTAAAAAATTTCAATGGCGTAATTTGAAAGAATATTTCTCAGAAGGCACTACAGTGAACTAGCAGTATATAAAGAACTTTTGACAAAGCTGAGAAAGACAGTAACAAAAGACTTGAACTTATTTTCAAATATTTTTATTCTGTTTTTACATCTCATGATGTCCATCACACTTGCAAGGCAACTTATTTCGTCAGTTTTATAGCTTTGTCACAAGAATTTTTTATCATTCTGACTCCTCAAAAGAACTTATCCCATCTAACTAAAATATGTTCCTAATTCCAAACATATCTCTTACTTCGGCAATTTTCTGACTTTCACTAGGTTCCATCTAGTACAATTCCAATAATTAATTGGAGGTTTTTTTTTTTTTAACGAAGAAATGTTGAAATTATTATTTATCATAAAGTGATATGTTCACCGGTTAACGTTCTGAAATTGCATCCACTCAATAACATAATTATAAAAAAACAACCGTACAACTCAACTCGGATATATACCAGGAGTGCATCATAAAACTGCATTCGATTGTTCCACCAAATGAAATCACAGACACAAGGGATTAAAAATGACGATATTAATGAACAACTGTTTCAATTATAAAATTAGTTGCAACGGGAACTCAATAGAATAAACAGTTAACCGCGATGATTTTATTTGCCGCCGCTTATTAAATCTGTCTACAGGACAAGTGAGTGCCAAATTATACAAACTGTGGCTATATAACAATATTAAGTCATCAGTAACACAATTAATAGATCCATACATCCGGTCTCGTCCGTTTGTTCAGCCTCGGTTTTATTTGCATAGTGTTCATTAAAAGAGGGCTTAGTTAATAATGTGCATACAATATTCTGTCTCTTAGTCTTTCTCCCTGTTTTACAGAGTTTTGTATTGCTTCTTTAACGTCTTTCTTTGCGCCAGTTAGGGTGTAGAAGATAAGTAACGAAGTGCGTCTACCTTACGGCAAAGGAATCTACAAACATCAGGTTTCTGATACATGGGATCATTGAAGGTGATGTCCATCAGACTATCAATTTTATTTTAAATATGTGATGTTTTTATTTTATACCCGGTAAAAGAAATAAAGGATATAGAGTAATGTATTATACCGGAAGACCCAGAAAGAGGTCGATATTTTTGAACTAATATGCCGGAGATATGGAACACTCTACAAACTTGACACTTTACAGTTGTGTTACATACATTTGTAAAAAATGACTGTCCGGTTTCATTTTTTTATGATCAATCAAAACAAAATGGCGGAAAAAATCTGGATACAAATACTTCCTCCTACAATGCAAGGCAAATTTGCATTGCCATCTGTTGAATCTCGATCAGCTGTTGTTTTGTTACCACACAACAATGAAAACCTTTAGGTTTTGTTCAATCAGTTTGTATGTGGTACCTAACATCGAAACAAAGAATTTTTTCAATTGAACAAAAAGTAATATCTTGTGCTATTGCTTTTGAAAATGAATATAAAGCGATAACTTGTTTTCAAAGAACCTACCCAAATGTGGTTATTACATGAAGAAAATCAATTCTCAAATGAAAAACTATGTTACTAGAAATTGGATCAGTTTCAAAGAAATACTGTAGATTTACTAACACAGAAAACGAAGTTTCATCCGCTACTGTCGTCAGTTCAAAGGTTTGTCAAGAAAAACAAAATACATTTTTATAAAACCCATTTAGTTCACGGACAGCTGGAAGATAACCCAGGCAGACGAGTAGAATTTCGTTCGAAGGTAATTTAAATGCCTTACGACGATGCCAAAGTGGTATGAAGGAATTGTATTTTCAGATGAAGCTACATTTTACCGAACAGGATGTGTAGACATAACTGTAATTTTAATACACACAGAATCCAGATATTTTACACGAAGAGGGCTTGAAATCAAAAAGTATAACTGTTTGGGCTGCAATCACCAAGGATGGTATTTTATCGTTATGACTTATCCCATCAGACAATGATATTAGACAGATACACATCAATGTTAACTGATCACAATAGTTCCTCATCTTACTCAGCCAGAGATGAGGTACGTGTTTTCTAACAGGATGGAGCTCCTCCTTATTATAATAATGTGTCCAAATAAGTTTTAGATCGAGATCTTCACAAATATTTGATAGGTCGCGGCAGCAACTTCAATAGAGTGGCCTCCAAGATCCCCAGACTTGACTGTTTGCCGTTTTTCCGATGGGGCTTTTTGAAAGAAGAAGTTTAATCTCACCCTATGGCAACAGATGATGAATTAACGAGGCTGATTGAAAAGGAATTGCAGTAAATTATTTAGGCAATTTTTCAAAAACGAATTTGAGTCTTTTGTTTTTTTTGCTATCAGTGCTTACCTGAAATGCAATCTTACTCTACTGTACAAGATCCCTTGATCCAGCAATACAATTTAATATATCACACAGGGCCAAAGAACAATCGTTGGACGGTACAATTAGAGAATCTGCTCGTATTAAACTGTACGATGGAGCTGTGTAAGTACCTGTTGATGCCCATAAACCTTTTTACGTTTTATAATCATAATATCACTGCCATTAAATCTTAAGCCACAAAACAACGTGAACTGACTTCCGGTAAAGTAACAAAACGTACTCGTTGCTAAATTTATCTAAACCTATAATTTATTATTTACCGCTTGTTGTACAGCAATGCAATGTTTACAATGGCAAAGTTCAATGTTTTAAATAGTTTATGTGTTTTGACTAATCAATGTGTCAAAGTTGTAACTTTGAAAATGGAGTCATAAAATAGAGGAATACATGACTTTTGGAGAACAAAACAAAAGTAAACTGAACGGAAATAAATATGAGTAATGCGTAGATTGGTCTATAACTAATCGCAAAAAGCTTTTAATGAAAAACAGGTAAATATGGCGGTTTACTTTATATAAAATAAGAAAAACGTTTTGTGTAAAAAATTAATGGAATTCGTTTCCAATGAATGTTAGACTAAAATATCAATATAAAACACCCTACCACAAGTTTGGTACAATAACACACACACACGCGCGCGCGCGCGCGAGCACGCACGCACGCGCGCACACACACCCAAATAAAGTATTTGTTTTCCTTATTATAGTTCCCTGATGTACATTTCGGTAACCAAGTTACCTTCATCAGAAGGATCTGAAATAATACAAACAAAATGACATATTCTCCCCTCCACCATACTTCCGGTGGTTCGACCTATAAAAGTAGAACCACGTCAATGACCTAAGTGAAAGCGGTTAACGGTACACATTCCTGTCCTTGGGAAACCCGAAATGTACATCAGGGAACTCTAATAACGTAAGGCAAATAAATATTTTATTTTATTTGTGTGTGTGTGTGTGTGTGTGTGTGTGTGTGTGTGCGTGCGTGTGTGTGTGTGTATGTTATTGTACCAAACTTGTGGTAGGAGTTTCAGTGTTTTATACTGTTCACATTCACCACAGTGCTCATTGAACATCTACTAGAATATCAATTTAAGTAACGTAAAGACAAAGATGTTTTTATTTGACCAATGTGCGTGTCTTGAAGTTAACTGGAGCAAAACGATAAACTACGATGGTGAACGATAAAACCCGAAGCAAAGGTTCACATCTACATAAATAAATAAGCGTTTGGTAACCGTAACACTAGAGATTCTGATGATGTAAAGAGAGTCATGTGAGAGCGACCATTGCTGGGGTTTTACGAGTCCAAGGACTCGTCTATCTGACTGTAAGTCGCAACCAGAATAGACAAGACGATACGTCCTGTATGTTTCAAACTTTGTATTGTACCACATGTAGGGAAAATAATTATAGGGGTAACAAAACACGACCTTGGAGTAGTTTAAGAGAAAAACTAAAAAAGTTTTTTTTTTTTTAATATATGTGTGAGGGATCAAATAAAACTAGGAGTTATTCTAGTTAAAATATGTATCTTTATTTGACAAAAAAATTAATATGTTGGCGGTAGGATGCTTAAAAGGCTTCATCTTTATAGAAATGACCGTCCCTATATTACTACGGACTGTAAGTCGTGTGGTTATAGCGCACGTTTGATCCTTTTTTCCTGATTGTATAAAGACGAAAAACCTCTCAGTCATCATCGCCTTATACAACAAAGAAGAAAATAATATCAAATAAAGATCTCTATACTAGGAAGGCGGCTAAACTAAGGGTCGCTTCACTCACACAAGTGCAGATGATTAGGGCGTCCGGTGACCTACCCCTAATCCGGACACGGTCGAACTGGGCCCACGGTCAAAACATTCCTAGGCGGATTACCGTCAACCCTCTAAGGGTCGGGGTTGAATAGAGCCCCTGGTCAGTCGGGCAACATTTTCATTATTATATAATAGGTGATTATATTTACCTAGGTTATTATATATAGGTGATCGGGCAACATTAGTTTTGTTAAGTGATCAGACATTCGTATTTATTTTAATGTACGATAGAATTAAAAACAAAAACATAATGTAAGCAAATAAAACTTCACTAAAACAAACAAATATAAAATTCATTGAAAATACCGTACTTTCATCTTTTAATTATTATTTAAACCGACGAATAATCCTACTCAATAACGTAATGTGATCAAGGTCTGTTTCAACGGAACCTAACCTAACCTAGAATGTATTTAAAATTAAGGTGGATGCGAGCATTCCATTTTGTAGGTCATGATTGTAGACGGCCCAATTCGACACTGCCTCCGAACTGACCATGGGCCCAATTCAACCGTCGTTTTTTACGACCCTAACAGACCGTGGGCCCAATTCAACATCACCCCCTAATCCACACGTACGAGTCACCTACTGGGCTTCACTTTATAAAACTTTATTTTATTTTATTTGTTATTTGAAAATAAAATCTATAATATATTTTTATATATTGAATCTGGGTGATTACCAACAATTTTTTCATTTGATATTTAAGTAATACAATTGTTCACTCCAAGTGAATATTAAAACCCACTTCTTTCATTTATCTGCGATCTCTTCCCTCCAACGTGTCCTCCCTTTCAACTTTTTTATCATTTAATTTAATATCGGAATTGTAAAGAGGCAGAAATGAGACACCCAAACCGCGTTATCACAGCTTAAATGAAACATTTAAAAACGATTGTGTACAGTAGAATAGACCTATAGCGTGTAGCAGTGACGTTAACTGTGATATGCACGCTCCTTGTAGAGCTGCTCTAGGGAATGGCCTTGATGTGTGTTTTTATAAATATTCACTGTGGAATCTTTTAGAATAACGCACGCATAGGCGTATCAGTTTTTACTTTCATAGAGTCAACATAATAGATGTACTTTGGTTTTAAAGTTCGTATTATTGATGAAAATTCGTTCATAAAGCGATTCTACCTAAGAAATCCAGTTTCGTATTCAAATTATACTACTTTGAATATAATAATAATAAATTGTCTCATGTGCAAGTTATGAACGAAAACAAATACAAAATTCATAATAAAACATACCACAACAAATAAAAATATAATAGAATACCCTAGAGAGCTTATTTAAAAGAAAATTAAATTTAAAAACTTTACACAAACAAAATAGCAAATAAGAAATGTAGGAGGTCCTAAGGAGAAGCCTATATTGGACCCTCCATCATAATAGAAAAGATCAAAAAAGCAGAAACTGTAGATTTCCTTATATTAAGAACAAACATATTTCAGAAATAATTGTGATTAGTTATCACACAAATAAAACAACAACAAAATTGTATCATAAATAAACTAACTTCACAGTCTGAAGCAACCAAAAACAAAACAACAGGCTAGTAAATGATTATAACTTTGTAAAGCACAGGAGTCACAGTATACTAAACTTCCTCTACTACATTCACACACACATACATACATGCATACATATATACATATATAAACACACTTAACCACACACACAGCAGGATCATGTGATTACCTCCTCAAATTCAAACATAGCCATTTAAACTCACATACACTCATATATGCATACCTTTACAGAAACAATACAACCATATTCCTTCCAAATTCACAATATACATATGCAAAAACAAATCATCTAATTTATCTATAAATAAAAATCTCTTCAACAATTTAAAAACAATTTTAAAGATTTCATTTCCATGATTTTATGTGATATCATATTAAAAAACTTTGTTACCCCTGTAATCACTTTACACTTTTTAATGTCCCTGTATTCGACGATAATATGTTTGTTTCCTCTTATTTTACAATAATTTCGCATTATGAATAACTCTAAGTACACTAGATAGAATACAACTCGAACCCGAGATCTCACAATTACGTTTACTTAATCAAACGCGTTTCAACGTCAAAGTCGTCATCCTCAGGATACATCAGTTTAACTAAACTAAAACTGTCTCACAAATCAAGCTAAATATTTATTTATTACGTACACTAATTTGATAAAATGAATTCACTTACAGGACACTGGACCTTGTAATTTCTTGACAAGAACACGTCATTTTTTACAACATATGAATATAATTTCCACATGAATTCTGTTGGAACAAATTTGACGGACTTTAAAGAGGTGGGGTTGGCTTAATTTACATAGCAGATTGAAGCAGATCGTCCATTGTACAATTACTGGGAACAATATAAAAATATGACGGTTTTTTATCACTTCCCCACAACTTATTAGTTTATTAGCTATGCCGACATTTTCTACATCCCTTAAGAGAAAATGGTAACGATAGGGTTTTACTAGTTTTTGTTCCTTTTATTTGAATTAATTTAGACTTTACGGGTTTAGAAATTGACATCACTTCTTTCTAAGAATATTACTTCTAGTCTTCAATTTATTGGATAAATAATGTTACCGGTACTGATAGTTTATTTTGAAATTTCTCATAATTTGTGTATTTTTAAAAACTAATGCTTGACGTTACCAATATATTCAAAAGTTGCTTTATTTGTGCCATAAATACTTCCATAGAGTCTAATATACAGGGTGGGAAAAAGTCTTGCACCTAAGTCCTTTCACTTTTTGACAAAGAACAAAAAAGTCTTGTAATTTTCTATAAACCATAAAATATAGTAGAGTTCATAAGAAATTTTAACGTTGGCCGCCATATTGTTTACACAACCCATATTGAGGCGGCGACAACCCTCAAGAGAAATTGGAAATGATAGGGTTTTACTAGTTTTATGTTCATTTTATTTGAACAAATTTAGACTTTACAGGTTTATAATGGGCACAAAACACATAAGAACATCAAATTTTGTATAGAGGACTATAGTGTTCTCACATAGAACCATATTAAATTCAAAAAAAAATTTTGAGAGTTAAAATGTCGGCCATTTGGATCAGTTATTTCTTAATTTTCGTCTATTATAACACATTGCATTTTATAAAAATTTGCAGATTTCAATTCTGCGTGTAAATGGTACCAACCCTACATCTCTACGATGACAAATAGCGAAGCTGTCGACAAAAAGAGTAATTTCGAATCCTAACCTTACAAAAAAATGTGATAATCGTATTAATACGAGATCCTGCTGAGCCGAGTCATAGACACGAGCGAAGCGACCACTCTGATCTACCGATACAATTTAACATTTCCTACAAGTACCTACACTTAAAGGATCCTTATGCTTTTTTAAAGGTGATGATGATTACGAGATTTTTCGCCTTTATATATATATATAAAGATATAGCCCACCCCCACCCCAATAAATAACATGTTATAAACATGTCATGTTATCATCGGCTATAAAGTTTTTAAAAATACTCCGAATTTAATTAAAGATTTAAAAAAATTGATCGCCCCATCATTTGAAAATTTAAACGTCCCCCCTCGTTACAGATTATAGTGAATTTCAATATTTAAAAAAAATCGAGACTTAAATGTTTCCTGTCTATTGAAAATTTTACGTGAAAGAAAAAAGGTCCCGGAATTCAATCTCACCCTGTACAATATTAACTTCGAAACGAAGTAGGCCGTACAGGAAACAGGACAAAGAGTAATGTATTGGAAGTTTATTTAATATTGAATCCGATTGTGACAAACGAGTGAATATCCTATGATAAATGCACAGACCCCCACCCCACCGCTCTACTCAGTTTATTTAAAATCAGTGATGTATTATTTATGACAAAATGGTGATGTCGTCCGGAGATCCTTAAAGAGTAATGGTGGGTGAGATGGTCATTGTTTACAGGAAGCTGTGTTAGTCTTCTTCCTAGAGTGTACTGTCTAAAGGCGAAAAGCGGAGGCGTCATCATCGCCTTATAAAAAAAAAAAAAGGAAGACAATTTCGTAAAATAAAGACGTTCGAATATTGTATTTGTGTCAGTGTCGGAAAAAAACAAAATTTGGTCAAGAGAGCCTGATAGAAAAGAAAGGGAACTAACCCAAAAAACAGTGTTAAACGATATGTCACATAACCACCTTCTCATTACAACTTTCAAGTCGACTCCTAAATCTTAAACCTACTGATATCTCAAAAACAGTAAAACCTATTTCAGTTTTGATTCCACCACTGTTTTTAGAAATAAAATACAGTGTTAAACGATATGTCACATGACCGTCTTCTCATTACAACTTTCAAGTCGACTCCTAAAGCTTAAACCTACTGATATCTCAAAAACAGTAAAACCTATTTCAGTTTTGATTCCACCACTGTTTTTAGAGCAAAAATACAGTGTTAAACGATATGTCACATGACCGTCTTCTCATTACAACTTCCAAGTCGACTCCCAAATCTTAAACCTACTGATATCTCAAAAACCGTAAAACCTATTTCAGTTTTGATTCCACCACTGTTTTTAGAAATAAAATACAGTGTTAAACGATATGTCACATGACCGTCTTCTCATTACAACTTTCAAGTCGACTCCTAAAGCTTAAACCTACTGATATCTCAAAAACAGTAAAACCTATTTCAGTTTTGATTCCACCACTGTTTTTAGAGCAAAAATACAGTGTTAAACGATATGTCACATGACCGTCTTCTCATTACAACTTCCAAGTCGACTCCCAAATCTTAAACCTACTGATATCTCAAAAACCGTAAAACCTTTTTCGGTTTTGATTCCACCACTGTTTTTAGAGCAAAAATACAGTGTTAAACGATATGTCACATGACCGTCTTCTCATTACAACTTTCAAATCGACTCCTATATCTCGGACTTAGAGTGATCCCCTAAAATTCCAAAACACATGGAAAGTTACTGTTTTTACATTTATAACCGGTGATTTAGTTATAAAACAATTTAATATGAAATGTTCACCAAAATAATGGACTTTAAAAGTACTCTGATAATGTGATCATTTGCGTTATAGACATACGCCACAGTTAAGTGAATTGATTTTTGTAAATAGTTCAACCAATAACAGAACAAAAAAAATGAACTAACAGTGCATAGCGAATGCTTAAATTAGTGATAATGTTGTTAGGTAAACAGTCAACGCACCATTTGGTTAATTTTAACATCTGGTCAAACTAATCCTACCAATATTGTTTTCATGTCGTACACTAGGTAGCAGGTACAAGAACCAGTTATTGAACGTATTAAAAACCTCTTAAGAAATCACCGTTTACAGAATCACTATTAGCGTATTTAAGTTTTAAAGTTATTTTCTAATCAACAAATAGTTAATATTTATAAAAAACAAAATAACTTAAGAAGAAACAGTTTAAAACTCCTGCTAAGCCTATAATGTGCATGTTTGTATGCTTGAATTCGTCATGTTAAAGGTATAACACTTAATGAACGCACATTAGCGTTCTACTCAACTCTCAATGTGGCTGAGTACTTCATATTAAAATTGCACGCTATACACAAACACGTGTGTGGGAGGGGAGGGGGCACGCAACCTGTGCGAGATGTTATAAAATAGTGATAACATCAAACTGTGTGATTATAACATAACTGTTATAATCTGTGACTTGATAGCAATCTGTGAACGATAAAAAGTAAGAAAAAGTTATTAAAGTATTTATAATTATAAAAATAGTCTAAATTTAATGATAGTTGGGACGCAGCCGATGAGATATGACGTCAATTGAAGAATAGTTAACTGCCCAACGATGCCGAACACTGAGGATGTATCGGGATTTCATACGGTATCGAAATGCAGACTAGCTCTTCGCCGGTACGTTAGCCACATATCTTCTAGCCACCATAAGCTAAGGAAAATTCAAGTTGATCCAAAAGGGTGAAAGAAAACTAGATAGCAGCTCATTCAGAGGTGGAATCCATGCAGCGACGGAGAGAAGACATAAAGCATAAGACCATAAAAGATTTGAGGAAGTAGCTGGGTAGAGATCACAGAGAGGCACACAAGCCTTCACCAGGCGTTGATGTTTCCTTGAAGAGTCTTGCATACTCTTCTGAACAGAGGGAAAAACTGATTAATGGGAAAGAAATTACACCATGATAGTACTTATCGTAAAAGAAGAGGATATATGAAGGAGAAGCAGTTAAGAAGAAACTAGCCAAGAAGTTATGGCAGATGATATTTTGCCTAACCCATGACAATACCATCACAGGGTTTTCAAAATAAAATGCGATTTTTTGGTTGGTGAGATTTCTACTTGGAAATTACACTAAATGTCTCACACACACATACATAGTAAAACCAACAATCTGTGTTCACTTCACCAATGAAGTTTTTAAGCACGTACAGTTTTAATTACAGTATTAAAGATCGATGGTTTTATAAAATTATACACCCTGATCATCAAAATTATGTAATTTTTTATATGATTTTTTTCGCCACTCTGTAAAGATTCCATAAATAACTTTCTCAACAAGATGAAATTACAAATGAAAAAAGTTGCAATCAGGTCATTAGCCATTAGCTAGGGTCGAGTTGCAGGTCCAACGGCGTCCGAGAGAGAGAGAAAGAAAGAGAGAGAGAGAGAGAGAGAGAGAGAGAGAGAGAGAGAGAGAGAGAGAGAGAGAGAGAGAGAGAGAGAGAGAGAGAGAGAGAGAGAGAAGGGTGTGTGTGTGTGGTAGTGATGGTTTATTAACCCGACATAATCCGCACGACAAACTGTAAGTATTTCAATAAAATTCAAGCAACATCGGTAGAACCGATTTTGAGCAAACAATCGATTATTTTCTTCTTTACCGTTAACTCACGAACCGGTTTTTGGGAGAGTTGACGATCAATACATTTTGTTTGAGTCCGTTAGAGAACACTTTCGCCAATTTGATTAATTCGTTAACACAATTTTGACAATAATCGTAATGTCAGCGCTACCCCCAAATTTTGAGTTGTACAGCGAAAACATCCCCACAATCAAATTTTATTAAAATCGGTCCACGCGTTTTACCGGTATAGGACTGCACATAAGACAGACTAACATCATTATATGGGACCTCAAAACGGATATATGCTCAAAAACTCGACTAAGATTTGTTGACCCGTCATGTAACTTTCTCTACACAACATATATGTAAGAAAACTGACATACGATAGTTTATAGTGATGGAGAATTTATTAATATATTTTATAATACATTTAATTCCCTTTAGTTTCCTTATGGAAAAGATTTTCCGTGACAAAACGTAAATGTTTACTTGAAACTGATTTGTTTCTGCCGTGTCTAAAGTAAGAGAAACAATTGCTCAGCTCCGAGGAACAAGACGTATTTCGTGAGAAGAACTGAAGATAAGCCTTTCGTGTAGGTTATGAACACGTAGTTGCGTTTATAGACACACACACACACACACACACACACACACACACACACACACACACACACACACACACACATATGTGCAATTTATTTCATATTATTTTACTTACGGATTTATATGAAATGATTTTGATCTCCGAAGCTACAACGATTAGTTTAGTCTCCTAGGTATGCACGTTCAACTCATAATTTTAGGGTTCTCTGTTATAAAAAGACAGAAAAATGATGAATTGTAGTGAAATGTGAATGTTATTGATCCAAACTCGTGTATAATTGTAAGAAAGGTAAAAATGAATCTTCACAACCATCATTAAAAGCTAAAGATTCTCCTCAAAGGCTTACTTTAGTGAACACAGGCTTGGGAATCCCGCATTAACCTAGTTGGATCTACACCTTTTTACTTGCTTTATATCTCTCTTTCATGTTTCCTATTAGGTCTCTCTTGAAAAACTCTTGTTCTTTTCCGACCCTAACACTATTCGAATATTCGAGGGCATTATCTTTTTTTTCCATTTTATAAGGGGATGATGGCCTTGAAACATCAAGAAAAAATAATTAAAAAGCTAGATAATATACAATCTTTTTGAGCACTGTGGTGAAATTTACAATAATAATTCGAATTTGCCCCTAACCACAATCACTAGAAACTTAATAAAACACAATTATCTGATTAATTGTTCTTTATGAATTATTTCCACTAAATGCCCTGATGTACGTTTCGATAACATGGTTATCATCATCGGAGGGTCTTGCTTATAAACTAAATCTAACCTTACAAACATATCTACTAATGAAATAAAATTAAACCTAAAACTATAATAACCTGAGTGCAAGCTAAAATCCCTCCCACTCCACAGATCAGTTGAACAGTAAGGTAGAGGCTTCATTATTTTGTATTAAGTTATAAAGACTTTTGTAAGGAGTAGGCCACCTGTTCTCAATAGCTTTGTTAGAGGTACAGTTATCTTTCACCCCATTCCATAGGTTCAAGACATATAACAATAACTTGACAAAGGGCCAGCCCAAGCTTCTACCCTACTGGTCAACTGATCTGTGGAGTGGGAGGGATTTTTAGCTTGCACTCAGGTTATCAAAGTTTTAGGTTTAATTTTATTTCATTAGTATATGTGTTTGTAAGGTTAGATTTAGTTTATAAGCAAGACCCTCCGATGATGATAACCATGTTATCGAAATGTACATCAGGGCATTAAGTGGAAATAATTAATAAAGAACAATTAATCAGATAATTGTGTTCTATTAAGTTTCTAGTTATTGTGGTTAGGGGCAAATTCGAATTATTATAACTAGATATTAATTAAATGCGACATTGGTGTGGTTTTCCAAATTGAAAACACCTTCTTGAAAGGGATAGCAAACTGTCATCTCCCGGATAATCGAAGATTTTCCTGATGTCCTCATCCACCTCTGACTCACCCACCTGATTGAGTATAACATTATACTCAAAGACAACATCCCTGTAGAGATTCAACCTTATCAACTGGCCTCTCCCAAAATGGAGTTCCTAACGGAACACATTAAAGATTTTGTAGCTAAAGGAGTGGTAGAATCTAGTCGCTCGGCTTCCTCTTACGCCTGTGTTCCTGATTCAGAAGCCGGACAAGAAACCGTGGATGGTGATTGACAATCACAAGCTGAAGTGAATCCATACCAAGTCTCCGTTTACTGTTAATTGTTTTGTCGAAGACAATATTTAACAGTCTTCGTTCTAAACTCAATAAATTAATCAGAAAAACCAGACAATCTTCCACTTTTCCATGTATTTGTTTAAGGTCGAAATATGAGTTTATGGTTATGGTAAGTTTATACACCATAGCGACCGCAACTTAACCTAACCACT
This sequence comes from Aphrophora alni, assembly GCA_963513935.1. Classification (NCBI taxonomy): domain Eukaryota; kingdom Metazoa; phylum Arthropoda; class Insecta; order Hemiptera; family Aphrophoridae; genus Aphrophora; species Aphrophora alni. The sequence continues at coordinate 12,446,536 of OY740776.1, forward strand.
TACAAAAGCAAAAACATGGAGAATATTGACATACGAAGATGTCAAATCACTTACGCGACACTCCGTACATAATTTTCCTTTGTACAACACAATAACTACACTAAAAATACACATCATCTGATACCTTCAACATGCATAACATTACATAGCCACACTTACTTGCATTAAGTGGTGTTAGACTATGATGGTGGACGGCACCACTTGTCATAGGATTGAACTGCAAAGCAGCTCCACGATGTAAGTAATTCAATGGACTACTATGGTGTGATGATTCATGGTGATTGATCCCATGGTAGCTATGGTGGACGTATCTATTGAAACCCTCCAGGATTGCAAAAAAAAAGCAATATGATCGAAAAATTCAAAACATAAATCGCACTGAGCTCGTCTAATCCCCCACCTCGCACTTAAACACTAGTCAAATTAATGCTATTTAACAACGAGTTAAGGCAAAAATGTTTTCTAAAAAACTTGCAGTCTTTGACTATATATTATAATGAACACGCGAATTTTCAATGTTGAGTGAAATCTAAATAACTAGATTGTAATGAAGAGAAAGATGCGAAAAATTGATAAAACTTTTTATTGATGATAGTAAAATTGACTCGGGTATTACTTTATTATTTTATTATTTAAAAAAAATGGTTACTACAACCTGGAAAGCTGAAACAATAAATGCAAATAGCAGTGAACAGTTACAGTAACCTGATCGAATGATACCGGTGGTTCTTCTAAACTTTAATATTAAAGTGCTTTCAAAATATCCTTCCACAGTAATATAAATAAATCTTTGTCACTAACTGTACTACTAAACTCTACGTAGAAATATAACGATCCTTTTCGACATTGACTGTACACCGTCTGTACAAATATAACAAACTATTTGTCATTAACATAACTTACTCCACAGTGCTGGAACTAGATCTGAAGTGCAGTCGGCAAGGCAACAAATGTGTTTGAGGAACTGAACCAGCTGATGGCAAACAAGGATCTTACAGCGAGTTGAAGACGTTTACTGATGTAGTTTAGAAGCCAGTGAGTAGGAGCGGATAGTAGTCCAATCAGACGTACTTATTCTCAAGAGGATAAAGTAGTAAATAAGTAGCTTTTAAAGATGGAGGTATTCCGAAACGTGTAATTTTTAAAAGTACAAGATAAAGGCTAGCAACGGGTGAAAATTATACTCAATTATACTCATGAAATATTATTATAAAAATACATTTGTTTTATATTAGTATAACCCGAACTCACTGTTGAGGGACTTACTGCATGGAGTATCACATAATTCGATGTATTTAAAGGTTCATTTTGAACACGAAAGGGTATAAATACGGTCAGACAAACAAGTGGAACATGTGCACAGACAGGTAGCATGCGCGACGCCTAAACTGCGGTTACATATTTACAACTGGATTTATTTACAGCGTATGGTAACACCAGGTGATGTTGTTTTACTCTATGGTTCAAATATATTTGTTGTAAACTACTGGGGTACACTTTATTGGTGAATTTAATTTGGAAATCTTCCCTCGTGGGGAAAGTGGGACTGGAGAGGTTGAAATGAGCACTGATCAAATCCTCAGAACACTTTTATGACTCTAGTTATTGGCAAAAAAGAGGCTGTATATGTGCGTTTAAACACAACTAAATTTGTATAAATAGATGAAATAATACAATCATATTAAATTAAAGTTGCAATATTTCTATATTTTTAAAATATAAATAAAGTTTTTGCGTCTTTTTCGGCTTCAGCCTTTGTAAAAAAAGGGGGAAAAAAGGAGAATATTATTATTACATAATTAATTGAATATAATAGTAATAAATTGGTTTTAAAACAATTAAATCCATTTAAAAATGCTACAGACGATTATTCATAACTTGTGACAGCTGATGTGTCGATTTGAGCAAGTTTAACATTTCTCAGATGCGTTTTAGTTCACTCGACTTTCGACATTTCTACTGTTTTTCTAAAACACTTGTAGAAACTGGTCTCTCGTAACTTGTGTATACTACATCGAAACGGCTACCAATATATAGGGTCTTCATATTATCGTGGGCGCTATTGGTTATCTCGTAAACTATTGGTCCTTTGAAAAATTTTAGATAAAGGACCTACATTACTTTTTCATATAATTTAACAACCATGAAAGTTTTAAAAAATGGCAGTTAACTTTACAATTCCTTACCCTAAAGGGTTAATTTTATGTGACTAAGGGATGGGAATCCCAAACGATCCTTGCTAGGTTTACACATGTAATATTTAGTTCGATTATTCTCTTTCATTTTCCCAATAAAGTCTCCTGTTACCCAATTCTAGTTTTTTTCCGATCCTGAGGCTGTTGGAGAATTCGAGAGCTACGAGTCAATATTTGATTCCCTATTTTTAAAAGCTATAACGATTGAAAGGTTTTTTCCCCTTTTAAACAAAAAACAAACGAACAATCCTTTTTGTTTAATGGGTGTTTTTTGATAAACCCACTCGTTTAGGAGTTCAAGGTCATTGAACGTTAGAAAATTTGAAGTATTTTTGAGAGGCGGTATTCCGTCCTTCCATTTGTTGCAAGTTATTAATGTAATTCGTCACAGTAAAGGAAGTGTAAAGACCAAAGTAGATGTAAAATTAAAATAATTAATTTGTGAAACAGATAAAATCTAGCTCAAATCTACACAAGCATCGTACATGACAGAACCCCTAGCAGTGTCTACTGACCAAGGTCGTTGCACATTTCAACGTTCTCTATATCTTAGCTTAATGGTGAGACTCTATTCATTAATGACAGCCTGGGAACAACAGAATATTGCATAAAAACCAATCTTCATAAAGCTCACTCACAGATATATAATGTGTCAAGGAAACCATACTCTGACTGAAACCTTAGTGTTAAGGTGTCGTATTGAAACTTTAACTTTATTAAAGGATACAAATATGAAGCGTCATCTACATTGCAGAGTGAGGAGGATTAGGTAATGAGTGATCACAATTTGTGTTATGTATTTATAAAGTGAAATCGATTAAGGAATCGTTGATCAAAATTTGTGTGTTGTATTTATAAAGTGAAATCGATTAAGGAATCGTTGATCAAAATTTGTGTTATGTATTTATAAAGTGAAAACGATTAAGGAATCGTTGATCAAAATTTGTGTTATGTATTTATAAAGTGAAATCGATTAAGGAATCGTTGATCAAAATTTGTGTTATGTATTTATAAAGTGAAATCGATTAAGGAATCGTTGATCAAAATTTGTGTTATGTATTTATAAAGTGAAATCGATTAAGGAATCGTTGACCAAAATTTGTGTTATGTATTTATAGAGTGAAATCGATTAAGGAATTGTTGATCAAAATTTGTGTTATGTATTTATAAAGTGAAATCGATTAAGGAATCGTTGATCAAAATTTGTGTTATGTATTTATAGAGTGAAATCGATTAAGGAATCGTTGATCAAAATTTGTGTTATGTATTTATAGAGTGAAATCGATTAAGGAATCGTTGATCAAAATTTGTGTTATGTATTTATAAAGTGAAATCGATTAAGGAATCGTTGAACAAAATTTGTGTTATGTATTTATAAAGTGAAATCGATTAAGGAATCGTTGAACAAAATTTGTGTTGTGTATTTATAAAGTGAAATCGGTTAAGGAATTGTTGATCAAAATTTGTGTTATGTATTTATAAAGTGAAATCGATTAAGGAATCGTTGATCAAAATTTGTGTTATGTATTTATAAAGTGAAATCGATTAAGGAATCGTTGATCAAAATTTGTGTTATGTATTTATTAAGTGAAATCGATTAAGGAATCGTTGATCAAAATTTGTGTGTTGTATTTATAAAGTGAAATCGATTAAGGAATCGTTGATCAAAATTTGTGTTATGTATTTATAAAGTGAAATCGATTAAGGAATCGTTGATCAAAATTTGTGTTATGTATTTATAAAGTGAAATCGATTAAGGAATCGTTGATCAAAATTTGTGTTATGTATTTATAAAGTGAAATCGATTAGGAAATCAATGATCAAAATTTGTGTTATGTATTTATAAAGTGAAATCGATTAAGGAATCGTTGATCAAAACTTGTGTTATGTATTTATAAAGTGAAAACGATTAAGGAATCCTTGTTCAAAATTTGTGTTATGTATTTATAAAGTGAAAACGATTAAGGAATCGTTGATCAAAATTTGTGTTATGTATTTATAAAATGAATAGGATTAGGGAATAAATGATCAAAGTTTGTGTTATGTATTTATAAAATGAAGAGGATTAGGAATGAGTGATTAAAATTTGTGAAATCCGTTTAAAAAATGAAAAGGATTAGGGAATCAGTAATCAAAATTTGTGAACTTCTTTTATAAAGAGAAGAGAATTAGGGAATGAGTGACCAAAATTTGTGAAATACAATTATGATGTGAAGAGGATTAGGGAACGAGTGAATAAAATTTCTGAAGTGTATTTATAAAATAAATAGGATTAGGGAATGAGTGATCAAGATTTATGAAGCTCATTTATAAAATTAAGAGGATTTTAGGGATGAGTGAACAAAATTTGTGAAGTGCATTTATAAAAACAAAGAGAATTAGGGAATGAGTGATTAAAATTTGTGAATTGCATTTATAAAGTGAAGAGGATTAACGATACAAATTTCGTTGAACTTTTATATTTTAGTATATGAAATGTATTCTGCCATTAATCAAATGGTGAAACATAATAATTGTGTATGAAGAAAGTTTTTTAAATTTTTTTATTTATTTATTATTATTATTTATTTTTTTTACATAAATATTACTTCAAAATTCGGTCCGGAATAGGGTGGTCTGAAGGAGAATTTTAGCGACCAATAAAATTGACAAAATTTGACGCGTTTAAATCTCGCAAACTATAAATCATAATCTATTTTTAAATTCTGTTTAATTGAGGGTTAATCTCTATAATAGTGGATAGTGGCAGTAATGAAGGCGCGAGCTCGTGAACACAGAAAATGGTGACGTCGTCCGCCATTTTGACAATAATTGCAAAGCTATATGACCTTGAAATTTATGTTAATTTGTAGATAATAGCAAGGTCCGAGAACAATAATAACGGATAAAAAATCTTTTGTAAAGTTTAAAATAAGAACAGAAAATGGAGCACATCTCGGGACGTTTTGATATTTTTTCTCGATAATTCAAAATTTGAAGGTAGCTGCCATAGAAAACAACAAATTTCGATTTTATCAAAATCGGGTCAAACGATTTTGATCAAATTTTGCTCAGGGACCCAAAACAAGTTTTAGACAAAATCTCTCCAAAAATGTCGCTTCGTGATTCATAAGTAAATAATAAAGTTCCTTAGCCCTAATAAAAAGAGAGGGAAGGTGCTAAACCTAAGCAGAAGAGAGCTAAAACTCCTCTGTGGTATACTAACAAGACATATCCATTGCAGGTATCACTTAAGTAAGATGGGCCTGGTGGATGATGACACTTGCAGGTACTGTGGTGAAGAGGTGGTACGCATGGAACACATCATCATGGAGTGCCCGGCTTTATGCCTAAAAAGACATAAATTTCTAGAATTTATCTTCATTTCGGAAGAAGAATTACTAAACCTCCCGACCACGGGGTTTGATCAATTTTGTCAAAGACATAGATCTCTCCTGAGTCCAACAAGAGGGGGGCACAAAAGATCTAATTAGGTCGCAGTGCAGGAGGCGTTTTTAAAACACTCTCCCCGGTCTTAATAATAATAATAAAAATAATAAAATTAAAAAATTAAATATGGCTGTTAAAAAAGACGTAATTTCTCAAAATCGGGGATAACGATTTCGTTCAAATTTCGGTAAAATATGAAGATTAATGTCTCAAACGGAGCGGCAAAATCGCAATTAAAATAATATTACAGTTCAAAGAAAAAATAAAGATACACGTAAACAAGTCAAGGGACCGCATTCCAAAAGGAAAACTAATAACAATCTCTATAGTTTTAAATGTAAACTTTCTTAACACCCAGCAATTAAAGATGTGCGACTGAGTGCCAGTGTGTAACGACCGTATAACTCATCTGCCTAATTGTCAAGACGTATGTTAATGGTAGGTTTGCGTATAACTGCTCTTGACTTGACAACAACCACTGTATTTGTCAGAGCAAGACAAGCCACCCCCCCCCCTCCTTGCTTCCTGTGTATCAACAATGTTTGATAGTTCAGTCAAACCTTCAGGAGTGAATTAAATACAAATCTAAATTATTTTAATAACATCTACACGATTTTTTTTTAATCAATAGCAAACTTTATAAACAGTAAAATTTTACACCCTACCAGAGTGATTCCATACTTGATTTTTTTTTTGGGTGAGTAAAACCGATTTTCCTAGAGTTTTTAACCAGTGTCAACGTTTTAAGTATCGTTGGATAGAGCTCAGCTTGAATTTGTTCCCGCCCAAATATCAAAAAGATAAATCATAATGGAGGGAAAGTAGAAGGCATGAAAGCTTCTATTTAACTCCATGCTAAATTTAAATAAGGAATTTATAAACATCTGGCTTTATATTAATAATTTGATCTCATAAAAAAATATACGTTTTGAACTACGCCAATCAAATAATATCAACTGTTATTGATATAAATATAATTTAAAGCAAACAAAACAAAAGTATGATTATTTGTTAATGATGTATTGTTATTTATGTTTTTGACAAAATATGATATTTATCAGTTCGTTTTCACTTGCTTATACAATAAGGTTTTTAAAATTTTATTAATAGATTTTGTATTTTTTTTTCCATGAAGTTTATTATTGAACTGTTTCTCACTGTACTTTTAATATTAACAATACCTCCAATTAGAGGGAACAGAAACTTATACAGAAGGTGTGTTTATCACAGCAACTACATGAGAATTATGCGTGGACTTAACAACGCGGAAACAAACATTAATTCGTATAAACGAGCACTAAAAGGGCCAACCGAAGTACAAAATCTTTTTCATCATCGTTTTCGATAACAGCTGAGAGCAACGAAAGTAATCGTTTCCCAATCTCAAATTTAGAGCGAGGGAAAAACGATCAGCTGACTTTCCATTGCTCTAATTTAGTTTCGTGTTTGTTCACCAGGAGCACTAATTATGCAATGTTTTTTTTTTCCATGAAGTTTATTATTGAACTGTTTCTCACTGTACTTTTAACAGTAACAATGCCTCCAATTAGAGGGAACAGAAACTTATACAGAAGGCGTGTTTATCACCGCAACTACATGAGAATTATACGTGGACTTAACAATGAGGAAACGAACATTAATTCGTATAAACGAGCACTAAAAAGGGCCAACTGAAGTACAAAATCTTTTTCATCATCGTTTTGAATAACAGCTGTGAGCAACGAAAATAATCATTTCCCAATCTCAATTTTAAAGCAAGGGAAAAACGATCAGCTGACTTTCACTTGCTCTAATTTAGTTTCGTTTTTGTTCACCAGGAGCACTAATTATGCAATGTTTTTTTTCCATGAAGTTTATTATTGAACTGTTTCTCACTGTACTTTTAATAGTAACAATACCTCCAATTAGAGGGAACAGAAACTTATACAGAAGGCGTGTTTATCACCGCAACTACACGAGAATTATGCGTGAACTTAACAATGAGGAAACGAACATTGATTCGAATAAACGAGCACTAAATATGCCAGTCGAAGTTATACCATTTACAATTATTGGACCAATGAATGAAAGTTCACAAGATAATTTACAATAGTATTTTAAATAATATTTTAATAATTGAGCACAGTCTTGTAAGAGCCTCGTCAATGCCGTAACTGGACATTAATCCCGTCGGCTGGACCAAATAAATTATAGAATTTTACAAAAGAAAAATTGTGTTTTATTTAATTAATAATAATTATATATAACAAAATATTGCTCGATTTCGATTCTCTGGGGATACTATAACCATTAACTCCATGATAAATTTAATTAAGGAGTTTATTAACATCTGTAATTAAGAACATTTGGGTTTTTATTAAGAATTTGAACCCATAAAAAATAGATTGATAAATTTATACATTTATATTACAACTTCTAAAAATAATTTTTCATTCTGTACAATCTAAAATAACACCTTTTCACACATTATAAATATTTTTTCTTAACGTGTGCTTTAAAACTGACATTTTTTTTTTTTACATATTTTGAAATTTACGAGATGGATCAAAATTCGATAATGAGATTTTTGCTGATCCGTTCTGAAGTCATCTACAGAAGGAACTTGTGGACCGATTTTAATCATACTTAATCATATTGTTCGTTTTAAAATTTGCCCAAAACTTGGGGCAATTTTTACATTTTTTTTTCCATAACTCAAAATTTGGCGTCATAAGATAAAAACACAACATGAAAATTTTTTATCATGTTTCATCCACATGAAAATTATAAGTGGATATACAAAATAAATAATTGTGTTTTATTATCTTTAAACATGGAATTCCACCAAGAACCATCGGTCTCAACAGTAATGAAAAGTTTTTAATTTCATTACAAATAGGTGGAAAATTCATTGAGTACAACTTTGTACCAGAGAATTTCATAAATTTTAAAATCACGGTTCAACATTTATAAAAAAAAAAATCAAATTTCAGATAATTTTGACAAGTTCACATTTTAAAAGAGCGACAAAACATAGTTAAATAAATTTACTCAATTTTTAGTCTCGAAAACAATCAAGCAATGTAGTACAGTCGTCAATTGGATACTTTTGACAGTTAACACCAATAGAAAGTCTTTCAACCGTTATAAAGTTTGGTTGAATGTCCAACATCTGCTGCCTGACCCACGTTACACTACCAAGATGTGCGGATTGGATAACATTACAACAGATAGCCTAGGTGTATTGAGTCCAGATGTCCAACTAGTAACTTAAACCACAGGATAGATCAATTATACAATTACGTGTCGATTAATTTAACCGCGTCCTCCTTACGTACAATATTACAGTCTAACTGTACTCCGCCATTGTACGTGTATCTGATAGATTGCACAACTAAGTAAATAGTTGGTTTCCTCGTTTTTTAAAACAAAAAAAAACCTCTTGGTAACAATCGCCTTCAAAGAAGGAAGAAAAGAACAACCCCTAGCTCTCGAATACTCTAATAGCGTCTGGATCGGAGGAGAACAAGAGTTGGTCAAGAGAGACATGATAGGAAAGATGAAAGTGAGAGATTTAGTCCCCAAGACTAAATGAAAAGTATTTAGTTCTAGCTAGGGATTTCTACGCACGTACTCGTTACAGTAAGAGATGGTAAATAGTATACACGGAACATTATGTTAAGGTCTAACCTACAAAACTAGTTTTTTCTCGAAAAAAAAAGTTCTAAGTATGCGTCTATCTGAATTTTGGGACAACAGCGTTGAAAATAATAAAATCTAGACAAAAACTTGTTAATAATGATTCGAATTTACTCCTAACCACAATCACTAGAAACTTTAAAATAAAACACAATTATCTGATTAATTGTTCTTTATTAATTATTTCCACTAAATGCCCTGATGTACATTTCGATAACATGGTTATCATCATCGGAGGGTCTTGCTTATAAACTAAATCTAAACTTACATATCTACCAATTAATCAGATAATTGTGTTTTATTTTTTAAGTTTCTAGTGTGGTTAGGGGTAAATTCGAATCATTATTGTGAATTTCACCCACAGTATTCAACAAGATTGTAAAAACTTGGTTTTTTAATTTTGTAGATTACCCATTTTAGAGAAAAATATCAATAGAAAACTGTGTTTGTAAAAAAAATTACCTAAAACCATTTCAGCCAGTTTATTGGCGGGTTATGAGGGTTTTCATTTGTTTTTAATTTTTTTAATTTAGTCTATATAGACTATTAAAAATGTTAACTGTTTTTCATCGCACGGAGCAAAAATATTCAACATTTTTCAACTCACCCATCGCCAAAACCAAATAAAAACGAACCAAAATTAATAGCAAAAAATGCCATTTCGATAATGTGTAGACCATAAAGTGAAAATAAACCAAGGATTGAGTCTATGGTAACTTTAAAATAACGCTCTAACCTAACCTAACCTAACCTAACCTAACTTAACCTAATCTAACCTTATATATCGTAACCTACCTTAACCTAACCTAACCTAACCTAACTTAACCTAATCTAACCTTATATATCGTAACCTACCTTAACCTAACCTAACCTAACCTAACCTAACCTAACCTACCCTATCCTAACGACTTCGATTTTTCCCCTTTACGTTATTTTAAGTAGAAAACCGATTCGATAGTTTGCAAGATTCTGTCTTCAGCATGAAACACATTATAGACTTCATAACATGATATTACGACCAAATTACATCAAAATCAACGATAAAACTTACTCCGGCCTTTAAAAATAACGAGATTGGTAAATCTGAATATATGATTCTAAATTTTTATCTCCAATATGCAAAAAAAAACGTTGACTACTTAAGTTGATTGAATAAATACAAACAATATTTGTTGAGTTTCGAAAAAAAAAATTGAATTCAACGAAGTAGAAATTAACATAACATACATTTATACTGTAATAAATAAAAATTTGAAAAATTCTAGAAGGGATCGTTTGAAGCTATTAACTTTCAAAAAAACTGAAGAAAATTCCCCAAAACCACAATAAAACACTATCAACGCAAAAACTGTATAGTTATGTTTATTCAGCGTTATGTACATTTCAATAGCACTGCTATCATCTACAGAATTACAATACAATCTTCAGTAGTAATTGTAGTTATTAAGGTTAGTGTATATTGTACCTCTGAATATAATAGCAGTGCTATTGAAAATGTACATAAGGCAGAATAAACATAACTATACAGTCTTTGTGTTGTTAATGTTTTATTGTGGTTTTGGGGAATTTTATTTCATTTTATATCCATCAAAGTGCTCTAGTGATTCATATTTCATAAAAATGTTAAATTTAATTTGAGGTTAGAATTAAAAATTTTGTTGATTTATACGGTACAGAGATCGTCTTATGAGAGTTAAATTCTGCATATTTTGACATCATTTACATGCTTTCCTGTTCATGGGTGACGTTTTGGAAAGATTTAGATTTCTCAAATTTTTTATAACAGCACGCGAGCACCTCCCAAGCTCTATTTTAATTTTCGGGGCTATACTAACGCCGCGGTACCCTATTTTGGATTTAAACCTTGTAAGAATAGTTTTAAATTAATTTAAATTCTTCCTTAGTAATTGCCAAAAAATTGTAATTCCTACGGTATTTTAAAGAAATTTTTCTAGATCTATTTATTTTGTTTGAAATCGATAAAACATCGCTAGTATCTTTGATTAATTTTACATTACGGAATAAAATTGTTTTTTATTGTAAACAATGAACATTTCTGCAAAATTATCTCTGTATGACCTACAGAAATGTACAGGGTGTTTCAAAAGCAATTTAAAACCTTAAATGATTGTGGATTCGTTATTTGTTGCGGAATCTCCGAGTAAAAGTCTTAATTGTATGCAGATATAAATTGCGATTTATTAAATCATCTGTTATTTGTTGTCATAGCAACGAGTTATTTCAAAGAACCCGCAAAACTGCCCTTGTGGCCGTTGGTTAGGTTAGGTGACCCTCAGACCCTAAGCTTTCCAATGAGACCCTGTAAGTTAAGTGGGCGCGAAGGAGTTTTTTAGTGAACATATTTATACAAGCGAACATATTCTGAATTCTATATAAGACATGGCAATAAATACAGTAGCCTCAGACTAGGATTGTGTCTGATGTAAGGGGCGTGTCCTCCCTTCTACTTGCTTCCTTAGCCTGACTTGACGGTACATCCCGTTCCAAGAAATCTAGCTACACAAATTACTGCTTAGCTAAATTTAATTCATAAAGTTACAACTTCGTGACAGACTTTTGTAAACCTTTTATTCCTATTTACACCGATCAAAGAAACGAAAGTAAGGTACACGTTTACACAGAAGCATTCGAAGTCTATATTTTTTTATTGGAGTTGTACCGCTGAAAGTAAACGCGACAAAGTGTGGGGCTCCTCTTTTACTCTCCACCCCAGACACATTCCTACCTTGAGGATACTGTACGTTTATAACTTTAGAGGCTACATTTGATCAAAATTTAATCATATTTGTAACATCCAGAATCTAAACAAAACAAAAGAAATGTACGCGATACTGCGCTGCACCCAAAATTCTCAACCACCCTATATAAGAACTAAATGCCATTCTTCAGAAACAAGACATGTAAAAGATTGCCTTTCTAATAATACAGTTTCTATTCTGGTGTGGCTATATAAAAGCGTTACAAATTGTCGTGTTCAACGATAGGCACGGAATGACCTCTGAATAATGGTATTGGACAACCGTCAAAACCTAAGAATATAATATCTTACTGTTCTTAGGATAAGAATAATGGTGTGTGGTACTCCTAGACACGCGCATACGTAAACAAACCTAGAGAAAGTAATCCGGCCGAGATATAAATCTTTAGTTTGTTCCGTGTAGACCAAAACGGTTTAAATTATTTCATATTTTCAAAACGCTAGACCCCTAAGGTACACAGCTTTACACTTTCTCACGGATTTGGTAATGGTAAAAAAAGTCGACCTCCGTTAGTTCGATATAGACGACTATACAGGGTGTCCCGGAACTCATTGGAACAGCTTTGTAGAATTGTTCCTTCGGTAAAAATAAGATAAAAGTTCCAATAAACATAGGTACAAAAACGTTTCATTTCCCATTTATCCGCCATTTTGTTTTTTTTTTTAGTTAAAATCTTTATATCTTTGGAAGAAGATAAGATATTTAGTTCAAATTTGGTATAAAAATTTGTTACGTAGTTTTTTATCAGGATTTAAAAAACCAAGACGTTCTCTTGTATATTTTCAAAATGGCGACCGTTTAAAGATTTTAACGTTAAATACCTCTAAAACTGTTAACTTTACAGACAATTTAGAAGGGGAAAAAAAGTTTCCTTTTTTAATGACAAATGAATTGTTTCTTCTTCTTCATTTTTTTCCTTCTTTTTTTCTGTACGTTAAAGGATAAATTGAATAAAATATTAATTTCAATGTCGTTTCCAACGAGGCAATTAATTTGATAACTCGAAAATTGAAAATCAAAGTCAGTGAGAAGTGTACTTCCTATGCTGGGAAACTACTAAGGATAGCTCAGTTGGTAAAGCATTGACGCGCAAAGCCAAAGGTCCTGAATTCAATTCCCAGTCTAGGTCGTATATTTTTCAATTGAAATATTATTTAATTAATAATACTAGCTGGAAAAAACCCATAAGCGTTAAAATCAATAAATGCATACGTAAGGGCTGCAAGTTGTGTAAAATATTAATTTCAATGTCGTTTCTAACGAGGCAATTGATTTGATAACTCGAAAATTGCAACGAAAGCAAAGTCAGTGAGAAGTGTACTTCCTATGCTGGGAAGCGACTAAGGATAGCTCAGTTGGTAGAGCATTGACGCGCAAAGCCAAAGGTCCTAAATTCAATTCCCAGTCTAGGTCGTATATTTTTCAATTGAAATATTATTTAATTTAGCAATACTATCTGGAAAAAACCCATAAGCGTTAAAATCAATAAATACATACGTAAGGGCTGCAAGTTGAGTAAATATTAATTTCAATGTCGTTTGTAACGATGTAATTAATTTGATAACTCGAAAATTGCAACGAAAGCAAAGTCAGTGAGAAGTGTACGCCTTATGCTGGGAAGCTACTAAGGATAGCTCAGTTGGTAGAGCATTGACGCGCAAAGCCAAAGGTCCTAAATTCAATTCCCAGTCTAGGTCGTATATTTTTCAATTGAAATATTATTTAATTTAACAATACTAGCTGGAAAAAACCCACAAGCGTTAAAATCAATAATACATACGTAAGGGCTGCAAGTTGAGTAAAAATATTAATTTCAATGTCGTTTGTAACGAGGTAATTATTTTAATAACTAGAAAATAGCAGCGAAAAGCAAAGTCAAGTGAGAAGTGTATACATGGACAGGTTTCATCTGAGCTGTGAGCTGCGCGTGGAAGGGAGGTACAAGTTTGTAGTTCGAGGCCGCGTGGGGATAGAGGCATTGTAGGGGAAACAGTCGGCGCCGACTACTGTCCACGATCCAGCGGTTTGCAGACATCGTTGTTAGTACCAACACCCAACACAGACTGAGGCGACCCCACCACCTTACTGACGCCTAGACCCACTGCGCACCCAAACTCCACAGCTCAGATTAAACCTGTCCATTTGTACGCCCTACGTTGGGAAGCGACTAAGGATAGCTCAGTTGGTAGAGCATTGGCGCGTTAAGCCTAAGCTCCTGGGTTCAATTCCCAGTCTAGGTCGTGTATTTTCCCCTTGAAATATTATTTAATAAAATAAAGACTTTTAACTCTCTATACTCCAATAGTGTCACGAACAGTAGAGAACAAGGGTTGGTCAAGAGAGGCTTGATAAGAAAGATAAAAGAACGTTTAAACTCAAGGCAACACGGAGCAATGTGTAAATCCAGCTAGGACACCACGGGATTGCCATGTTGAGCCCGTTTAACATTTCATTCCATTTCTCCCCCGTACTTAGTCTAGACATTAGTTTGTAGTAATTTAAAAAATTTAATTCACTCCTTACGATTTCCAAACTATGACCACAAAACAAAATCAACTAAAACTGTTGACACTCCTACCGTTCATCTTGGCTAAACATATGTAAATGCTGTTAATACGTTCAACCCATAGATAAATACAACCTATGTTTACATTGACTAGATTTATGTGCAGCCTACGTTACGTTACCGCCTGCTAAGTTATTATTGCAACCGGCATTACATTACACCCCCCCCCCTATCGCTAATTATTTGTAGTTTGACACACGGTTTTTAATAGATCATAATACGGGATTATTGTACACCGGTATTGTGCTATTTGGCACGTTGCCATGTGAGATCGATATATCGTAATCATACAAGGAACACGGTAAATCGTTCCTGTAGACAATTAGGTTTAAAAATAAATAGTGGAGAAATATTGCACTGACTTTCTCCGACACTCATTAAAAAAAAAAAAAAAAACATTTTTCTGTTCTGTTATAAAATTCGTAAACAGTATTTTTTCTTACTTGAAATTTGGCACACGAGTCTACGAAGTGTGTAAATTAAATAATGAGACTATTTTTAAAAACAAATATTCGAATAAAATTACAATTAAATATTGTCTCCCTCAAAATAATTTCCTCAGGAAGCCACACAGCGCTGGAGACGGTTTCTACAATCCTCGTAGCAGTGTTGGAACTCCGATACTGGAATAGCCTTCAACTGGTCGGTTACAGCTGTTTGAATGTTTTCGAGTGTCCAAAAATGACGTCCCTTGAGGTGAATTTTCAATTTCTGGAAGAGAAAAACGTCACGTCTAAAGTCAGACGAATAAGTAGGCTGATCAGCCACGGGAATGTTTCTACTGGTCAAAAAATCATCTGACCAGTAGAATCGTTTACTGAAAAAAGTTTCTCGGAACCATTTTTGCGCAGATTTTTCTAATCCCCAATTCATTGGTCAAAAATATGATGAACGGTGGTGTGAGTCGAATTCAACTCTTCCCCGATCATTTCAACTCTTTCCCGATCATTTTCAGATGATCTGAAAGCACAAGATTCCGGATTCTGTCAACGGTTTCATCGTTTCTTGAACATGGTGGTGTTCCGCAGTGTGGGATCATCTTCCATCGTCTCTCTTCCATCTAAAAATGACTTAAAACACCGACAAAACCCGGGTACTTGACGAAACACTGTCTCCGCAGGCCTGCAGAAGTTTGTAAAAGTTTCCGTTCCACTGTGTCTAAGTCTGGAGCAAAATCTGAGAGCACTCCGTTGCTTAAAATTGATGTCATTTTTAGAACCCACAAGAAAAAACTGTTTCACGAAAAAAATCGCTACGGACAACGAAATGACTTTAACAAGCTCAAATTCGTACTGAAGACTTATCACATGTTCCCCTGCCGCCCCTCCAAGACCCGCGTTTCCAATGTTGCCATATCGAACGCTACGTTGCCAGTGTCTTTACTTAATTGTCACACCAAGTGTCATTTCAGCTTCTAGTAGGCATACGACGGTGGTAGAAACATCATAAAAACACTTAATTGAAAGTATCTACATGCTGCCAAAACTCAGGATACCCACTAGAAAAAACTGTTTCTCGAAAAAAATCGCTACGGACAACGAAATGACTTTAACAAGCTCAAATTCGTACTGAAGACGTATCACATGTTCCCCTGCCGCCCCTCCAAGACCCGCGTATCCATTGTTGCCATATCGAACGCTACGTTGCCAGTCTCGTTACTTAATTGTCACACCAAGTGTCATTTCAGCTTCTAGTAGGTATACGACGGTGGTAGAAACATCAATGGAAAGCATTTCATTGAAAGTATCTACAGGCTGCCAAAACTCAGGATACCCACTAGAAAAAACTGTTCCGCGAAAAAAATCGCTACGGACAACGAAATGACTTTAGCAAGCTCAAATTCGTACTAAAGACGTATCACATGTTCCCCTGCCGCCCCTCCAAGACCCGCGTTTCCAATGTTGCCATATCGAACGCTACGTTGCCAGTCTCTTTACTTAATTGACACACCAAGTGTCATTTTAGCTTCTAGTAGGCATACGACGGTGGTTGAAATATCAATGGAAAGCATTTCATTGAAAGTATCTACAGGCTGCCAAAACTCAGGATATCCACTAGAAAAAACTGTTTCGCGAAAAAAATCGCTACGGACAACGAAATGACTTTAGCAAGCTCAAATTCGTACTGAAGACGTACCACATGTTCCCCTGCCGCCCCTCCAAGACCCGCGTTTCCAATGTTGCCATATCGAACGCTACGTTGCCAGTCTCGTTACTTAATTGTCACACCAAGTGTCATTTCAGCTTCTAGTAGGCATACGACGGTGGTTGAAATATCAATGGAAAGCATTTCATTGAAAGTATCTACAGGCTGCCAAAACTCAGGATACCCACTAGAAAAAACTGTTTCGCGAAAAAAATCGCTACGGACAACGAAATGACTTTAGCAAGCTCAAATTCGTACTGAAGACGTATCACATGTTCCCCTGCCGCCCCTCCAAGACCCGCGTTTCCAATGTTGCCATATCGAACGCTACGTTGCCAGTCTCGTTAATTAATTGTCACACCAAGTGTCATTTTAGCTTCTAGTAGGCATACGACGGTGGTAAGCACTTAATTGAAAGTATCTACAGACTGCCAAAACTCAGGTTTCCTACAGGGTGTTCTGAAAAAAAAACATAAAACGTATTTCCTCCTTTTTTAAAAGTGTAAACATATCAAGTGTAACTCCAGTTATTTTTAAAAAGTCCCTTTACTTTTGGAAATTTTTTCTCTCATAATAAATATTCCCAAAATTTGTCAAAAAAAAAAAATTCCGAAATATGGCCACAATATGCCGACATTCCAAATTTAATTAAGATACACCGGTCAAACAGACCGACAGACAAGATTCCGAAAACCAATTTTTAGGAATCATAACAGTTCAAAATTTTGGTCCTAACACAACTTCCTCTACACTGCGTATGGGAGAAACAATAAACACTTCAAGTAAACGACAACACAAAGATCATAAACACACATGGAGGAGGGAGAGGGGGAGGAAATCTGACATTACGATTATAAAAACTATGTTCACTTACTCGTTAACAAGTTTATCTAAAACACAATTGTTTTTCACTCATTAGAATCACGTGCCCTCCGCAAATACAAACATAAATTTGCATAATAACATATATACGTGTACAATGGATGGTACGAACAAAAGAAAGTTAACAATTTATTTAGCCAGATAAATGCAACGTATTATTTAAGCCGGTACTGTTGGCACGCATGTAAACTGACACCCTTCCGTGCACGCAAACCTAACGATGATGAATTTTATTTTTATCTTACCGATACGTTGGTAGTCTTGGAACGGAGAAGGGAAACGTTTTGTTTATATTATATCCCTATTAGTTGTGCGGGGGAAAAAAAGGCAGAAATTCTCTCACAAGCAGAATATTTAGAGCTATGATTAATGTACAGCTCGTATTGCTTTCTCGGGGGGTTCAATACAGTGTGTAGAGACCTAACAATCCCGAGGTCCTAACTGAATCTACACATTTTCATGTAGTCCTGGGTTAGATCCCTCTCTTTCGTATTTCTTAAACCGGCCTCTCTTGACCAATTCTTGCTCTGTTCCGAACCAACAGCTAGGCGATGATGACCGAGAGAATTTTTCTCCTACAATTTATGAAAACTCGTTCGGACTGTTACAATCTAAGCGTCCTAAAGTGGAGACATAATGGCCGACTGTTATCAAGTTCGGGACGTTTATAATCGCAGCAGAAACATTGCACAAACTCTCTCGCTAACTCATCCCCAAATCAAAATTTAAATCTACCAAACTTTATACGTCACAAAAAATAATAGTTCTATAATTGTCAGTTTTTTTTAAACTTATTTTTTAACTTAACTAAAATAGAACCTAACCCTTCTGGGGACTGTTAACTATGAGGGAATTTTGGAGATACTCAACATTTTTTAATAGTTACCCGCATCTTGTGACTTGTCAAATTAAAAAGGCACTAAAAGACAAAATTAGTGACGCTCACGAAATATTTTTTTAAATGACAACCGAAATGGTGTCACGAAAAAAAAAAAAAAGAAAAAAAAAGTTAGGTTAGCCTCTCAAAATTATGGTGAACATTGTTTTCAATTTATTTTAATTTATCTGCTCATATTTAATTAATTTAAAAATTACTAATAATATGCATTCAAAAAACAGGCAAGTCCAAGTCTTTGTGATTGTAAAATGTAATTAATATTTTTGCCTCATATATTTGTTTAAAAAGATTTATTTAAAACTCTTTAGATTTCTATAGTTGTTTTAATTATATTTTAAGTTACTACTGTTAATTTTAAATACAATATTTTAAGGAATTTTTGTTTATTTCTATAAAGTCTTTTCTTATGTTTCATATAAAAGGAATGAAAAATAAATAAATACAATTTTTAAACGTGAAGGAAGTGGGAACCTTACGAATAATATTAAAAGGTCCATACATATTTGTTTTCGCCATTCCGACTACTGATTAATTATTAGATATATTAATAAGACTTACCGTCACAATAGTCTATATTTGTCTGTAGTTATATCACTACGGCCGTTTCGGCTATTCAGCCATTTTCAAGTGTTATGCTGGGTTTTCCAGTACGTTGTACGCGTTGTGACAGTGGGCCTACTGCACCATGTTTTAAATGTTTAAAGAACTTGTGTGTTTGTTATGTGTCGTGTGTTCGTAATTTGTGATTTAAAAAAAAGACAACGGGAAAACCCAGCATAACACTTGAAAATGGCTGAATAGCCGAAACGGCCGTAGTCATATAACTACAGACAAATATAGACTAGTGTGACGAAAAGTCTTATTAATATATCTAATTAAAAGGTCCTGCTTTTCACGTTCCAACGCGTAGATTCCACGCATCAAATTTAACTTATTTATTGAAAACACTGCAAGTAAATCACAACAGTTATTAAAGTAAATAATAAATTAAAAATATAGACAAAATAAAAGAGTTCACCGTGTAGTAAAAGACTCAAGAGTCCGTAAGCTTATAGGGAAAATTATTTTTCAAAATCAAAGTCTTTCAAACAGCTTAGCGTCAGTATTTTAATTTTTTCGTCAAATAAACATACATATTCGTAATCAGAATAACTTATAGTTTTATTTAATACCCCACACATAATAATAAAAAAAAACAAATTTCAACCCAAAGTAATTATTTTGTTACCGCTATATTTTTTCCTACATGTAGGACAATACAAAGAATATAAATAAATGCATAATTCGAATTGTTAAGGATTTATCCTATTGTCTGTGTGCACTGGTTACAACTTAGTCGGGTGAAATTATAAGGAAACTTTGCTTCACCTACGGGCCAATAATAAAGAGAATTAAATTGTTTGTCACACATCTCAGAAAAACAAGTTTTTGCGTCTTAAATTAGCCCTAGGTTATTTTATGATTATTTTGTTTGTTAACACCGTATATATGGAACAATACCAACAATATAAATGCAAAGATTGATATATATATATAGGAATATCGTCTTGTCTGTGTAGACTGGTTGAAACTGACGGACACGCAGTTGATATTATAAGAATCTTGGGTTTTACCTACGGACTTAGTACAAATAAATCCATGAAAATGCAATCTATCTTTTAATGGCTGTTGAATTGTTTGTTTCACATCTCACGTCATACAAAAAACTATAATATATGATTTCGCATTGCAATTTAATTGCAAATCCATTTTTTTTCCAGATTTGTAGGTGACGCCGTGTTTATCTCTGGGGGGGGGGATATGTAACACTTTAATTTGGGTACAACCAACATATATTTTCGCCAAATAAAAATTCATATTTGTAATCAGAACACCGAAGAAAAAAAATTTGAACTCGATAGTTTTCACCCCTTATCTACCCCAAGATTATTTTTTGTTACCGCTATATTTTTCCTATATGTGGGACAATACAAAGAATCTAAATGCAAAGATTGAAATATACAGGATTTAACGTCCATGTAGACTGGTTGCGACTTACAGATAGACGGACAGCTAACGCGTGAAATTATAAAGGTCCTTGATTTTACCTACGGACCATAAAAAGACACATCTATACCAGTAGGTGATACGATAGCTTCAAATGCTGATTTTATAGGCTAGAAAGCGCACAGAAACGGAGCATTTACTTTTATGTGAAAGGATCCTTTCAGATTCTAACCTCTTGAATGATCCTTCAAAGAAATAAATTACAATTTGAAGAGGTTATGTCGCGCTAGTTGAACTAGGTACTGTTTTTTAGAGTAATATATATATATATTGGGAACAAACCTATATAAAAAACCTCCGTAAAATAATACTAAAAAAACCTTCAAATTAAAAAGAAAACAAGCTGATTGGTTGACATTACATGTTTGTATTAGATTAATTTTGCTTTCTAGTTTTATGGTATCCAAGTCACTGTCGTAAATTTTAAAAATTATGACACAGGAAAATAAAAAAATTCAATATCACTTGTTTTGATTGTTTTCATGTACCTATATTTATGTACCAACGGTGCTTCAAGCAACTTTTAATTTTGGTTTCATTTTGAACATAGTGTTGTTGGCCTCCAGGATGTGAATTTAATCAATTTTTAGGTTATTCTTACCAATAATCGTTAACTGTCCTACCGGTTTCGACCGTTAGTTGGTCATCTTCAGGTTCTTTTTTTTATCAGTATAATAATGGTCACAATCTATAAGGTGTTACGCAATATAACCGTTCTTATACCGATGTGAAAAAGAATTCAAATATACATCACATTTGTAAGAAGGGTACTTTACTCTCATCTCTGAAAGAGTATGAAATATATGCCACCACTGAACGTGACCCATATAGATAGAAACAAAAAAATTGAACACAAGATCTCACAAAAATTACTTAAGATCTGTAGAGAAAATTGTTTGGATTTGAAATTAAATTGCAATGCGAAATCATATATTATAGTTTTTTTATAGCGTGAGATGCGAGACAAACAATTCAACAGCCATTAAAAATATGGATCGAATTTTCATGGATTTCTCTTCTGTCCGTCTTGACGGTAAACCCTATATATTTCAAACTTTACATTAACATTTTACTATTGTCCTACATACAGGAAAAATATAGCGAAACAAAAAAGACCTTGGAGTAGTTACGGGGGAAAAAACAATCGAGATGAAAAATTTTATTTTTGGAAATATTACATGTGGGGTATCAAATAAAACTAGAAGTTATTTCGATTACGAATATGTTTGTTTATCTGACGAAGAAATTAATATGTTAGCGCTAGGCAGTTTAAAAGATTTCGACTTTATATATATATAAAAAAAAAAAACTGCCCCTACATATTTAAGGAACCCAAATATGTGGTTTTAACGCACTATTGATATTCAATTATTATTTATAATAATATTTGCAAATTCTTTTGATGCTTTGTTTTGTCTTCCGGGAAAACAAATTTTCATTGTAGTATAATTTATTTTTAAATTGGTTGCTATAGTAACGGAGCTCAAAATATTTTCAATTGTTAAATTATGAAATTTTCCAATTAATTGTTAAAAATATATCTAATTTCCAACAAACAATTTGAAATTAATATGTTTGAGCTAGGTAACTTAAAAGATTTAGACTTTATAAAAATAACTGCCCCTACATATTTAAAGACCCCAAATATGTGGTTTTAACACATTATTGATCTTTCAATTATTATTTATAATAATATTTGCAAATTCTTTTGATACTTTATTTCGTCTACCGGAAAAACAAATTTTCAATGTAGTCTGATTTATTTTTAAATTGGTTGCTATAGTAACGAAGCTGAAAATATTTTCAATTGTTAAATTATGAAATTTTCCAATTGTTAAAAATATATTTACTTTCCAACAAACAATTTGAAATTATGTAATATGTTTGAGCTAGGTAACTTAAAAGATTTCGACTTAACAAAAATAACTGTACCTATATCCCTACTATATCCCTTTTGATACTTTATTTCGTCTACAGGGGAAACAAATTTTCAATGTAATATAATTTATTTTTAATTCGTTTCTATAGTAACGCAACTGAAAATATTTTCAATTGTTAAATTGTGTAATTTTCCAATTGTTAAAAATATATTTACTTTCCAACAAACAATTTGAAATTATGTAATATGTTTGAGCTAGGTAACTTAAAAGATTTCGACTTAACAAAAATAACTGTACCTATATCCCTACTATATCCCTTTTCATACTTTATTTCGTCTACAGGGGAAACAAATTTTCAATGTAATATAATTTATTTTTAATTCGTTTCTATAGTAACGAAACTGAAAATATTTTCAATTGTTAAATTATGAAAATTTCTAATTGTTAAAAATATATATTCTTTCCAACAAACAACTTGAAATTAATATGTTTGAGCTAGGCAGCTTAAAAGATTTAGACTTTATAAAAATAATTGCCACTATATATTTAAGGAACCCAAATATGTGGTTTTAACACACTATTGATCTTTCAATTATTATTTATAATAATATTTGCAAATTCTTTTGATGCTTTATTTCGTCTACCGGAAAAACAAATTTTCAATGTAGTCTGATTTATTTTTAAATTGGTTGCTATAGTAACGGAGCTCAAAATATTTTCAATTGTTAAATTATGAAATTTTCCAATTGTTAAAAATATATTTACTTTCCAACAAACAATTTGAAATTATGTAATATGTTTGAGCTAGGTAACTTAAAAGATTTCGACTTAACAAAAATAACTGTACCTATATCCCTACTATATCCCTTTTGATACTTTATTTCGTCTACAGGGGAAACAAATTTTCAATGTAGTATAATTTATTTTCAATTGGTTGCTATAGTAACGAAGCTGAAAATATTTTCAATTGTTAAATTATGAAATTTTCCAATTGTTAAAAATATATTTACTTTCCAACAAACAATTTGAAATTAATATGTTTGAGCTAGATAACTTAAAAGATTTCGACTTTACAAAAATAACTGCCCCTATATATTTAAGGACCCCAAATATGTGGTTTTAGCACACTATCGATCTTTCTAATATTATTTATAATAATATTTGCAAATTCTTTTGATACTTTATTTCGTCTACCGGAAAAACAAATTTTCAATGTAATATAATTTATTTTCAATTCGTTGCTACAGTACCGAAGCTGGAAATATTTTCAATTGTTAAATTATGAAATTTTCTAATTGTTAAAAATATATCTTACTTTCCAACAAACAATTTGAAATTAATATGTTTGAGCTAGGTAACTTAAAAGACTTCTATTTTATCAAAATAACTGTCCCTATATAACTAAGGACCCTAAAGCGCGTGATTTCCGCACACGTTTCACCCTTTTACAATTAATAACCACCAGAGACCGGCACGCGAATAATTCACACGTATTCAACATTTTTGAACCGGTTTCATTAAAATCGGTCCATTACATTACGAGATAATTTTTGAATTCACTATTTTATAACTGTTGTAAACAGTATAGTCGTAATATTTCCTGCATTAGAATAAAATTGTGTACTTGTCTAACCTTTAAGTAAAAAAAAAAAAGAAAAGAAAAGAAAGAATGAAACTGTACCGCACTAAGAATTTATCAGATTTTTTCTCGTTAACTACTCCTGTATATCATAAACAAACAACATATAAAACGTGCGTACAACGAATCAAATAACACTTGTGAATTACATAATTAGTTATTCTAAAACAATACAAAGCAGCGATGCAACAGAAATGTAAAACTAAAATATGTGTAGGACACTTGTTTAATCACAATTTATACAGGGGGGGGAATAGTAATTTTAACCTGACATTTGAGATGTTATCCGTAAGCGACACAAACAATCATTTGTAAAGATACAGCAAATTGTTAACAATTGCTAATTTTTCGCTTTTTATTTTACATTAACAATAATACAAAATCAGATAGACACGGCAATAATTCAGACTTACTCTAGGCAAACATCCTGACAACGCGGTTTCATTAAAATCCGTACATTAGAAAATGAGATAAATTTTAAAAACCGCCGTTTGAAAACTATCGTTATAAACAGTATATTCCAAGCATTGGCTGCACTAATAAAATTAAACTATAGAATGATTGAAACAGGCGTTTTATTTCAATAAGTACAAAATTTACAAAACAACTATACAAGGTAACCCCCAGAATTGTTTTTTAGTTAAAATTCGAGCCATTACCAAATTTTTCCTATTACCCACCATTTTTCCAATACGACTGTCGGTTATAAATTTTCTTACAGTATTATGGATAAAACTTACTATTTTAAGACTTTAGTAGTGCTTAAAAAAATTCGCAAATTCAAGCCATTTTCAAAGTCAAATCTGGTGAAATTTAAACTAGAGCTGGGGTAAAAGGTGTAATAACACTACTGTTATTTTTATTAACTGTTATTCTGTAGACTGAGGAATAACAGAGTTACCGATAGAAAACAAACAAAAAAACATAATTGTCTAGAACATCCACTGACTTACACCAGCATCCTAAATGTATTAAATCTTGTAAATTAAGAACAAATTGTATTTATTAACACAATTGTTTCGCCAATATCTTATTCACTAGGTCTAATACATCCAGTAATAATTACAAACTGGTGTTCTAAACAATTATCTGAAAAGTTCAATAAAAGGAAGTTGGTAAAATCACCTCTAAGTAAAATATCAACATAATTTTTGGAAAATGCTTTACATTGTAAAATTGTACAACAGCTGTTTTAGGGAATAAAAACTATCAATTAACTATCTGATATTTATAAATTGCAAACAATTTTTTTATCCAGAAAAATAATTATTATTCCTACCACGTGAGTAAAAAATAAATGTTATTTTTGAAACTTTTAATATTTTATTTATACAATACAGTCTATCTATGTTTCAATTTTAAATTCCGTTCAACTGTTTTAAGTATGGAAAAATGTACCTATTAAAACGTAAAAACCTTGTATTTTCACAAATTTGCAAACAAAAAACTCATAAACGGTTAAAAATATCAAAAATACCCCAAAAATAAACAAATCTTTAAATTTCTAATTATCAAATAAACTGTCACAGCTGTTTCAATCACTCTGTTTGTCTTAACTCACAAAATAAATTAAGCCGGATCGAAAACATTTTCGACTTCAATGTTATTTAGATCATAACTCACAATTTTGAACAATAATTCATTAAATCTTAAATTTTACTAAGTGTACAAATTAATTACAATTCGATTACAACACGATATTACCACATGATAACAAGCTTTTCTAAATTAATTACATTTTTTAAATTCTAGATTTGCGAAAACGACTAACATTTTACTACTTACATGAAAATATTTCTTGTTTTAAATTGGAAAACATTTTCAAACGAATTACAATATTTAAAAAAAAAAAAAAAAAAAACACAACAATAAAGTTATTTTAATAAAATATTCTCTACAAACGTTTTAAAAATATTTGTCTCCCCCCCCCCGTGCCACTATTTTAATAAAGAACCACCTGTATCATTCGATTCCAAACTACACAAACAGAAATGCTTTATGTTGCTAAATAAAAGGGAAATGAGACATTTCATCCCCCTTTCTGTTGGCATGTATCCAACAACCCTTGAGTACAAAAACAAATCCATTTGTTACCAAGATCACCACTTACCACTTGGTTATTAAAAATTATCCTATACTAGATTATATTAAAAATTCTATTCTAAAATCTATCAATAAAAAATATATTATGAAAAAACGGTAACGACAAAAGTTCACACCAAAACCGAGCGTCTGATTATTATTATTTTTTTTTTTTAAACTATCGCTGTAACTCAAAGTGATATTTCACACGCAATTAAAACAATAAGTATCAAAAATATAGACACTCTATCGGAGGGTTGCACGGCACCGGGGTTGAAGTGTCCAAGTTAAAAACGCGTCCCCTCCCGACGGGTTGTGGCGAGCGACTGAAGTCAGCTGTTGTGAACGTTCTGCTCCGAACAACCCCTTAGACCACGCATGCTCGCAAACACCCAAAGGTCCTTTATTAACGATTGATACATCCTGACATTTATTGTTTGGCCAATAATATCCCCAACACCACTTGAAACTTTGTAGGAAAATTAATTCGGTCATTTCGTATTTGATGGTGGTAAATGTATTCAAATGTGTTTACGATAAAGTGTTATACATCAAATTGTTTGTTGGAAAGTAGATATATTTTTAACAATTAGAAAATTTCATAATTTAACGATTGAAGATTATTTTTTAGCTTCGTTGCTATAGCAACCAATTAAAAAAAAAATTCCACATTGAAAATTAATTTCCCCGGAAGACAAAACAAAAAGAAAAAAAATTCGCAAATATTATTATTTTAAATAATAATAGAAAGATCAATCCTCTGCTAAAACCACACTACTTGGGGTCTGTAGACATTTAGAGATAGTTATTTGTATAATTTTGAAGTATTTTAAGCGGCCTAGCGCGAACATATTAATTTCTTCATCAAATAAACATACATATTCGTAATAAGAATAACTTATAGTTTTATCCATCATTGTATTTGTAGCCATATCCGATTGCTATTGTATAATAATATAATCTTATTTATAATTGCCTTAGCAATTCATTTTTAGACGTTTTCTCTGTTTACAGCTGTTTCACCTATTCATTTCAGGCATCATCAGAACTAATATTGCAAAAAAAACTTAACTCGTATTTACAGTTATTAACGTATTAATATCACATTTAATGCACAAACAAAATAAAACTATAATAAAAACACATTACGACACTTGGTCAAGCATTTGAATCACTTGTTAAGTTTTTTCGAGTCACAGTTGTGACTGTCATCAATTCTATTAAATCTCATACTGTTAGTGTTAACAAGTGTTAATAACTGTAAATACGAGAAAAGTGTTTTTACAATATTAGTTCTGATGATGCGTGAAATGAATAGGTGAAACAGCTGTAAACAGAGAAAACGTCTAAAAATGAATTGCTAAGGCAAGTATAAATAAGATTATATTATTATAGTTTGACTTAATAATTCACACAATTTTTTTTTTCAACTCGATATTTTTTGCCTCTAAACTACCCCAAGCTATTTTTTTTGTTACCACTATATTTTTCCTATATGTGGGAGAATACAAACAATATAAATGCAAAGTTTGAATTGTATAGGATTTATCCTCTTTTCTGTGTAGCCTGGTTGCGACTTACGCCATTGAAATTATAAGGGTACTTGTTTAGAGGGGGGGGGGGGTATTTGCCCTAGATATATTAATTTTTTCATCGTAGAAACATGCAATAACTTCTAGTTTTATTTAATACCCCATATATAATAATTAAAAAAATTCAACTCGAGTTTTTGCCTCTAAACTACCCCAAGGTCATTATTTGTTACCACTATATTTTTCCTACATGTAGGACAATACAAAGAATATAAATGCATAATTTGAATTGTATAGGATTTATCCTCTTTTCTGTGTGCACTGGTTACAACTTAAGCGCGTGAAATTATTAGGAAACTTTGTTTTACCTACGAGCCCTAATAAAGAGAATAGAATTGTTTGTCTCACATCTCAGAAAAACCGGTGATACGCTACGCATTTCTCATTTTGTGGTTAAATTAATTTGCAATCGTCATACAAAAAACTATAATATATGAATTCGCACTTCAGATTTGTAGCTCACGTATTATTCATGTAAGAGAGAGGAATATATCTGACAATTAAATTTGCTCTAGATATATTTATTTTTCATCATAGAAACATACTATAACTTTTAGATTTATTTGATACCCCCACACATAACATTGAAAAAATAATTTTCAACTCGAGTTTTTGCCTCTTAACAACCCCAAGGTCATATTTTTGTTACGGCTATATTTTTCCTATATATGAGACAATACCAAGAAAATAAATGCAAAGTATAGGGATTTATCATATCGTCTGTAAAGACTGGTTGCGACTTGCAGACATATGAACAGACACGGGCTTGAGGGTCCTTTATTATACCTACAGACGGTAAAAACAAACAAATGGTGCAAGTATACTACAAACATTTCTCCCCTAATCCCGCCCCCCCACAAAATATCAACCAACCAAAATTACTCGTCAACAAAAAAATATCATTTCGGTACTTATCAGTCAAAAAGTGAAAACGACCCATTGACCCCCATCATTGATGAAAATGGGTATAACGTAATATTCACAATTTTACACATTTACTAAAAGATAACATCGAAATAATATATTTTCTCGGAAGACAAAACAATGTAATAACTTGCAAAAATAACAGACAAACTGTCCTACCTCAAAATAAAAACCAACAAAACCTATTCATCGACAAAAAAGTAATTTAAGTAGTTGTGAAAATGAATCATTGACGCTGTCTTAAAAATGTTGTACGTATATTTAAATAGAAGATAAACACACTTCACTTGTGACATAAACACAATATAAATCATACTTAATGAATGACGATAGCCAAAGTAAATTTTTACCAATTATACCTGATCTGTAAATATCTTTTTTCTTTTTTTTGAAATTTTGCAGTTTGGAATATTAGACTTCATATTTCACCAACATTTGAATAAAATCGGTAGAGCTGATTTTGAGAAATTACATCTTTCATAAGAGCCCAATGGACGATGTTTTGTTTTGTACAGATAACTTACCAACCGGTACGTTTATTTTATTTTTTTAAATTTATTTATTTTACGGCTACCCACAAATTTTGAGTTATCGAACAAATGAACCCTTTACCGCGATCAATTTGATTGAAATCGTTTGACACGCGCGTGCTGTACATCATTGCAATAATTTTCTCTATACTGTGACACCTTCGGATGACGTCTCACCTCGGTTCATCGTGGTTGCAATCTCGGTTGCAGCGGAGACTAACCGCGGTCACCATCCTTAATCACGATTAACACAGGATCTAGAGGCCAGTGCACATCTGTAATCTCCTCCTGAGACGGAAAGCTTGTGACGTCACGAGGGAAGCGTGGTGTGGTGTATAGTGTCCGGCAACTCGGCTGGATTCATATGGAGTCATTATAATTTAATTAAGCGGTGTTTCCCAAACAGAACGACGGGTAAAGTTTGGGTTAATGACATTACAGAGATTCAGGAAAATAATGGTGAACCTTATCGGTGCGCTAAAATAAACAGTGTGTCCCAATATTTCCAGACTGGTTCAATAACTTGAAAATCAAATATATATATATATATATATATATATACAGGGTGGCTGAAAAGAAACCTGCACCCCCCCTCAACGTTTTTGTTATTTGAGATATTTGAAAGCGGTTTGCGCCATTCTATTTTGGGCTCCTGGAGCCAAATTTGAAAATTATTTTGTCATGAAAAGTGATCCCTACCTCCAAAATAGATAGGCGCAAACCGCTTTCAAATATCTCAAATAACAAAAACGTTGAGGGGGGTGCAGGTTTCTTTTCAGCCATTTTACTTTTTGGCCCGCCATTTTGTTTAGGATAATCGGATTGATATTTCAATTACAGATTCTTTCTCGTCTTTTCATTACGAACAAAATGACGTATCACATGTCTATCCTATTTGGAATATTTTGCAGGGTTACCCCTTCCCCTTTGGGCCCCGGGACCCAAATTTGAAAATTATTTTATCATGAAAAGTGTCCCCTACCTCCAAAATAGAATGACGCAAACCGCTTTCAAATATCTCATATAACAAAAACGTTGAGGGGGGTGCAGGTTTCTTTTCAGCCATCCTGTATATATATAACATATGTGCCTTTTGGTGATAAAAACTAATTTTTAGAGTAGTAATGTTGCAAGGTAGATAATATTTCAGGCGCTGCTTATGCAATATAGGTACACATTCGTTTTGCCTAAGTATTCCGGGAAGAAAATAAAAAGTCATTTGTAAATCGTTTTTTATAACCTTTAAGTGAATTCCCTACTGAAAATTTCCTTTTCCTTGTTATCATTCAAACATTTTTATTCATTTTTTTTTAATATCTTTAAAAACTGAGAAAAAATGGTTTGAAAAAAATTTATATACCGTGGTCCCAAAACTTCCAAACCGCTTCAATAACTTGAAAACCAAAAAAAAAACATAGAAAAAAGATATTTTATATGTGCCTTCTAGTGATAAAAACTACTTTTTAGCAAATGAGACATTTTTACCTGTCTCCCAAAAATGGGGGTTTTGAGGGGCAACTCAATAATCTTAAATGGAAACCCCCATCAAGTGACCCCTCATGTTAAATAGCTTACTTAGTAAAATACAACTGTACAAACTAGAGGTCGATATCTTGCTCCTACCTAAAATGGCGGCCGTTTAAATATATGAAACAGCTATTTTACTTTATATAATTTACAATTAGATGACGAATACGGGATCAAAATGTATTTAAAACATTTGTGACCGTTGGTTGTAATCATAATTACTATTATTTCATATTTAAAATAGTATGAGTGACCTATTGCAGAGCCGGAGATATTTAAAAAATAGTGTAGCGATGCATTCAAAATGCATCAAAAATGCACTTTTCTAGCGAAGCTCCAGTCCAATGCTATTTTGTTTCGGTTATTTTCATGTCAATATGTCTTTCAATAACGATTCCAATGTTAAAATTGAAAAAAAAAAAATGGCGGATCGAATATGGAGGACTATAAATAAAAGAACACAGTATATGAACTTTAGAAGTATGGATATACGTTTTGGAATTTACATAGGTACTTGATTAAAAGAAATTTCATCTTTTACAAAAACAAAGAATTTCAATACATCAATAAAAAAGAGTCACAATTAATTTTTTTAAATAAATTAAATATCATTAATCTGAAATAGCCTTTCTTTTACTGATTTTGAGAACTGAATATACGTAGCACACGACTGGATTTCTTTTGGTAAAAGGTCGAACAATTTAGCCCCCCCCCTAAATAGGTAAGAAATTTTGAACTCTGTAAGTTTCGTTTTTGGCAGAATATTAACAATTTTACGTTTAGGGTATCTTTGGGATTTGCAATCATTGTTTATTACTCCACTTGCCCTGTAGAAGTCTTCAAGAATCTTGTAAACATACAAAGATGTCAAAAGGCAAAACTCCTGTACTTTTTACCCTGTCTTATTTGAAGTTTTTTTTTTAAATTTTGATAACATCAGGCATTTTTCCGATATGACGATTGTCTAAATTTTCTTATAGTATCACCATTTTGTATGATAGGGTCAGAGTTATAGCTTTAAAAAAACTTGTTTATTTTATTAAACCTTTAACTATTTAGGAGTTTTCAGATGTCCATTTTCTGTACTTAAAACAGTTAAACTGAGATTAAAATAAATTTTGTTACTCAAGTGGTAGATCGAATAAGTAGTCATTTTTAGTGAACAATAATTTAATATATAATTTACCAATAAAGATAAAACTTTACATAAATTATAATAAATTGACCAGAATCGTTAAATTATTCGCATTTAAATTATATAATAGCTGTGTAAAACAAAACATGCGTTATTTATTTCATACGTTCGTGGTTTAATTTAATTGATTTTAGTTTACTTTTGGTTTGTATTTATTACAAGAAATTTTTTTTTTGGACTGTAATCTGATATTACCATATTCTCACAGTACAAAGAAAAAAAAAGTATGGTGTGGGAAAAAGTTTTTTTCCTATGTACAAATCTAAATTTATTGTAAAAAAAAATGTTTTTGTCATCTGTCGTGATTGTATCTGAAGTGATTTTTCGGGAAGTTTAAAATATTTTGTCAAAATAGGACTTGAAAATAGTGTTGTTATATATAATACAACAATTTCGTTCATACATAATATATTAGCACTTAAACAATATTTAAATGACACTAAAACATCTGTATAAGGATGGATGAATAATAGCATTTATTTCAAATATACTCAAGCAATCCTGACCCAAATTTATCAAACACCCACAATAAATAAACCTGGAAGAAGTTTATTCATTTCTTGTTAGAGGTCATTTCATTAAGTATTGTTATAAGATTTTAAGAAGTTATTATATGGAACCTATTTTTTTTTTAAAAGTACTTAAACCCCATTTTATACAGTGTAATGATGTGCGTACTTCTTGAATCTCTCGTTGTAGGAAACTCATTGGAAGAAAGTTAAAATATATTAGAAATAACTCTATTTTTTTTTTTTTAATATCGCTAAAATTACTATAGATTTTATAAGCAAATAAAGATTTCTTAAACTTCCATCATACCATGAAATCATTGACAATACTGCAGTTTAATTAAATAACTGTATTAATTTGAGATTAAAAATCATATTATATTACTAGCTCTTATTTAAGTGATTGTTTATTGTAATTTTGCTGCAGGCAGTATTAAACCATCATTATTGTGTTTGGAAAGTGTATGTTGCAGTATTGTATATAAAATCTATTTTGTAATTATCATTTTTGTGTAAACATTGTTTTTTTTACAATACCGTTTATTTTGTAGCTTTTCATATTAGTATTTAATCATGAAGTAATAAAATGATAAATATGTAACTATGAATGTGTGTATATATCACAATTTACATTAATAAAGACAATTGTGTTACCCTAGTCAAAATTAGATGTTATTAATTTAGAAACATCAATAATACATATCCAATACACATTTCCCGGTATGTGTGTAGGACCCCCGGTTGATCCAGTTTACCCACTAAACCCTAACCTCTTTCCAAGATCCTGGTCAAGAACAACTTTCGCATTGCATCAGCCCAGAACTTATCTTGCTTGGGTTGTATACAGGGTGATTCACGAAGTTATCCCCACACTTATACAGCTCATTCTACTAGTAAAAATAATGAAAAAAGTTCATATAAACATATGTCCTATCTCGTTTCGTTTAGCGTCTGTCTGTCTGTATGTGTTTTTTAGAAAAAAATTTCTATCTTAAAAATGGTTTGAGATATCAAGTTGAAACTTTTTACATTTAATGATCTTATTAGTGTGCATCTTAGATAAAAGTTTCAAAATAATATCATTTACAGAAACAAAATGGCGGTAATTTAAAATGTTCAAATCCTAATAACTTTAAAACGGGTGATGTTACAAAAAAAGGCAAGATACATAAAAAATAGCCCCTTTTAATGCAAGCATTTTGGTATCTGGTTTATTGATCTAAGATAAGTAGTAACAGAAATAAGTAAGATGTTTTAATGTTGTGTGTGATTTGATTTTGAAAATACATTGCAATTAATTATGAATAAAACACAAAACTTTACTTGGGAAATCTTACTTATTTCTGTTACTACTTATCTTAGATCAATAAACCAGGTACCAAAATGCTTGTATTAAAAGGGGCTATTTTTTATGTATCTATTTTTTTTTTGTAACATCAACCATTTTAAAGTTATTAGGATTTGAACATTTTAAATGACCGCCATTTTGTTTCTGTAAATGATATTATTTTGAAACTTTTATCTAAGATGCACACTAACAAGGTCATTAAATGTAAAAAGTTTCAACTTGATATCTCAAACCATTTTTAAGATAGAAATTGTTTTCTAAAAAACACATACAGACAGACAGACGCTAAACGAAACGAGATAGGACATATGTTTATATGAACTTTTTTCATTATTTTTACTAGTAGAATGAGCTGTATAAGTGTGGGGATAACTTCGTGAATCACCCTGTATACTCTACCACTATAAAGTTGTAACAATCTATGCTCTCATACATTTCTTCCCTTCTAACATCCCTTCCTCTTTACTAAGCAAAACCTATCGTACGTACTGGAATATAGCTCACCAGCCCTCACTGAAAACATTATACATTTTATGTAGTGTAAATACACACATTTTTGTTTCAAAGTTATTTCTAATTTAGTTTACTTTGTCCTACAACAAATCTTACTTTCAAGCTTGCATTAAATAATTACGATGGTTCTAAAAGGTGTGATTTTCAAATTTCTAGTAGTTTTTATTACACTCATGTTCCAATTTTTAATCTCTGTTTTAAGTACGGAAAATAGAACTCTGAAAACGTCTAAAATCTTGTTCTTCCCTACTTTGCAGCTCCTAAACAGTTGGATGTATGGAAAAATACACAAGAATAAAAAAAAGTAATAAAATATTAGTAGAATCTAAATCCATCATCTCTATAAGAAACGTTAAGTTAGCCGCCATATTGGAAAAAACAGCTGATGGTGTCAAAACTTTAAAATCCCCAAATAAGAGAACATAAAAAGTTTAGAGGTGATGCTATTTGATTTTTTTTCAATATATCAAATATTCTCCTAGCAAAACATTATTAGTTTTAATTCCTTTAACAGCATCAAGATGATGTCCATACTTTTCTTGTACATCAAAGGGTAGCCAGAGATATCGGTTTTTCTTCAAAAAGGGGAAATGCATTAGGCACCACCAGGTATCCAACCATAAGTAGTGCAATGATTTTTCTACTTTCCTGGATTCTATATTTAATTATTATATTATAGGTTAATCACATTAATTTTTCCGTCCAACAATCCAAATTTCATCCTCGTGGATAACGGGTTTCGACAGTTAAACCGCCATCGTCAGATCCAAAACATCGTGAAGTCGTATGTAAGCGTCGTCACATTAAAACTGATAATTATTATTGATCACTCATAATACTTAAAACACCCAAAATTATAAATCACTGACACAAATAAAACACTTGTTAAAAGTGTTGACACATTAACACAATAAATATAAACATATGATACTTTTTATGCATAATCTTTGAAACGATTACTTATGATTGCTCCATAACAATCACCAGTTCTAATGGGACGCTTTCTTACGCTTGAACGACTGCGCGAAGTTTTGGATCTGATGATGACGGTTTAACTGTCGAAACCCGTTATCCACAAAGATGAAATATCGATTGTTTGACGGAAAAAATAAGGTGATTAACCTATAATATAATAATTAAATATAAAATCCAGGAAAGTAGAAAAATCATTGCACTACTTATGGTTGGCTATGTGAGGTATAAATGTGCCAGCTGTTTTGCTAGGAAAATATTTCATACTAGCAGAGTACCCGTCCTTCGTACGGGGTTGACGTATATTTGTATTGAGTGTTAAGGGAGTTTTCAAGGCCAGTGGGGCGGTGCCTTGATGGAATTTCTAAATAAAAATAGGCCTATGTGTTAACCAGTGACCCTAAGAATGTCCATGTACAATTTCAGTTCAATGGGTCCAGTAGTTTTTACGTGATTGAGTAACACACACACACACACACACACACACACACACACACACACACACACACTTATTATATTTTTATATAATAGTATAGATATATTTTTTTAAAATCAAATGGTGTCCTCCTACTTGCGGTCAGTCCTATTTGCGGTCAAGTGTAGTTTTATGAAGGATGATCAAGGTTCTGGAGGTGGAAGGGTTTCCAGTTTGCGGTCACATCTTGAGAGATAGTTAATTACTAATCACAAATCGAGTCGTTTGCCCCCAGGACCAAACAAATATACTTACCAAATTCACTGTTTTGACGAGAGGATAGTCAGTCAGAACGAACAAACGACTCTGTTCACTTAAATAGAGCCTAAAAAAGGGGGAATAATAAACAAACACTGTATACATATATAAATAGAGAGGGAGAGAGCTACAACAAAAATAGATACTAATATTTATAGAATATACTCTTTCGCATTACAAGCATACTTCGTACTAAAGGTTCGCCAGTCCCAGACATTTTTAAAATAAGACTATAGATAAATTTGGATTGACTCAAAAAAACATTGAATTAAATCAAAAAAACAAATGGCATACGACGAATTTCGGTAAACGTTTCCCCCACTTCAAATCTTCAACACGACTTTAGGGGGACGAGGCCAAACATAAATAAATGTCAATACTTAAAATACTCCGGCCAAACCTGTTAGACACGATTTACAACCTAGTGTTTGAGACAGTGCCGCACTAGGCTCACTATATGGGGTTCAAATATGTGACCGCAAATTGGACAAATATCTTTCGATTAGCCCACGACATTTTTGGGGTGACCGCAAAATGGACGGTTTTACCCTTGACCGCAAATTGGACTGACCGCAAGTTGGATACAACCAATCAAATAGCATCTCCTCTAAACTTTTTAGGTTCTCTAATTTGGGGATTTTAAAGTTTTGATAACATCAGCTGTTTTTTTTCCAATATGGCGGCTAACTTCAAAGTATCTTATAGAGATACATATTTACGTAAATATATTTATTCAAAACCCCCATTGCTAATTGATGGACACACTGTAATTCCTATTGTAAACTTGCCAAATATAATGTAAACAATCCGAATTGAATCTGACACAGAACTGAAGTCATATTATTGAAAACAGCCCAGTCCTAGTTAAACATTTGGCAGCTAGAGAGCGCTGGATATTTGGCAAACAGTTACTCCAGCTTCTTGATCTGATTTATTGTGACAGTTTAGATATGTTTTAGGAGTCATTGTTTTATATAATGCTTGGGGGGGGGGTCGAACTCGGCACGCGGATAATATCCTGACTGATATGAACGTGGATTGAGATTTTACTAGAAAACCATGTGATCTTCGACGATTGGGGATTTTAACATTGGCGATTACATAGCAAGAAACATAGAGTAGAGTCCGTAAAGTTTCAGGCGGGAGGAGAAGTTTTTTTTTTTATTATTTATTAATAATTACAACTAAGTTTGCCTTATCAAGTAATTAACATTTCATATTAAAGAAAGCAGTGTTTGAAACACCATCCACTGATGGAGTCCTATATTTTACACACAAAGTTCATGCGGTTACTTATTTACACAATCTCGTTCACCAAATCCAGAGGTTTAGTTCGTTTCAGGCGCCTCACATCTTCTGTGTTGTTGATTACACGGAGCATTTCAGGGTTCTCGTGTTTTTGAAGTCTATTCTTATGCATGATTGCATATCTCTTAATTTCTTCTGAGACAGTACTCATCCCGAGATCACGATGGAGATCATCATTTCGCACGAACCATGGCGCGTTAACCATACTCCTCATAGCCTTATTTTGGAATGTTTGAATACATTTAACATTTGTTTTTTTGGTACAGCCCCATAGCTGTATCCCATAAGTCCAAATTGGTTTTAATATTTGCCTATATACTAGAAGGGAGGAGAAGTGACGTCATAACTACTACTGCTGATAAAGACAATGACTCAGCTCCATTCCGCAGGCAACGTTTGCCGTCTCGTCTTATCGTCTTGGTTTTGTTTACAAACAATTGGTCAAACTTTCTAACGAGAAAAATCTTTATAAAATTTCAAAATTGCTGCCTATTTTCAAAAATGGATAGTTTTTTCAATTTTGTTTGAATTTAACCTCAGATTTAGAATCAATTGTAAAAACTTGCTAACCAGAAAAATCATTCAAAATAGCAGTAAATCTCTAAAAAAAAAAAAATGTTTTGAGAAACGTTAGTTTTGTGGTTTTTCTTATGGTACATTTGACTACATATCAAATTTTATTAAAATCGGTCTACACGTTTATTTAGACAATTGCAACAGATGGCAAACAGTCATCAATTAAAAACATACTTTTTGGGAATAAGCCGACCTTTAAAATATATATACGTAAAAAACTCAACAATGATTTCTTAACGACATAAGTTTCTCTAGAATGTATATGAAAGTAAAAATAACGACAGTTAAAAAAAATTCAGCACAACCTGTAGATTGTATACCATCCCATAATGCACAAAATATACAATGATGCTTAAATAAATTTTCAAATAAATGCTCAAAAAGCAAACTTTTTGAAACGTAAATCTGAATTTTTCGATATTAAAATAAATGGACACAAAAAATAATTATATTGACAAAGTACGCTTGCTTGTTACTTAAAGTGCGTTACAAAGTTTATATAACAATTACTTTACAATTAGTTGCTGTTATAGCTTACCTTATGAAGAACTTAAACTTTTTCACACATAAAATTACGGTGTTTTTCTCCACTTACCTAAAACAGAAATACAAAATAAAGTTAATTGAGAATTGCAGTGATAAAATTGGTAACACAATATAAATTTGTCTAAAATGAGTTAGTTATCTATATTAAAAAAAAAAAAAAGGTTTGCCCCCATTTAAGTGTATATAAACTAATTCACGACGTTTCAAGAATATATATCATCTCCCGTTATCAAGTGATAAAAGTAGTATTATTAAAAAATACTGCAAAACGATAATGCAGCCTAGTATCAGTAAATTAAATTTGTAACCTAAAAAGCGACCCAAGCCTGAGGCTAGAACTCAGCAAACTAAGACTAAATACATGCGATAAACTCCAATTCACAGAACTACACTGCATAAAGAACGGCTAACAATTTTTTTTTATTTTTGAGAGATTAGTTTTTATGATAAATGAATTTGCGCCTAAATTTCTCGGCTTATAAAATCCAATAGTTTAACCTTTTTTATGGATTTATAAATTTTTTTGACTTTTTGATAACATATTCCTTCTTTCTTTATTATTAAGCCACCGCGATAAAAGACTAGTAACTAAGTTCGAGCCCATTTTTGGCGGTATGCTCAATTCCTTTTAAACTCAATTTTGATTTTTAAGTTCAGTAAAATTCGATTATCGTGTAAAATTATTATTACTATTGTGTTAAATTTGCTTTAGTAGAATTCTGTTAATAATTTCAAAATTGGACTCCAACTTCTGAAAAATGTTCTTTTGCTGACGTCTTACTGTTTATTTATTACTTTTTTTACTGGTAACTGCATTATTTTTCTGACCTTTTATTGTTCGTTTATTAGCTTTTTAATGTTATCTGGATTAATTTTGCTGGCTTTTTACTATTCACTTATTAGCTTTTTACTGATATCTCCACTATTTTACTAGCTTTTTACTAGCCTATTTATTTATACTTTTGTACTGATATCTCTATTATTTTGCTCGCTTTTTTTTCTGTTTATTTATTACTTTTAACTGATATCTGCATTATTTCACTGGCTTTTTACTGTTTATTTATTACATTTTAAAGAATATCTGTATTATTTTGTTGGCTTTTTAGGGTACATTTATAAGCTTTTTACTGATAATTGGATTTTTTTGGTGACCTTTTTACTGTTAATTTATTAGCTTTATACTGACATCTGTAATATTTTGCTGGCTTTTTGTTGTTCTTATTAGCTTTTTACTGGTATCTAGTTTATTTTGCTGTTTTTTTTATTATAATGGGGCAAGATATCACTATGTTAGCTTAGGTTAGGATTGGCATGTCAAACCAAAACAATCTCAAACACAAATTTTCAAAAAAAGAAAAGAATTTTTAAATTAGTTTTGGGTCCGTTGAATCTATTTTGGTTTTAAAGTTATTCCATTATGACGGATTGAACAACTTTAGAAACAAAATATGTGAAATAGTTTCATCGAAATTATTTGAGTAGTTTACGAAAACAAGAACCAATATGGATGAACGACCGAAGTCCGTGGCACTAGGATTAAAATTCTCAGGTTTTGATTTCATGGCGGACCAATTTTAACCAAGTTGGTTATGGAAATAATGAGACGATTATTCAATTCCACAAAAAAGCTTTAATTGCGACATATGTATCGCCGTTAGGCATTTCTAACGGCGATATCCTAACGGCGAAACAAATGTCACAGTTAAGCTGTTTTGTGGAATTAAATAATCGTCTCATTATTTCCATTATCATGGAATTCCATCATGTACCGACTGTTGTAACATTAAATTACAAATAGGTTATATTTTGGCTGTATTTCGGAAATTATTTATCTATATTTTCGATAACTCGAAATTTAGGAGTAGTTTCCATAAAAAACACAAAATTTTAATTTTCTCAAAATCAGATCTAACGATGATCAAGCAAATTTTGCTCGAGTGTCGCCTCTAAGGACCGAAACAAAACGTATTTGATCCCCATCTCTCCAAAAAAAGTTGGCTCGTGAGTTATTGGTTAAAAAAAGAAAGAAAAAAAATCGGCTAGAAGGCTGTATAAAAAACGTAATTTCTTAAAATCCTCTACAATCATTTCTTTCAAATGTTAAATAAACGTGAAAAATAAAAACCCAAAACACACGTTTCCAAATCTGTTCTTGAATAAATGACAAACAACAAATGAACATTGATTGTCGTTATTAACAGCCATTTTATAATTTATTTCAAATTTTGGTGACGAATAGGAGATGGGTGACTGAGAAAGTTGGTGGACACTTTATTTAGAAGACAATTAGTTATGGGTATTATGAAGAGAGGGAGGGGGATGTTAAAAGTTAGTACAATCCTCTTGCACAGATTATTTATAACTGTTGCCAAATTTCACTTGGATATCAGTCGAATTGGGGTTTTCAAAGATTACAACATCTAAAATCAGATACAAAAAAAAAAGTTAGTAAATCGATTGAGAGTAATTAGTATGACAGAGTGTTAATGTGTTATGGGGTGCAATAATAGGATTGTGGGGGCGTGGGGGGAGCAGTGGAGGGTGCAGACCGGTCGATACCAGACCCGAGGGGGAACAGGGTTTCCGGGGACCTCACGTCTCATCCACCACCCCTTTGACTGGAACAATTGTTTTATCTCCCAACTCGGAGAGGAGGAGAGAGAGGAGGGGGGGAGTTATTTTGTACAAATTACGTTTTAATTAATTTGCAATATTGTTTTGGTCTGATTCGTCGCTCCGTGAAGTGAATTCAGAAAAAAAAAATGATTTATTACAACAGATATATTTTAAGTGATATCAGGGATGGACGAAATTATGAATTCCACAAGTTTGAGAATAATAAATCACGATAATTTACAGTGTAACACACTTAAAAGCTGTAACACATGAGAATAAACAAGCTAATGTGACTTCGTGGTATTTACCCAGCCCCATCAAACAATGCAATACAAATAATGGGTTTCTTGAGCTTTGTAGGATATGTTAAATTGTTTTGGTAGTTCGAAAGGATTTTA
The DNA here is from genome assembly GCA_963513935.1 of Aphrophora alni. NCBI lineage: Eukaryota > Metazoa > Arthropoda > Insecta > Hemiptera > Aphrophoridae > Aphrophora > Aphrophora alni. Next base: position 12,488,043 of record OY740776.1, read on the forward strand.
TCCAGTAAAGCATTAATTTTTAACCACCATTCCGACAATTATATAGGGTGTCCCATAAATAAGCTCCCCAATTTTATGAAACGACTGTAGGTTAGGATAAAGAAAAAATTAAGAATAAAATGTTTTCTGTAAATTGTATATGTATTAAACAAATTAATGACACCTAAAACCTTATTGTATGTTTGCAATTTGTTTAATAACTCAAATTTACTTTTGTTCATGTTTCGAGATATATAACACGATAAAAACTAAATATGCACTATTTAGAAATAGCTAAGAGTCATGTTTAAATTTGTTAAGCAATTTATATTGATGGATTTTATTAAAAATATTAGAATTCAAAATTGGGTGTTATAGAAAACTAAAAAAAAATTATTAGTTTCATGGTTTTAGTCAATAACTAGATTATCCTTTTATCTACAGAAAAAGTACAAAAGCTGTTTTGTTTGTCGTTAAAAAAGGAAACTTTTTTGCCTCTTATACATTGTTTGTAAAGTTAATGGTTTTCGAGATATTCAATATTTAAACGGCCGCCATTTTGAAACTTATAAAATAAAGTCTTTATTTTCGGTACACCTATAAAACGTAACATACCAAATTGCGTATACTAAATCTGAACTCAATATCTTTTCTATTTCCAAAGTTATATTATTTCGTAAAAAAAACAAAATGGCGGATATATGGAAAACTAAGTGTTTTCGGGGAAAAAAATTATTCTTAATTTTGTCTTTATTTCGACTCAAAGAATCATTTCCTAAAGTTTACAGCTACATTACAGGACATCCTGATTCCAATTTATACATAACTTACCGTCTAATAGTCATATTTATCGCGTTTATCAAGACGGACGTTTCGATCCGTCAAAGAGAGTTATTTATCACGTCAAACAAAGATACGGTCCGGCGTTCAACCGACAACGAATGCCAGTCGAGTTTTAGACAGTTGCATAATTTCGCATACTGGGCATAATTTAATTTTTTTTTTTTTTTGGGCATTGCAAATTATAATTATTTTATATAACAATAAATGTTTTTTTGTTAGTTTTGTTGTTGTCAGGCACATGTGTTGGTACTCCTGGCTATGTTTTAGCAGCTGGGCATATGGCATCATCCACCAATTGGTTCCTAGGCAATGTTTTGTTTTCATGATTTGCTCATAGCAAAATGTCTTCACGAAACAGGTCAGTAATTTACCACGCTTTATTATTATTATTGTTTATTAGGTGTAAACATTTTAAATACATTGTGTTTTAGATATTAATTATTAATATTCGTATTACAGTATGTTGTTGGGCGATCTAACCTCACTTTTAATTGATGCCCCAAAAATGGGGCGATGGGCATGAGTGGGACCATATAGGTTATTATGCAAACAATCACTTTATTTAGCTATTATTGCCAGATAATCATAGCTAAACCATGATTTATGGATAACACGGCATTGTTAAGTAACATATACTAGTATGAAACCATTATCAGTATTTCAGTAGCTTTGAGAAATAAATTTTTATGTAATGTCATCTATGACATGAATAATTCAAGGAATAATTGGCTAAGTTATGTGCTTATGATTATTTGTTTGCAAGTCCCTTGTTGCAGTTAGCTTGTATATGCGTTGTTTATTTCGTAAGAGCACATCAATTGTCAAATATGAATTCAGCGGCTTAAAACGTACATTTCATGAAAATCTGTGAATAAATATTTTAAGGTAAACAAGAGGTATAAGTAAAAAAAAAAAAAAAAAAACTTTTATAATAATATTACACAACAATGTTTTTTTTTTTTTTTATTTATTTATTTTTTTAATTGAGGAAACCCTTTAATGTCACTATTCACGCCTAAACGATTTCGATCAAATCTAGTCACTACGTAATTTGAAAATACAGTAAAAGGGCGAAAATGTTACTTTTCCATGAAAACCCTTTTGGTCATCATGCCCTCAGAAGCCCTTAAATACTTAAACAGTGTTAGGGTCAGATAATCACAAGAGTTAGTTCAAGACATTATAGCTGAAAGAGAGGGATTTCACTAAAGATTAAATGAAGAAAGGTAGATTGCTAGGCCTAGTGTCACCGAGGGATGTCACAGTAACTAAAAACATTCTAAAGGTGAAACTCAATGGAATCTTAAAAACCACTAAACAGCTGGACAGATTTGTGTGAAATTGAATTCTATTCGAAACCACTGTGAAATGGTAAAATAAAGTCCTCACAAATCAGTGTTGTGCTAATAAGTTACAAACTTGACAATAAATCCAAAACTTGTAACTGTTCCAACAACTAAAACTTAAAATATAAATTACACAGATCATGGTACAAGAGTCGATTCCCCAACTCGATTCTTAATGAATTGATATCTTTATTACATTCCTGAAGTTAAAGAATTTATATTCCCTTCATTGTCTCATTGACTTCTCAAGTTTGTAATAAAACGGGTCACCTAAAAGGAAAAATACGAGAGAGAAAAAAAAACTCTCAAACTTTGATGGTAATAAATTATTTAAAAATATTGTGAAACGAGTTTTTCGCACGAGTTTCGTGAATTAAAATTCCTCTAAATCATACTTTGTAATCGTACTGGGAAAGTTAATGCTTGCACGCAAGAACATCGGCAGAGTCTAAGAGTGGTTATAATTTTATATCTTAACTGAATTGAATAATTATCGTGAGGTATAAGAATTTAAATTGCAATTAATAATGAATTATGTATTTGTATTAATACTATATTTCATGAAATATTCATAACGTAAACAACAAGGCTATTTCCTTTACATGAGTCTTGTAAGGTATACTTTACTGCTATTTATATATTCAACTTTGCTTCGGTTTGTTTTATTCTTTTATTTAATTCCAACTTCTTTAAATAAAAGTTCCTATTAATTTCTTTCCTGAAATGTGATCTACGTACTGTTGTCTGAAACAACATTATGAAGTACTGGCTCTTAGGACCTCAGTCATTATGACTACATGGAAAGGAAATTGAAGAAAATGCTTCACTTAAAATACGAGACGATATGTGTTTTTGGTCTTAGAGAAAACCGTAGGAATGAATTGTAAACTCTTTGGTAGAGATCGGGGTAATTAAATGAAGGAAACAATGAAATTTATATAATTTTCCTATTTCTTAGTAAAACTCGTGACTGTATTATCTAGGGTTGAATTACAAATTGTTATGTTGGTCACTTTTACAATTGTTACACAACATTTATTTTTGTAATAATGTTAAACAGCCACTCTGTACATAATTACAAAATTTAAAAAAACACTTGTTATAATTTGTAGTTCATGCGTCACTGAAGATGAAATTGTCGTCGAAACGCGTTTCATTTAATAAATGTATTATTTGAGCAAAATTAAGTTCAAGTTTTTTTTATTTTTAAAACGTCCCACAAGTCAAGCTACAATATTTTTTAAGAAAAATAAAATAAATACATCAATTTTATTATTATACATTTTTCGGACATTTGCCATCATTTGTGTTGTTAAAAATCAAAACAAGACGTTTCGGGAATTCCCGTTATCAAGTGACCAAAAACTAAAGAAACACGAACCTAGAAACTAAGCCTATGTAAGTTGTAACCCGCTCTCGGGCTAGGAAGCTTAATACAACTAACAATAGGCCACTCCCCTAATAGTTTGTCACGCCTTCTGGACCACGTCACTTGTTGCTGTATCTTTGATACAACAACACGTATTTGACGTTAGTTGTGTGTTACCGTGATTGTGTTTTTTGACTTCTCAGTTTCAGCTCTGAGATGCATGCTTAGATATTAAGGTTGGTGGTATTCTTATTTAATTTTACTTCTCACATAGGCTTAGTGTTTCGTGTTTCTTTAGTTATTAGTCACTTGATAACGGGAATTGATACTTATTCCCGAAACGTCGTGTTTTGATTTTTAACACACAAATGATGGCAAATGTCCGAAAAATGTATATTAATAAAATTGAACTTGCATCATTAACAAATAACTTCAAACAGAAAATACATCAAGTAGCCTACGTCGATTATAACATGATAAAAAGATATACCTTATTAAGTGTTTATGTATTAAGCCTTCATGACTAATAAAAAACTACACAAATATGTAAAATAATTCATTTGCATCCTCTATTAGAGGTTCTAAAAACCATGGACGCACTTTTTTTTATCCACGGAAGAACCACATGAAATTATAGAAAGTTTCATCTCTTTTTTGGAAATTTTAAGTTTTAAAGCTGAAAAGTCACAAAAAGTTGCAATGTTGAAATAACCTCCTAAAATACTTCATCAACTTATGTTATTTGGTTGTTACAACACAACTCACCATCCTGGTAACAGATATGCAGTAAAATAAACACAGATCAGCTTCGTGCGAATAAGTTACAATCTTGATAATAAATCAAAAACTTGAAACTGTTCCAACAACTAAAACTTAAAATATAAATTATTCACAAACACAGATCCTGGTACAAGAGTTGATTCCCGAACTCGATTCTTAATGAATTGATATCTTTACTACATATTTCCCTCATTGTCTCATTGACTTTACAGTTCACCAAGTTTTAGGGGGAGAAGAAAAAAAAGCGGGGGGGGAATCCTCAAACTTTGCTACCAATAAATTATTATAAATACTGTATTGTGAAACGAGTTTCATGAATTGAAATTTTTGTAAATCATACTTTATAATTGTACTGAGAAAGTTAATGCCTGCAAGCAAGAACATCGGCAGAGTCTAAGAGTGGTGATAATTTTATATCTTAACTGAATTGAATAATTATCGCGAGGTATAAGAATTTAAATTGCAATTAATAATGAATTATGTATTTGTATTAATACTATATTTCATGAAATATTCATAACCTAAACAACAAGGCTATTTCCTTTACATGAGTCTTGCAAGATATACTTTACTGCTATTTATATATTCAACTTTGCTTCGTTTTGTTTTGTTCTTTTATTTAATTCCAACCTATTTTTACTTTTATCCTTAAATTAAAAATAGTGTTATTATTTTGTTTTTTATATTTAAAACACAAAATCTGAAATAAATACAATATTTCAATCACTGCCATCCATTTACATAAATATTAATGGTTTATAAATCCAACCAGAGCATGTTCAAAATTAACACCATCACAGTGAATATCACACACGACAAAAATTACTACAATAGCCTGTGCACAGTTTAAAACTTTTAGAAAATTGTATGTAGGCCTACCAATGTCGTTTAACCTTCCGGAAAGTAAAAAACTAAAATGTCTTTAGAAGGTACCGGGATTCACTTAGACCTCCACCTCTGGGAAATGCTATTCAGTATAGGAATCTGTTGTTAAGTATGTGGAGAGGATTGTATATGTGAGCTTATTAATGTAGAATGTGTACTGCAGCTTTGCTGCTAGGTAAATTTACACAATAAAACAAATAAATAAATGTTTGAAAGACAAGAATTAATAACTGGCACCTCAGAGTTCTGGCGTTTTGTGACCATGTAAAGTGGGGGAAAATGTTTCACATTAAACTATATCAAAAAGACCCATCCTTGTAACATTCTATTCTACAGGTAACTCATGATACGCAAAAAAAAACCATAGAAAATAAATAAAAGGTGCAAGAAAAATTGCGCAAACTTTCTCACATGACGAAATCCAAAAGCGACCAAAACCAAAAGAAAAATTCTCGTGATCCAAATTGTCCTAATTTTGAGAAAATACGTCTTCTATAATAGACCAAAGGTTGTTTAGTTTTTTTTTATCAACACCTCACGACCCGTCATTTGTGGAGAATTGTTGTTCGAGTCCGTTAGAACCATTTTAATAAAATTGTAATTTTGTGCTTTTGTATCATCAAATTTCGAGTTATCAAAAAACGAAGAGATATGACCAAAATATCCTGACACATAGAGCATACGCGACAGACGTCATCCCATAACCACCTTTATTTACTCAGGGGTTCTCAAAACTCGTATATCCGCAAAAAAACTTGACATCGATCTTTAGATTCACCATATAAATTTCTCTATACAAGTGATAAAGTAATAATGGAAATATTCACATTGAGGGCAAAGCGAGGACACTAAGGCTGCGCATTTTGGAGAAGAAGGTCCTGATACAAATAAACAGCGTGGAATGCGAGGAAGTCAATTGGAGGTGGTCAAAGTGGAATTAGCACTTCTGTATAACAACTTAGACTTGGTACGATAAAACAACAGGAGAAGACTGGCATGAAGGGGTACATGGAGACGATCAAGAAGGACAAGAATGGGGAGATTGTTTGGTGGTTTTAGAGCGAAAGAATTTTCGTCATCATCGCATAGAACGGCGAAGACGTTGGCAATTGGTGTACCTCAAGAAAAAAAGGGGAGTCGGAAAACCAGATAAACGATGACTAGATGACGTGGAAAGTGATTTGACGAAATTCGGAGTCTTAAACTGGAGTGCGAGAGACGAGGTGATTGAGGAGATTCGGAGTCTTAAACTGGAGTGTGAGAGACGAGGTGATTGAGGAGTTTTGGAGTTTTAAACTGGAGTGCGAGAGACGAGGTGATTGAGGAGATTCGGAGTCTTAAACTGGAGTGTGAGAGACGAGGTGATTGAGGAGATTCGGAGTCTAAACTGGAGTGCGAGAGACGAGGTGATTGAGGAGATTCGGAGTCTTAAACTGGAGTGTGAGAAACGCAGAAATTTTATCAAATTTGGAGTACGAAACTGGACGGTGAGAGATGAAGTGATTTGGGGAAATTCGGAGTCTTAAACTGGAGTGTGAAAGACGAGGTGATTGAGGAGATTGGGAGTCTTAAACTGGAGTGTGAGACGCAGAAATTTTTTTCAAATTTGGAGTACGAAACTGGACGGTGAGAGATGAAGTGATTTGGGGAAATTCGGAGTCTTAAACTGGAGTGTGAAAGACGAGGTGATTGAGGAGATTGGGAGTCTTAAACTGGAGTGTGAGAGACGAGGTGATTTGGGGAAATTCGGAGGCCGAAACTGGAGTTCGAGAGATGAAGTGATTTGAGAAAATTCGGAGTCCAAAACTGGTGTGTGTGACTAGAGGTATACGAGAATTATTAGGAAGGTAAGACTCTTAAAAAATTGTGGGGTCAAGAAACAATGAAAATAGACCAAATATTAGGATATATGGATGCATTTATTTTCAAATTTTGCATGTCTTCTAAAAGCGTTGAATAGGAGAATATAACACTTTAATATACGTGTACCAAATGACGGTTCTATTTTAATTGTATGTTTAGTTTGACATTGCATAAAATATAACAAATTTATTGTCCTACATATATCAATGGTTGATATTTTTTGCGATACATCGGTTTTGAGCATCTATTGAGCCCGAAAAAGTGGTTTTTGGAATGATGTCTGTCGTACGTGCCCAATCGAGTCGACATATTTTAACGACATTTCGTATGTAAGCAGGCTTTATCTCAAAATCGACGCTAACGATGTTGTAACCTCAAGGACCCTAACAAAACGCAATGGTCGCCATCTCTTCAAAAATTTCATTTCGTAAGCTCCTTAAGTGGGTTCTTAATCGGTAATACCAACAAAATCATTGGGGCTGTTATAAAAACGAAATTTAAAAAAATCAACTCTACCGATTTCGGTAATTTTTTTCTGAAATTGCAAAAAACAAAAATATGCTTCGACAGTCGTCATTATAAACTCGATTTTAACCCCATATGATTTACTTTGAGGACACGTGAAGCAAGTTTGGTTTAGGTTAGGTTAGTATATATATATATATATATATATACCATGTGTCCTAAAAGTCCCTCCCCTATTATTTTTTTATTAATGGAAATAAACAGGTAAAAATATTTAGAACACTTGGTATATATATTTTTTTTCAAATTCATGATGGATCAATTTCACTTTTTGACTAACAATCACCGAACTGCCATTTTGGTGACGAAAAAACTTAGTTGGTTTTAGGGGTGAATGAGTAAAAAACTTTTTGCAATGTTTAACACTGTTTACTACCTTTCAATAAGCTCTGAAACTAAACGATCACGTAAAATCTCAAATCTCTATTTGGCCAAAACGTTTAACGTACAGATAAGGTCAATAAACCGACAAAACGATAAAAAGAAAATTAAATAATACTATTTATAACACTGTAAAGTTTCCTACATACTTAAACACAACAATTCCTTTTAGTTAAAGAACAAAAACTTTTCCCACGCTAGACAAACCGCAACAACTTTTCCATCCTAAGTCGCATCAGTAGATAAGATATGCTATATAATACACCGGCCTAACCTATGATATATTTTTACAGCATATATACACGCCAACCTGTCTCCGATACCCATAGTTTCAACTGTGGTTAATTATAACCTATTAATTTCCTGTACTTAGTTGCAATTAGATTGCAAAGATATGCTACAACCGTACATTATCTACGCCTTACTGTCCGCCTACCTTTTCCTTCTATATTTCTTCTTGCATTCATATTACGACTGTCTGGTATAAAGCAAATCTACAGACGCCCGAATATGTTAGAGGGAAGCATTTACTAGATAAAAGATTAAACTAAAGTCTAGAGCAGATATAAAAAATAATCTACACGGCATATATAGTTTAAAACAATTTGTCTCTGTTTTATTAGCCTTAATTAATATAATAATCCTTCAAGCAGATTTGGAGCCTTGAAATTTCTAAGACAAGTTTTTTTTTTTTTAAATTGATCAATCAAACTGATGATAGCTAAGATGATAGAGATTTTGTAAAGCTGTGGTGACGTATGAAATCAGATAGAAATGTAATAAAATCCACAGTACATAGAACGACAGTCCGGTCCACAATTTTTTAATTAGACAGGATTCCAGCAAAGTCCACGGTTTTTAACTAGATAAAAAGTCAGGACAAAAAACGTGATTTATTCTGATCCAGAGTGAAACTACACGAAATGACTTGTGTCATAGCTCATTTTATTCGTTAGAGTGTCTAGATCAAAGATGTAAACAGTTCCCCCCCCCCGGAAACTTAATAAACTTTGTTTATTTATTAAATATAAACAATAAGAATGATGTCCGATTAAACGTAATATGAAATAAAAGACGGGGTTCATAAATCTATATATTTTTTGATTTCAATGTTATTTTTTATGTTTTTGGGGTCGCTCTTTCCGATTATGATATCAAAAAAGTGCGCATCCTAGAGGGCGCCACAGGAAAAAATAATATCAGATGCAGGTAATGACAAATTAAAATTAAATGAAATAAGGAATTATTTTGGTGAATTCGTGTCATTCTTCGACTTAAATGCCATTTTTTAAGTTCTCTGGTTCGCTCGTTCCGATACTGATACTAAAATTGTGCGAATAGTAGAGGGCGCCACCGGCAAAACTATTACAAGGCGAAAATGGTGACAATTTAACATTATATGAAATGATGCACTTTTTCATATATTATTTTAATGAGATAATATTAGATAGAATAAAACTCGAACACAAGATGTCACAAAAAATTCCGTTTACGTAAACGCGTTTCAACTAGAATGTCGCCATCCTCAGTGATACATGAGTTACAATACCTAAACTATAACTTCTTATATAACTCCGATATAAACTATAAAGTTATAGTTTAGTTATTGTAACTCATGTATCATTGAGGATGACGACTTCGTCGTTGAAACGCGTTTGATTAAGTAAACGTAATTTTTATGAGATCTTGTGTTCGAATTTTATTCTAACTGTGTAGTTAAGTTTATTCTACCTTATGTACATTTCAATAGCACTGCTTCATAGGTACAATACACACTAACCTTAGTAACTACAATTACTACTGCAGCGAGGCGTTCCCCTCGCCCGTCATCTGATCTCCTCGACCAATCACAGTTGGCAATGTGATCACCCCTTGTCAATGAAGGCACTAGCCTTGGAGGCTTGCTGTTCTATGTGAAGAATTGGCGTCACTATTTACATTTCAGTATCAAGAAGGATTATGTACATCCAACGATGACTTAGTCATTGAAGCATCATTTGGATCAAATTGTGCTATCTTTCACATGAGGCCTCAGATATTCAAACTGTTCATAATTAATACCATCAACTTCAACATTTCTGAAAGCTCTTACTATATTTTGTGTTGAGCTGATTTAAAAATACTCATACCTTTATAAACTTGAAGTATGAAGCTTTGAGTTCCCCCCCCCTCATTCTTGTTCGTTTTCCGATAAAGTATTACAAACAACTGGTGTAAATATTGAACAGAATTTGAAAAAAAAACACTTTGGGAATTGCACTCTACGCGATGTAGAACACAACGATTATAGAAGTACAGAAATATTCCATGCAATTTGATCCCTTGATATTAGATTGCAAATGAATGACAGTCAGTCGATGTGAATCGTAGGCATAGATCGATCTATCCCCCAGGTCGACTATTTGGCTAGGTTTCGATATTTATATTACATGCGTGACTCGCGATTTTAAATTATTTGTAAACGTTTCCTGTCAACTGAATCTTTGTTCTCACACTCAAAACAGCGTTTTATTTTAAGATTTTTAGTAACACTTTAATTTACACGGATTTTCCCTTTCTTACATAATAATAATAAACTCAAGTGACTTTACACATTTCAAGATTGGGCAAATAAGTATCACCCCCCAAGAACAAATTTCATACTCCAGAGAAATAAATTTTACGCAAAACACTTGTGGGGACAATATATCTTAGGGAAAACAATATACGTAGTATTGAGAAAGTTATGCGATGGTTTAAAAATATGTCGAGTGTTTTTGTAAATATATCCGTTTTGTTGAGGTAGGCCCTACGCTGAGTTTAACAAGTGGTTTTTGGAATAATATCTGTGCAGTGCTGAAAGAATAGTGAAATCTACTATGTAGTCAGGGCAAAAAACGGAAGAAACAGCGTTTACTTTGATCCAGAGTGAAACTGCACGAAATGACTTGTGTCATAGCTCATTTTATTCGTTAGAGTGTCTAGATCAAAGATGTAGACAGTTTTTTTTGAGGGAACTTAATAATTTGTTTATTTATTGAATATAAACAATGAGAATTATGTCCGATTAAACGTAATATAAAATAAGGGACTGGGTTCATAAATCGATGAAGTTTTTTGATTTTAAAGTCATTTTCCATGTTTTTGGGGTCGCTCTTTCCAATTTTGATGTCCAAAAAGTGCGCATCCTAAAGGGTGCCACAGGAAAAAATTATATAAGATGCAGGTTATGTTGAGAAATCAACATAGAAAAAAATCAAGCATTATTTACATTAATTACTGTTATATTTTGTTTTCAAGGTTTTTTTTTTTATGTAATTGGTTTTTCCCGTGGCGCCCTCTCAGAACGGCACAGTGTTGACATCAGTATAGGAACGAACGACCCAAAGACAATAAGATAATTACATCAATTTATGGAAAAATTGCCTCATTTCATATAATGTTAAATTGTCACCATTTTCGCCTTGTAATAGTTTTGCCAGTGGCCCCCTCTACGATTCGCACAATTTTACTAAAAGGAGTAAAATAAAATCCAGGAGGCTACACCAAACATTATGTTTAAGTGTCAAGAGATCTGTGAACCTGTTTAACAACATGCGGTGACTAAGGTAGTCTTATCCATTAGCCCACTATTTCAGCCTTCCGCTTTTATACCGGGTGTTTGAAAAGTCTGGGTACGGCTTAATATTTTACAAACCATAGCAGAAAACATCTATAAACTTTGCACAGTGTCATATGGCAATGTAAACTATTTTTCCTTGCTATTGCCATGACATGACAACCATGGGGGGACGGCCCACAGAGGAAGTCATAGGAATCTTAAATGTAAGCACGGGTCGAGTAATACCTCATTTCAAAGAGCTCAGTTAGTAGAGTTGAATGCCGCAAACCGCATCTCAAAAGATGTATCCAATCAGAAATGGCGGGTTGTTTTAGGTACACATTGTGAAGTACATTATGCGCTGCCATTTCTGACTGGATTAAAAAAAAAATTTTTTAATAAATTCTAAAATGAAGTGGTAAGTTAAATAATCTCACCAACAAAAACAATGGTAGAACAAGTATTGATATTATCCACTGTAATAATTTTCAAATGTTTAAACTAATTTATTTAAGAGGAACTTGGATGTTTACTATTTGAAAAGTTTCCATTCATGAATGCTGTCACTTTCTAATGCTAGACAAAATAATTTGCTAGTTACAAAAGTCAGTGAAAACATTAGTTAGTAGAGTGAAACGCCGCCTCCCGCATCTGAATACGAGGATCCAGTCAGAAATGGCATATGACACTGTGCAAAGTATATAGTTGTTTTCTGCTATGGTTTGTAAAATATTAAGCCGTACCCAGACTTTTCAAACACCCGGTATACCAGCTATCAGTAGTTACAGTTGGTAGCAGAAGTTTTCGTAATATCCCGTTCAAGGTACACTAAGTCCAACAAAGTTATATTTGTCTGCCTCTGTTAGGTGTTCTATTTAATTTTGCTCTTCAGATTGTTTTCCATGGTTTTTATAATTAAAAATTTGTAAATAATTTTCATAAAACAGAAACGCAGAAAAATAGGTTTAAAAAAAATAGAATTAATGTAGACAATAAGATATTGAGATTAACCATGCACAACGCCTTTTAAGGTAGATTATCTAAATATCGACATTAATTGTTTCGATCAAATTTTTGTGAAATTGTACCCCTAAACGTTAGATAATTTGGCATAGGGGTTGTCGAACTAATCGCCCTGTTGGTATCTACTGCAAACAGCCTCCTGATCTTCTGTTACTTGCACTACTTCTAACTTCCGTGCTGTTGTATCTTTCTTTATCTACTCTTTTACGCCTTAACTCTCATCTACTACATTGTACCATTAATATAAGAAATAGGTAATTTATTTCCAATAGTAGTTGTATTGTCCACTGTCATTACTTCACTGGGGTACAAGGTTTTATCAGTGGAGTTTATTTATAGGAATTGCTAATAAACACAAGTTGTAAAATTTACTACAATTTATTAATTTGTTTCACTTTGAAATGACACTTATTCAAAATACACCACCGACACGTAAAAATAAAAATAAAAGAAACAACTTCAGTCACTTTTTAAGGGATCTTCGAAGAATTGAGAACTTTCACGTGGACCCTGTGTAAAATAAAATTAAAAAATACTTAATTCAAATACAATATTTCTTTTAAGATTTATACCTGAAATTATAATATTCAACAATAAAACAGAAAAGTAAAATGATTATCGTATTCAGCCTACTTCAAAACTAATGAAGGTCCACACAAAGCAGGAGGAGGCTTCCGTCCAGCATGACATCGGTCGATATAAAACCCCAAAGAAAACGCGTTACCTACCCCCACCTCGGGGGATACCCCAAACATGTTACTGAACCAGGTCAAATCCGTCATTTTTACTTTAGCGTATTAAAAAAACGAAAAGAAATTTATTTTAAAATTATTGAAGTTATAGGCCCACATGGTACAACATCCCCACTAACGCGACCAAGCGGTGCTCTGATCAGATGGATCCAGGGGATGTTACTCAGTAGGTGTACGTTTGTTAAAACAGCTGTCACACAAGTTTTCTGAACTTCGTAATTGTGTATACATTTACATTTTTAACGGCGGCGGCAACGTCCTAACGATCTCGTATTGTAAAGACACCACTCGCTTCGCTCGAGCCAGTGTCTCGGTCCTCGAAGCTGTGCATACGTAACGGGACACTCGTGTCGGTGAAACGTCCACGTCGGATTTCGTAACTGTACAAATATTCACTTTTTCACCACGTGATTGAAATAACATTTTTGATAATAACTTCGCTATTTGTCATCGTAGAAGTGTGGGGTTGATACCATTCGGCTACATGAAGAATTAAAATCTGCAAATATCTATCGTATTTATATTATTATTATTGTTTGTTCGGACATTTGCCATCATTTGTGTATAAGAAACAATACCCGACGTTTCGAGAGTATAAATCAACTCCCGTTATCAAGTGCCTAACTTACAAACATAAACATGCAAACCAGAACACACGCCGTGATGTTTAGGCCTATGTTCAGAAACTAAACATAATGAAAGAACACCCAGGACAAACCTTGAGAGGTCAAAAACTAAAAAGAAACTCACAAGTGATCAGGAAACCACAAGTGAAACAGGATCACATGTGAGTTTCTTGAATAAACAAGTAAGATATGAACAAAGAACTGTGTAAAATAGTTTTCACTTTTTCAATTCGATTTTTTTTAAATTTCATTGTGGTTCTATATGAGGACATTGTCCCCTATATCAAATTTTACTTTTCTGTGCTAATATTTGTGGTTGTTATCGTCCTTACGTACAGACGACAGACGGACGCTATTGCGAAAATCTTTTACGATTACCAAACGTGTCCTGACACGTTTATTTGGCAAGTAAAATTAAAAACAGAAACCTTGCCACTCGTTTTAAAGTCTCGTTAAGTCATAACCGCCGGAAGATTAAGTGAGGACGTATAAAGACATTTACTTGGCGGTAATATGCTATAAGGAACGTCTCAAGAAGTATCTACAGATGGCGTGACCTGAGCAGGTAGACTTGCCATGTTATTTACATCATGTTTATATGATCAAAAATAGATTCTGATAAAGGATCCAATGGTTGTATTACATGGAAGAATTCATTGTCGCCAAGTCCACCTTGGCACGGAACTCTTTGGTAGTTCTGTTAGTAAAAAAATATAATAAAAAGTTTCTAAAATGCCTCTTTTATACGCTAATTAAAAGTGCCTGAAATATTAGCGAATTTGTAATTTATATTAACATATTTCAACAGAGAATTTATTAATTCAGATTCTATCATTTTCATAGTTTAAGGTTTACGAGTTGTGGCTATTTAAAAACGTGACTTTGTTTATAATACTTAGAGAGTTGATTTTTAATTCTTTAGCAGAGACTTTTGATGTGTCTGAACCTGTATAACAAACATCAACACTTTTTCGATTGAGTTGTTTTTGAGTCATCGCGTAGTTTTGTACCGGAATAACGCTAAATCGAGCAGCGTATCAATTAGAAATATTTAGTAAAATCGTATAAAACTGCACTACAACATCCACAGAAAAACTGAAAATTGTGTCAGATATTTCGGGAAGGGTCGTCGACTCAGCGTTGGATGTAAACGAAAACTATTTGTGGACGATTTTCCAGAGGATCTTAAAGTGGAAAACACTTTGTGTGAAGATAGTTCCTAGGGTTCAGAGCAAAAAGAACTTTACAAGGAAGTTTAGACTGACATGTAGGAACTTTATGACAATTTTTATCTAATCCAATCGACGAAACTTTCATCGTCAGTATGATCCTGAGTCGAAACGTCAGTCGATGTACAGAGAAAAACTGTCATCACCAAGAATGGAAGAACTCATTAAAGTCGTGATTATTGTTTTTTAATGTTAAGGGCGTAACATAACCTTGGATTAGTATTATCGACAAAACTGAGAGAAAGCGTCGGAACTTTTTGAAACTGGTTTCATTCTCCATCAGTACAATACGCCTGCTCACACAGAACGTTCTGTGAAGCAACTTTCGGCCGACACTCCGATCAAACAATGGTACATTTTTTTTTATTACATTCCTACACTGAAACATCTTCCATATTTACCCGATTTGGTTTATTGTGACTTTTGTGCTCGGTGGGTACTGAAAATTATTTCCGAAAATGAGAAAACGCAAAGACTGTATTGCGTCTTAACGTAATCTTATACGTTACGACACAGAAAGAGAAGGAGAATGTGACTGGCGATAAGAATTGACTATCTTATATAAAGAGTGAGACAAAACTACCGTCGATAGTATCTACTCCTTGATAGACAAACGGGAATTATTTTCCGAACGGCCTTCGTATTATTGTCTTATATAATAGGTCGATATGTACATCAAATTTAAGATCTTTGTTAGTAAAGCACAGTGCCGCAAACCGGTTCTCAAAAGGTCCATCCTAACGAAAATGACGGGTATTTAAAGTTTACAATACAAGCAAGAACCACTTTTTAGTGCCCTACTTAAAAAAAAAAAAAAAAAATCCCCCAGAATATTTTCGTATAAACCCTTTGTTAGACACTTGAAAGAACTATCGTTTGTGGTGTTAAAAAATTAAGGGAACACCGGAAGTCCAAGATTCAGGAGTCAACTACAAGATTTTAATAAGAAGATGGTCGTGTGATATGTCGTGTAACACCGCCTTTTTACGTTAAAAAAGGAAGTCATTTTTGTTATTAAATTTATATTCTACCAAATTTGTTGTTCTACAAATATCACATGAACATTTTCTTATTAAAATCTTGTAGTTGACTCCTAGATCTTGGACTTCCGGTGATCCCCTAATTTTTTTTAACGCCACAAAAAATAGTCCTTTCAGGTGTCTAAAACAGGGGGGAAAAACTTTAAGGACAATTCCTGTTATTTGTGAATATCAATCAGAATATTGAAGAATTTCGGCAAATCTACGACCATTTTATAGACACTACAACCATAAAAATCGGTTTTAAAAATTCAACGTTGTAAAATTCCTGCTTGCGTATTAAATATATAAAAATATTTTCTTGAAAGAAGGCCTCCATGGTTCATATTAACTTATTGGCTGTCAACTAAAGAACTGATATTTTTTGTGTTTTTATTTGGTTTTGAGGATGAATAAGGCAGAAAGTTTGTGCAATAGTTTTTCCACAGTTTATTTCTACTAACATAATACTGTTGTATTCGATCTGATTCAACAAATGCACAGAGTTCAGTTTTCCAGTTGTATTTCATTAGTTGAACCCTTGATTGTACAGATACCGCCACTTGTAGTGAATATTAAGACAAATTAAGGCCAACGTAATTCAGGAAACTCTTCGGATGACTTCTTTTTTTTGTTGCTTCATTAAACGGATTCAACCGATGTACCTTGGGCATCTCGTCTATTAAATTTCGCTAATTGTGGTGTAACTTCTCTTGGATATTCGCTTCTATTTTAACATCCAACGTTCAGCGTGGCAGTGTTTGTATTGGCAGTAAATTAAATAATAGTTTCTGAATTATTAGTTAGGAAATAATCGCAAGGAATTGTTGTACCATTGACGTCATAGGATGTCACATGTAGCATTCGATAATATGAGACTCAATATGTAGATTTTAGAATTGTAGTTCGATGAGTTCAGGTCCAGAATGCGCTAGTGTGGGAGAAGTCGGAGCATGCGCCATGCTCTCCTTGAAGTTACCAGACGTGAGTCGTTAGATAGCACCACTAGAACCTTTAATTTCTGAGCTTCAATCCATACCATGGAGACGGCAAACTATTTAGTAGTAACTACAATCAATGGTTATAACTTGGGCGAGAATAGATTGAGGAGGTTTTAAATCTACACAGGTAGAAATTTCTTTTTTTTTACTTTCCCACAAATCGAGAAAAAAAATTATATATACAGTACTGCTGCGGTAAGAATGAACGCGCACGGAATGCAGAGGATAAGCAAATATTTTAGTTCATACTGAACATCTCACTACTACTCTAATTAATAACATTGACTCAATGGTTTGACACGATAAATACTCCGAAATGAGTTACAACTGATAATTTGAATACTTTTCATAAACACGGTTTACAACCATGGCCAATTTATGCATGAGATTATTTAATATTATTAAGTAACACTTTACAAATAATAGTGACTTTCCCTTTTTTATTAATCCTAGGCTTGTTATAAATTAAATTAAATTAACCTACTGTATTCAATAATATGTTAAATAAACACTGAAACACTTAAAATAACTTCAATAACCATCTACACTGAAATCATACATAACCTACGCTTACGCTTAACCACTCACAACTGTGGAAAATCTCAACCTGATATGTTCTAACCGTTTAGTATGGTAATGGTTAAAGGGACTTCACTAGTCTAGTAGTCTAAATGCGATCAGCGCATGCGCAGTTCCCTCGTCACCTCCCATACGTTGCGTTCATTCTTGTGACCGCCAGACAGTATATATACAGGATGATTTAAAAAAAAATCAGGAATTCAGAAGCTTATTCGTGACATCAAAATAAATGACAAAGCTAATGAAAATCAATTTTTATTAAATGCTTAGTTTTCTATCTAGGCGCCACTTTGTGTTTTTAATAAATCAAATTTAATAAACAAATAAATCTAATTTTTTAAATGGTAAATAATATGGAGTTGGAATTTTACATGTTATTTAGTGTAATAAATACCCAATTTGAGGAAAATAATCAACCGATTTTCTTTACTCATTTCAAAATGGCGGTCATTTAAATATTTCAACGATGTTAAATGGCAGTAAAGGCTAGAAGTCTTTTTCGAAAAGACGTTGAACCCTTTGGATATAATAGGGTTAAAACTACTGATAATGTAGTATATATTTAAATAACCTCATTATTTTACATTTATGGTACTGCTATATATATATATATATATTTTAAATTTGATTTGTTCATAACAATTATTTAGACCCCCTTCTAAATTGTGTTTTTGTAAGCGCAGTAAGAGATAATTATTTTCGTTTAATTAACCAATGTCATTTTAGAGTCTGTAATAGTATTCGTTCATAATTCAGTTACCTATTGCAAACATAATAAAGTTGGAAATATCATCAATTTGTTTAATAAATACAATTGACATTTGTTTTATTTTGTACGTTCGAGATATTTAGCATGAACAAATTTAATAAGCGCCATTTTGAAAAGGTCAAATTTGAATTTTTATGCAGTGGATTTTATTATTTTTTATTAAAAGTGTTAAAATTAAAAAATATTGGTTCTAGATCAATAAGGAGTGTTGTACACAACTAACTACCCAGAAATTATGTTTCTAGTTTTTTGTCAATAACTCGGTTATTATTTGACCTACAGAAAAAATACAAAATCCTTTTTTTTATCACTAAAAAAGGAATTTTTTGTCGCTAGTGAAATTTTTGTAAAATTAATGGTTTTCGAAATATTCCACATTCAATATTTTAAACGGCCGCCATTTTGAAAATGCAAAAAAAAAGTCTTTATTTTCGCTACACTTATAAAACTTAACATTCAAAATGGGTATAGCAAATCTGAACGTAGTATCTTCTGTTTTCATTTTTTTCTTTATTCTGAAACACAGAATCATTTCCTAATATTTATTTAGCTGTTTACTTACAGGACACCCTATATACGAGATATGTCTAGAAAAAAATCGGATTTTTGCTGTAAGATTTTTACAACTTTCACATTATCCCCTTCAACATACTCCTCTCCATGATCCCAACACCGCTCCATTCGAACTTTCCATTGTTTAAAACAGCGTTTCAGAATATTTTCTGAAATCATTTTCATGGTGTCCGCCGCTAATTCTTTCACAGCTTCAACTGTCTCAAACCTAGTTCCTTTCAATGCTTCCTCGAAATACAGGGATGTCGGGCGGCTCGACAATACGGCGTTTGACCTTGAGGCTCGCGCTGTTTGTCTTACAAAAAACCACACATGGTACCTCTTAAAAGGAGGCTCCACAAGCCGGCCGGTGCCGTTTGCGCCCATAAGACTAATGCAATAGAATAATACCCATACATTTCTTGTTTTAAAGATATAAATATAAATGAGGTGTCAATAGAAAGGTATTGTACAGCTGAATGTGTTTTTTTGAACCAAATTTCAAATATCTTTTTCTGTTTTACATGAAAATCAAAACAACATTTTTTTTACTTTAGCAATTTTTTAAGAAAGTACCTTTATAGATACGAAGGATTATTCTCGCAGTTAACATAAAGCAGTTTGTTCTCTTCAATCGAAAAAAAATCAACGAAATCGGATGAAGAATGAAGGAAAAATATGGGTATCAACGAGAGTACTGTATTCCATTAGTCTTATGGGCGGCAGACAACACCGGCCGGCTAGTGAAGCCTCCTCTTAAAAACGGGCAAAATTAACCCAAATATCAAACTGAATTAAACTCTGTCCATTAATGTCACAAATAGTATATTTTTAATTAACCGTTCACAATTTAATCAATCGTGACATCAATATATCGAACTAACCTATCCTGGGGGATAGATCGATATATGCCTACAATTCATTTCCTGGAACATCGCCTGTCTGTCATTTGTTTGCAATCTAATATCAAGGGATCAAGTTGCATGAAACGAATTTCCGTACTTCTGCAATCATTGTATTCTACATCGCACATACAATTCCCACATCGCACCTTTGCTAGTTTACGGTTTAAAACTGTATTTCAATTATTATTTGTGACACTTTACAACACAAAACAAACAAAAAAATACATTTCTATTGTATTTACACTTAAGAAAATATAAATTTCGTTTGCAATGAATGTCTTAAAGAGATAAATCTGGATAGAAAAGGCCGACTTTGTCAATTTTTAGAAAATTATACTTAAAGGCGCGGACGGAAAATAGTACACATGAGCGGGAAAATAACTTGCGATCACGACCAAGGTTAGTATACTGTCTGACGATCACAAGAATGAACTCAACGTATGAGGGATGAAGAGCGAACTGCGCATGCGCTGATCGCATTTAGACTACTAGACTAGCGAAGTCTCTTTAACAACTACCGTACTAATCGGATAGAAAATATCAGGTTGGGATTTTCCACAGTTGTGAGTGGTTAAGCGTAAACGTAGGAAAGTATGATTTCAGTGTAGATAGTTGTTAAAGTTATTTTAAATGTTTCAGTGTTAAGAAAAGCATTCAAATTAGCAGTTGTAACACATTTCGGTGTATTTATCGTGTCAAACGATTGAGTCAATGTTATTAATTAGAGTAGTAGTGAGATGTTCAGTATGAACTAAAATATTTGCTTATCCTCTGCATTCCTTGCGCGTTCATTCTTACCGCAGCAGTACTGTAGATATAATTTTTTTTCTCGATTTGTGGGAAAGTAAAAAAAAAGAGAAATTTCTACCTGTATAGATTTAAAACCTCCTCAATCTATTCTCG
This sequence comes from Aphrophora alni, assembly GCA_963513935.1. Lineage (NCBI taxonomy): Eukaryota > Metazoa > Arthropoda > Insecta > Hemiptera > Aphrophoridae > Aphrophora > Aphrophora alni. The sequence continues at coordinate 12,508,952 of OY740776.1, forward strand.
CCCAAGTTATAACCATTGATTTTAGTTACTACTAAATAGTTTGCCGTCTCCATGTTATGGATTGAAGCTCAGAAATTAAAGGTTCTAGTGGTGCTATCTAACGACTCACATCTGGTAACTTCAAGGAGAGCATGGCGCATGCTCCGACTTCTCCCACACTAGCTCATTCTGGACCTGAACTCATTGAACTACAATTCTACAATCTACATATTGAGTCTCATATTATCGAATGCTACATGTGACATCCTATGACGTCAATGGTACAACAATTCCTTGCCATTATGCCCTAACTAATGGTTCAGAAACTACTATTTAATTTACTGCCAATACAAACACTGCCACACTGAACGTTGGATGTAAAATAGAAGCGAATATCCAAGAGAAGTTACACCGCAATTAGCGAAATGCAATAGACGAGATGCCCAAGGTACATCGGTTGAATCCGTTTAATGAAGCAACAAAAAAAGAAGTCATCCGAAGAGTTTCCTGAATTACATTGGCCTTAATTTGTCTTAATATTTGTACAGTTGTAACTCATTTTGAAGTATTTATCGTGTCAAACCATTGAGTCAATGTTATTAATTAGAGTAGTAGTGAGATGTTCAGAAGCAACTAAAATATTTGCTTATCCTCTGCATTCCTTGCGCGTTCATTCTTACCTCGGCAGTACTGTATACGAGAGGCAAAAGGTTGCGAGTCACCAACAGTACATTTCACTCTGGAGGATAGTGCATATGAAAGATAAAAAGACACAAAGATTTAAAACACACAGACTGTGTTGGATGGACAAGTCGAGAAGCTACATTACAGGGCCAGGATGGAAGGAAGTCGGAGAGAGGGAAGGTGGAGAAATAGATGGGGATATGCTGCGTAGGTGGAGACATCACCCAGAGCTGTAGTGTCGGATAAGGAAGAAATGAAGGACTTTATTTTAAATAATGGAAACCGATACATTCCACGCAAATTTACAAAACATTCTCTTAAAATAAGAGGCTATTAATAAGCTGGAATTAAACGAGTGTATAAATCAAATATAATAAAAACTAAATATAGAAGTAAAGTACACCCTACAGAACTCATGTAAAGGATATAGCCTTGTTGTTTACAATATGAATATTTCATGAAATATAGTATTAATACAAATACATAATTCATTATTAATTGCAATTTAAATTCTTATACCTCGCGATAATTATTCAATTCAGTTAAGATATAAAATTATAACCACTCTTAGACTCTGCCGATGTTCTTGCGTGCAAGCATTAACTTTCCCAGTACGATTACAAAGTATGATTTAGAGGAATTTTAATTCACGAAACTCGTGCGAAAAACTCGTTTCACAATATTTTTAAATAATTTATTACCAGCAAAGTTTGAGAGTTTTTTTTTCTCTCTCGTATTTTTCCTTTTAGGTGACCCGTTTTATTACAAACTTGAGAAGTCAATGAGACAATGAAGGGAATATAAATTCTTTAACTTTAGGAATGTAATAAAGATATCAATTCATTAAGAATCGAGTTGGGGAATCGACTCTTGTACCATGATCTGTGTAATTTATATTTTAAGTTTTAGTTGTTGGAACGGTTACAAGTTTTGGATTTATTGTCAAGTTTGTAACTTATTAGCACAACGCTGATTTAGGAAGTCTTTACCACGAGGGTGAGATATTTTATAAAAATTAAATAACAATATTAAGGCGAGCATTACGGTATTTATCAAACAATCGTTACAATACGCGATTTTTATCGTAAGATAATTTCGCCGTACACCAAAGCGATACGAACTGTTAACCAGTTACATTGTAATAGTAATAATATCTACAACCAACATATCCAGTAACCATGGTTGTAACTAACACTAAATATATTTATCAATCGATCATTGTAATACGCGACTTTTATCTTAAGATAATTTCGCCGTACACCAAAGCGATACGATCTGTTAACCAGTTACATTGCAACAGTTATAGATATCTACAGCCAACATATCCAGTAACTAACATGTTTGTAACTAACTTTAAATACACTTATTCTATCAATATTTGAATAACAATACTGCGTGTCTATAAGCTCTGCATCGCGGCACTTACTTTTAAATAGAGGCATAAATAAATTCAAAAACATAAAATAACACTATAAACTAAAAATAACCTTTTCTCTGTTGTTTTCAATGAATAAAAAGTGTCAAAGAGGAAGCAGATGCTACGTCATAGCTTTGTGTCGTGAACTGCTTGCTTACATTCGCAGAGTAAATGTTTACATTGAAACAGATAAGGTTAGGCTCATCGATAAGTCTTCCGTCATCTAGTTCAATTTAATCTAAATTATCAACCTTTACCTCCATTCTATTTATTTATAATGTGTCAGAAATATGTAATTATATAGAGTAGCTGGCACAGCTGATTTTGGTTATTTAAAAAATAATAATAATTCCTTTACTACATGTCTTATTTCTTAAGAACAAATTATTTTTTCAATGCGGAATTTACTTTTTCACCGAAAAATCACATTTTTGAAAACTACGAAATTTATAGGTTAGACATACTGGACATCTCCCCATTCGCATCTCGTATGTTAGTAAAGAAATTGCGATGTTCCTGTGATCACAGGAACACTTAATTTAAACATAATGTTTGGTGTAGCCTCCTGGATTGTTTATTCATAATAATAATAATAATAATATATTTTATTTCTCATGTGCAAGAATATACACTATAACAAATACAAAATTTACAATAAAACATACCACAACAAATAAAAATATAATACAATACTCTAAGTAGCTTATTTAACAGAAAATAAAATTTAAAAAAACTGACACAAACAAAATTGCGCAAGAGAAATGTATAAGGTCCTAAGGAAAAGCCTATATTGGACACTTCATCGTAATAGAAAATATTTAGCCAGCAGAAATTGAAGATATCCTTATACTAAAAACAAAATATTCCTAGAAGTAATTGTGATTAGTTATCACACAAATAAAACAATATCAAAAAATTATCATACATAAACTAACTTCACAGTCTGAAGCAACAAAAAGCAAAAGAACAAGCTAGTAAAAGATCATAACTTTATAATGCACAAGAGACACAATAAACTAAACTTCACCTACTACATTCACACACACATCACAATATACATATGCTAAAACCAATTATCTAATTTATCTATAAATGAAAATCTTTTCAACAGTTTTAAAAACATTTTTAAAGATTTCATTTCCCTGATTTTATGTGGTATCATATAAAAAAAACTTTGGTGCAGCATAGAGATAGAAATGTCTATACGCTGTTTTACGAGGTAGTGGTATCCTATGTTTACATTTAGATCTCAGAATAGGTTTATCATCTATATTTTCCACCTTATTGTTCCCGCTCCTAATAAAAAACATTCTTAACACTTTAAATACATACAAAGAACGGAAGGGCAAAAAATTTGCTTTTATAAATAACTGAAAGGAATGTTCAGATTTAGATTTTTTAAACATTAAACTTACTTATTATGGGTTAATTGCCTTAATTTTTTCGTCAGACAATGCAAATTTAAACCTTGTGGATAACCGGTTTCGACAGTTAAACCGTCATCGTCAGATCCAAAACATCGCGCAGTCGTATCGCCATATGAATGCGTAGTCCCATTACATCTGGTAATTATTATTGAGTACTCATAACACTTGAAAAAATCTTTGACACATAAAATACTTGTTAAACAATGACACAATAAAATATAAACACACGATGCGTTTATGTATAATCTTTGCAACGATTGCTGCCCAGTAATACTGAAGTTGGTTTCAATGTACAAGATATGAAACGTGCATATCGTAACCATCGTAAAAAAAATTGAGATAATTAAAATATTCATTAACATGAAATGCTGTCATTCCTCTAAGATTTCAAAATTATTGACCTCACCAAACCTACGACAGGTTTGGGCACGTGGCTATATAAACCTGACCAAACCTGTCGTTGGTAAAACGTATTTGCGATAGTCATGATATACCGCGCATGCGATAAAACCTAACGCGATTCCTAGTCCTATATCTACATTACATTGTAAGTACGTGGATTTAGGAGTTTTTAAATCGTGATTTTTCGGCGAAAGAGTGAATTCCGCATTGAAAAAAAAAAATTATTTTAAAGAAGTAAGGTATGTAGTACAGGAATAAAATTAAAATAACCACAATTAACTGTACCAGCTATTCCATATAATTACACAGATATATTTTTAATACTGTTAATATCTTGACTTGAAACGAAAGAAAAATGTCTTAGTTTTAATATCGAAAGGCCTGTTTAGTGTAATTTTATACAATTTATTTCTTTAAAAAAATTATTTTACATATTTTTAGTTATATTTAATGTTGAGCTTGACTTATGAGAAAAATTATACAGTATAACAAACACAGAACACAATTCTCACAAAAAATACGCCTAAGTATTAGACGCGTTTCAACGACAAGGTCGTCCTCTTCAGTGATACACGAGCTACACCAATCAAACTATAACTGATATATACTACACCAATCAAACTATAACTGGGTATATATCAGTTATAGTTTGATTGGTGTAGCTCGTGTATCACTGAAGAGGACGACCTTGTCGATGAAACGCGTCTCTGATACTTAGGCGTATTTTTTGTGAGAATTGTGTTCTGTGTTTGTTATACTGTATATTTTTAGTTATCCACGGATTTGGCTTTTAACAGTTTAGTTGAGTTTTTTTTAACAGATTCAATTATTATTTTATAAAATATATCAACCCCAAACAACAATACATTACAACTAAAGGCTGAACTCCATTCTGCTTGGTCAATCCACTGACTTAGAGGCGCATAATATACAATTACTTTGGTTTGCTTTCCCGTCACGTTTTTTTCATTTAGTTAATGTTCAATTAGTAAATGCCAGATTAACCTAATGCCTAAATAAATTTTGCGTTTCATTTCTAGAAAATACTAATAAAAGATTTCCTAATCTCCCATTAACCTCTCGTCAACATTGAAGAGGGATTAATTGGAGAAAAAAAACGGCGGTTTTCAAACATATGAACAACGAATTTGTAATTTTAGGTTATGTTGATTTGTTTACAATTTTTGTTTCCATAGCTACGTTGCTACAGTTTTCAGTTTTTGAAATGGAGAAACAGGAAAGAGGAAAGAATTTCAATTATATTGAAAAGGAGCAACTAATATAAAATTTATTTCTTTGTTATAACTAACTCTTCTGCAGTTTGAGGCATTTTTTATGAAATGTTTACTCAAGATGATGTGTAAACCTTCTTTATAATCTTGGAAACAGTAGTTTTATGCACATAAAGTCTCTAATTGTCTGTTGAAACTTCCTCTTTCATAAAATCTTAGTTTCAACAATTTGTCCATTGGGGACAGCGACATACTTCTGGCAGTAGTGTGGAACAGAAAATTTGAAATTAGGCCTAAAACATGAACCTAAATCCTTACTGTACCTAACTCTAATTTTGAATTCTCCGTCTCAAAAATAGATAAATTAATCTTGTCTTATTCTGTAAGTTCTACTACTTAATAAATTCTGTTAATTCTTCATCTGAACTACTTCTATATTAATTTGATACTCGTGAATTAATTTATAGGTTATGTCAGTAGATAATGTGGTAAAAAAATCTTGTGAACACTAAAAATACAATAAATATACTTAAACAATTCGTAAATTTAAAAAAAAAATAAAAACTACATAAAATAAATTAACGGAATAAAAAGAAGTCGCAAACCAAACTTTAATCTACAATTAAATATTCAATTGGCCGATATCAGGACTTTAAATTAAAGAGAGTTTAATGACCGATTAGCAGTTAATGAATGTTCTACAAAACGAAATTGATGATTTAATGAAACATTAAGTTTAACGACGGATTAAATAATTTAATGACTGTTCTTGAAACCGCGGCTGTTAAAATAAAACAAATAAAATTTAAACAATTCATAGATATTTAAATATAAACACTACATGAAATCACATGCAATATTATCTAAGCAATATTTTGAAAATGTAATTAAATCAGAAAGAACATAAAATAAATAACACAAGAAAAAATCACAAACCAAACTTTAATCTACGATTAAATATTTAATTGACCGACATTGGGGACTTTAAATTCGTGACAGTTTAGTGGTCGATTAGCAGTTGAAGGTTCTAGAAACTAATTTAATGAATGATTAAGTTTAATGAAAGATTAAATAATTTAATGACTATTCTAGAAACCAGGTGTCAATCTATTATTTTAAAATTTCTAATTAAAACTTTCTTCTAAACATTATTTTAAATATATCAGTCTGGACATAAACATTATAAGCTTGACATGATGATGAATGCGAGTAAACTTTCTCAACCCCCCCCCCCCCAATTAAATCCTAAATTACAATTTTATTAAAATTCTTAAAATTTGAGATGTCTAAAATCCTGCTTGCATGATTTATATTGGGGGGGGATCCTGAATTATTGTTTATACATTCTACGTAGAAATACAAATTACAACGCGTAGGAGAGAGTTCAGGAAAATGAAAACTTAACGTTTTAAATTTTTTTCTTTGTTGTTGAGAGGCAAAACCCTTCTCAATCATCATAGTCTATTAAAAACAGGAAGAAAATTGTATAAAGTAAAGACTCCTAGCCCTTGAATCGGAAGACAGCAAGTGTTGATCAAGACCTGATAGGAGGATGAAAGAGAGGGATCAAACCCAAGACTACATGAAAAAGTGTTGATCCAACTACATCATTCAGGATTGCCAAGGTCCTCAGGATTGCTATAGTGAGCTCCTGAATTACGGTTGTCTGAATAACTGGAATGTGTTTCTGCCTCTTCAGGAAAACATTAGTGATGTTATTAATCGGATGATAATGATAATCGGAATCATCGGAATCGAATCATTTGTATACTCCTTTTCAATGAAGCAATACTCCGTTTCTACTTAGCCTATATATTACTTACAAGCAATTCGATTGGTTGCTATGTTGGGTAAGATGAACTTAGAGACCTCTGGTTTGCGCTATTGTTCTTATTTTGAAAAGACCTTTAAAATGAGGTATCACTCAATAGGGGTTGCTATTTAAAATTCTTGACTTACCCCCAAACTACCCCATTTTGGGGGTAAGGGTTGAAAATTTTGATACTTCAAAAAACTTCTCCTTTGGTTATTTAAACTTTCCCCAAAGCAAATCTGTCTATTTCCATTAATAAAAAATAAGAGGGGGGTGGGACTTTTTGGACACATGGTATATATATTTCGCGTTTAAACAAAAAAGGAATGAAGCTGAATTCCTCTACGCTTTTGACAAATGGACAACAAGTCTGCTTGAGTGAGTAAATTCAAATGGGGACTAAATTGAAGGAGACAAGCAATACATGTAAATAAAGGTATCAGTCTCGTTATCGTTATTTAACAGCCACTACAGTGGTTATCTGCAATCAAATAAAAATTCATAGAATCAATCGTGTACAAGAATACCAGATTAGAAAAAAAAAACCCCCTACATATTACTACAGAGCTCACGTATTGTTAAGTATGTCAAACATATATTAAAATAGCTTTAAGCTAGGTCAAGCTTTAATTTTGTGCAATTTGGTTGAATAATACCTACGCTAACATGTGACACGCGATCTGTTATTCGATTCGACTTTGCATGTTTGAAATCCGATTTAAAGGGAGATGAAGGGAGGAAATGCATTTTCTTTCAGTGTTTTGTTATTTAATCTTGTTATCAATTCGGACGGGAAAACAAATGAGCTTTAAAAAGACGTTGTTTTCTCATTTAAAATGCAATAGAAAAATGTTGGTTGGTTTTTTTTTTTAAATTGATCTTAACTTTCATATGAAACGTGCAATTGTTTGAAAATTCCAAAGGAAAATATTTAGTAGTATTTTAAAGGTCACTTATGAAATAATAAGCGTACAACTTTACACAAACTGCTTAAAAACGGCGAGGGGGATGTCAGCACGTTCATTACCCGCCATATCAACTATGCTAAGTCATGCTAAGTTGTGAAAACAGTTTCAGAGAGTCAGATTACAGTTTGTTGGTACATTGCGAAAGATAGCGCGAATGGTAAACTGGAAGTCAACAAGGACTACCTTCTCCTGCGTAGACAGGATTTTCTCAGCGGCCTCCAGTACAGCCACCACTTCTTTCTTTTGCTTCTTGGGGCTCATACGGCTATGGTACCCAAAAGATATTTAAGCACCTGTATTTCCTGACTGTGGGTTTGAGAATCTTCGAAGTTAGTTTCCTTCAAGGTTGGATGGTGTACAAGCCCGCAGTGCAAAGTTGAGCATGACGTAGTCGGAATTCCTTCCCAAATAGAGTCAGACTTCTTCAGGCTGGTTTTTATGTAAATTACAAACCGTGGCTAATTGCCCGGTTGTTACACTGTCAGCTGATATTTGGTCACGTGTTTTTCAGTTTCCGTGATGGGAGTTTCTTGAGTCTTATCCGCTGCAGTCTTCTTCTTCTTCCAAAGATCTACAGGTCTTTGGCTTCCTCACCTATTCGCTTCCACTATCTACTCTCCACAGCAATTCTCTGCTGGTTCCGCACACACAAAATACTCAGGTCTATTCATCTCCTTAGTAGCCTCCTTCTCTTCAACAGCAAACTCTATCTCGATATACTCTCTGGCCGCATGCATCCTCCCCACACGTACAAGCCAAAATTGAATTTTACAAAGTAAAAATATTAACATGGGAAAGAATTTTTATTAGCAGTTTTAATATTACTCGTCTCAAAAATTTGCCCACCAAGACAATTAAAATATGAAATTTTTCTACACCATCAGTTCATATGAATCACTGTGGTGAATATACAATGAAAGACAATTCCTCAAAACCACAATAAAACAGTAACAACACAAATATTGTATAGTTATGTTATGTTTATTCTACCTTATGTACATTTCAATAGCGCTGCTACCATGTTTAGAGGTACAATATACGCTAACCTTAATAACTACAATTACTAATGAAAGAAAATTCCACAAAATCACAATAAAACACTAACAACACAAAGACTGTATAGTTATGTTTATTCTACCTTATGTACGTATCAATAGCACTGCTACCATGTTTAGAGGTACAATATACGCTAACCTTAATAACTACAATTACTAATGAAAGAAAATTCCACAAAATCACAATAAAACACTAACAACACAAAGACTGTATAGTTATGTTTATTCTACCTTATGTACATTTCAATAGCACTGCTACCATGTTTAGAGGTACAATATACGCTAACCTTAATAACTACAATTACTAATGAAAGAAAATTCCACAAAATCACAATAAAACACTAACAACACAAAGACTGTATAGTTATGTTTATTCTACCTTATGTACGTATCAATAGCGCTGCTACCATGTTTAGAGGTACAATATACGCTAACCTTAATAACTACAATTACTAATGAAAGAAAATTCCACAAAACCACAATAAAACACTAACAACATAAAGACTGTATAGTTATGTTTATTCTACCTTATGTACGTATCAATAGCACTACTATCATCTTCAGATGTATAATACACACTAACCTAAATAAATCATTGTGGTTTAGAAGAATTTTCTTTCATCAGTAATTGTAGTTATTAAGGTTAGCGTGTGTTGTACCTCTAAACATGATATCAGTGCTATTGAAATGTACATAAGGTAGAATAAACATAACTATACAGTATTTGTGTTGTTAGTGTTTTATTGTGATTTTGTGGAATTTTCTTTCATTAGAAATTGTAGTTATTAAGGTTAGCGTATATTGTACCTCTAAACATGATATCAGTGCTATTGAAATGTACATAAGGTAGAATAAACATAACTATACAGTATTTGTGTTGTTAGTGTTTTATTGTGATTTTTGGATAATTTTCTTTCAATCAGTAATTGTTGTTATTAAGGTTAGCGTATATTGTACCTCTAAACATGGTAGCAGTGCTATTGAAATGTACATAAGATAACTATACAAATGATAATAAAGATATCTATACAGTCTTTGTGTTGTTAGTGTTTTATTGTGGTTTTGGGGGAATTTTCTTTCGTTAGTAATTGTAGTTATTAATGTTAGCGCGTGGTTGTATCTCTAAACATGTTAGCAGCGCTATTGAAATGTACATAAGGTAGAATAAAGATAACTATACAGTCTTTTTGTTGTTGGTATTTTATTGTGGTTATGGTAAATTTTCTTCATTACACCAACATTGTACAACAACCCTTTATGCAATTTTAAACAACTACAAAAATAATCCTAAGTTCGTCCCGTTTGTTAATTTGTATTTCTCCTACCAAAGCAACATTTCTGGAAGCAAGTAAAAGGATCTTTGCAGGATGTCTAAGTAAATCAAATTACCCGGAGAGGGAGACAGGATTGTCTGGGAACGTACCGGCACCCACGTCCCTCTCCTAACTTTCACCCTTACTTACATTAATGAAAGCGACAGTCTTAATACGAACTCGGCATAACTTGGTCTCAATATCATCGGATATTTATAACTTGGTAAACAATTCCCTATCATTATTAACTTTGTACAAACACATTGCACTAACTTTCTTAGATATCCCTCCACAAAAAAGTCGTCAACTTATAGAGAGTGTCTTTATTCTACCCTTTCTACCCTGTTATTGGGAATGAATTTCTTATGAAAGATAAGTTGGTATGAAAGCTTAAAATAACTGTCAAATTTTAAACACAAGTTGTAGCTACCCCCTCCCCATATTACATACAAATCAAGACAGATTTCATGGATCGAAACGTGCTGTAAACAACTAAACTAAATCAATAATAATTAAATAACAAAAGCAAAAGTATAAATTTATCCAAAAAGTGGAGATAACCAAATAAATACAAAACAAAATAACTACAAAAATAAAATTAACTTTAAAGTACCACACATTCACATACGCACGCATAAATACATAAACACACGCGCACGTTCATAGTTTATTTAATTTCAGAAAAACAGTGATATATCCCAAACAACGCACACTTGCATCTTCTTGTTATTAAAGACCTATCTATATTTTCATGTATAAAAAAATTTTTTTATCACGCTGTGAATAGAGAATGTTTATTTCTACAAAATTATCTTTATTTCATATCTCCACCAAAATTAGGACCAGAGATATTAAGCCTTTCTGATATTTTTAACATTAAAAAAAGAAGTTTTATGAGTTTTAACACATCCTGTGAATAGCGCCTAATTTTCGTCTAACCCTGTGAAGAGAGGATGATGGCCTCTACGAAATTCCGTTTATTTCATATCTCTGTCAAAATTATAACAAGAGATATTAAGCCTTTCTGATATTTTTGAATATTAAAAAAACTCATATTTTACGACTTTTAGTACATCCTGTGTATAGTACCTGATTTTTAGTTCACACTCTGAATAAAGGTTATTGATCTCTTCAAAATTCAGTTTATTTTATATCTCTATCAAAATTAGTACCAGAAATATTAAACCTTTCTGAACATTCTAAAATATTATATTTTATGAATGTTAGCACATCCTGTGTATAGTACCTAACTTTCGGTTCACGCTGTGAATAAAGGATATTGATGTCTATAAAATTCCGTTTATTTCATATCTCCACCAAAATTAGTACCAGAAATATTAAACCTTTCTAAAATATTATATTTTATGAATGTTAGCACATCCTGTGTATAGTCCCTAACTTTCGGTTCACGCTGTGAATAAAGGATATTGATCTCTATAAAATTCCGTTTATTTCATATCTCCACCAAAATTAGTAGCAGAGATATTAAACCTTTCTGAACATTATAAAATATTATATTTTACGAATTTTAACACACCCTGTGTATAGTACCTAATTTTTAGTTCAAACAGTGAATAGCGGATGTTGATAGAGGAATAGTTTCACTGTTTTTACACCTTTAAAGATGTGTTGCCAAACAGTGAAACCATTGTCGAAGGAATTTATAAAATATATCTTAAAATGTTTGCAATATTTAATTTATTCAGTATGTATTGAATAAATTTTGGGCTACTAAAGAATAGAACTTGATATAAAAGTATTGTTTGATTTAGGAACACCAGGTTTATTTCCCTTCTGTACATATAAATACTTCAAAAACTTTGTAAACATAAATCTTCATAGTAAATATCTCAAGAGCAGCATTGCACGTTCTTTTAAAGACCTGTGACGTACAAAGCCGAATAAATCGTCGTTACATATCATTCAAGTTAGGTACAAAATTAATCCGGTTCAATTCACTATTATATCCGCTCTTTTTGAGAAAAAAAGAACTGAACCGGATGGATTTCTGGATCTAGAGTATTATATTTTGTACAATAATATCGGTTTAAGGTTTGTTGAAAAGTTCTTTCAACTGGTTTTCGTATAAATTCATCTGTCAACTAAAATTAATATTATTTAAAACTATGAAATCTGAAATTAGACTTAGATTAATCGTCAATTAAAGCTGATTGTTTTCAGATTTTGTCGAACAATTTTAAAACTATTTTTTTTATAAACTAGAATTTCAACAGTTAAAAAAAAAAAAAAAAAAAAAAAAAAAAAAAAAAAAAAAAAAAAAAAACCTGTTTCAAGATAAACACATTTGTGACCGCGTGACTCTATCTCTTATCACAACGATCTAAGTTTATATTATTAAAATAACACGAATAACTATTTCTCTACAAAATGTGATTTTGCATAATTCCGCCATTTTTAAAACACGTGGAGTACGTAAATTACAGAGTTGGTTTGATGTGAAAAGTCGCCGATAAAAATAGCTAAAACTGGCGGTGTAATGCGTGCAATAGACGATATAATAGCTTCCTGCAATGGCATGTTGGAACTTCAAAACAGAGTGTCTGTGACCGAACGTTGTTGATACTGACAAAGTACCGAGGTTTGTGAATTATAAAAAACACTGTCATTTATGTACAGCAATGCCAATAACCTAAAAATGTAATTATAAGTTGTTGGAAGAGAGAAAAATTGTTAGCTTTGAAACCGATGTGGCAACGCCGCAGATTTAAGGTGCACATTTATCGTAATCCATTCCAACTTTCTCTTTGATTTTTATCAGAGAAAGTTATGATGTGACAAATTACAGATGTCGAATTGTTCGCTGAAATATCTGTTATGATGCTTCTAAATTATGCTATATAATTATTTTTGTGTACAATCATCAGCCAATCGCAGCATTTCTTATTATGTATATTTATCGACGCGTTTCGGAGTTCCTCCATCGTCGAGACTTAATTTAGTACTCCGGTCTCGAAGATGGAGGAATTCCGAAACACGTCGAAAAATATAAATAAAAAGAAAATCCTAGGTTTGACAGAGGATTGTAATTAAATTAATAACTTGTTTATCGATCAAATATACGTTGTCAATGAAATGTTAAAAACATATTGGAAAATACTGATTCCTCCTTAACTGCTAGCAAAATGTTGTTAAAACTTGAGAACAACTTTACGATCCAGTGATCTCTGGAAGTGCGCTGGATGAATAACCCAGAAGAGTGTGTGATAAAGTTCAGAGAGTGACCTGTGTTTCATCCATTGAGGGTTTGTATATGGGAATTTGGGCTAGCTCCATCCAAATGAGTGGTTTATTGTTTTTGGGAAGGGTCGGACGACCATTTGGGGTTTTGTACCTCTCACTCCGTAATTATTAAATTAATTTGTAAGTGACTTAACTTACTTGACTTATTTCCTTTTATCTCCTATTGGAGCATAGGGCGTCCAGAAGAGCTCTCTATCTGTCCCTGTCTCCAGCAAGTGCCTTTACTTCTTCCCAAGTCTTGTTAACCTCTTTTGCTTCTTTAAAAATGATCCTCTTCCAGGTTTCTCGGGGTCGACCTCTTCTTCTGACACCTTGCGGGTTCCAATCTAGGGCCTCTTTCTCAATGGTTGCGTCTGGCTTCCTCAGTGTATGCCCTAACCACCTCCACTTCCTCTCTCGAATCTGCAGTTTGACCCGAATTTGACCTGTTTCTCTCCATAAATCCTCGTTTGTAATGATCTCAGGTAATTTGTAAGTAGTGGTACAAAAACGGCCGATTAGGCTTTGGTTCAAACCACTGTGCAATCCCAATTCGTCTTTTTTTATTCCACGCAAGTCTAAATTATTCACATTAAATTAATTTATTTAGTAATAAATTAAGATAATTTACTATTCGTCAAAGATGGCTGATCAGGTGAAACACTAACCCTGATGGTGGTCAAACCACGTACCACCCAAACAAAAAAATCAATTTATTTATATTCTCTAAGCAACTAATCCCAATGAAAGTTTTCTGTTACAAACTATACCGATTTAAGTTATTAAAAAAAAAAAAAAAAAAAAAAAAAAAAAAAAAAAAAAAAAACTTTCCAATAAGCGTTTAAATCATGTATAAACTCCATCACTCACAAAATGCATGTTGTCGTTGAAAATTTTACGAAAATGCTCTCACGCATTAAAACGGAATATTGAAAACGAGTGCGCCGATTTAAACCAGATTTTCAATTCCAATTAGTCTCCATATCATGTACCAACTTTGCAGTGATAAAATAAATGTTGTACTTTAAGAAAATACGTAAAATATGTCGTAAATTCTGGTTTATTACCCTTACAGACAAATATCTTTATAACTTGTAAACTGGTGAACCAATTTTAATCAAACATACTCTAAAACGTAACCAGTTAATGTAACCTCAAGAGGGATGAAAACCGTATTAAAAATGGAATAACGACAGACTTTTGTTTTATATACATAGTTTAACAGCTCATTTTGATGATTTGAATATATTTAATTATGAACTAATTGTTATCAGTAACAATCATATCAGCTGATCAGTTACGTCACATTCTGACATTAAACTTAATGACTTGTCTAAACCTTATTATTCCTGAAAGAAACAGAATAAAACCAAGGGTTTCTAGACAGATAAAGGAAGACTAGTAAAGGATTTAAAGAGACTACTTTCTGTCTCTCGTCGTCTCTTAAGGCTAAGCACTGTCACCTCAGTTTATGCATGTAGAGACGTCACCTCTTTTACTTCTGTATCCTGTAAGAGGTTTTGTTTTCAGTTATTTGATATTATGATAGTACAGAACTCCAACAAAATGTTCCCTTAGATTTTATATAAATAGTGCAAAGTGTATTTAAGTAATAGAAAACACATTATAAGGTACAAATAATGGGATGGTAGTTATTTTTAGAATGCATATATTTCTCCATAAAGTAAAAAAGAATTTAAAAAATGAAAGTGTCAAAAACGTTTTGGAAGTTCCTTTAAAATACATCCTTTTTAAGAAATCTATGATGTACGAGAGGAAACTTCGATTACTTTACAGTTTCCTTTACAATTGTTTATAAAACGTCTCGATTTGTTTAATAAAGATACAAAGAATAACTGACAAAGTTTAAACTTGTTCGAAATCAATTTGTTGTCGATTTTGAGAATATTGGTCTTTTATAACACCTTCATTGTCAACTAGAGAAATTCATGTAACTAATTAAAAAATCCATAATCAATTGTCTGTTCCAATGGGTTTTATGCAGCATTGATTCTAATGCGCTTTTATTGGTATATATTTTTGTAGAGAATACAAAAACCTAATGAGCTAAGCAGGTGGGATAAAGTAGCTCTCCTCTTGGTACCAGGACACATGGGAATGGCAGTTGATCTTGCTCAGAAGCTGGCAACCACCCCAATCGTAGAACCAAAACCATTCTGTGGTCTTGAAGAAAACGACTTTAAGATGAGGCTCAAAAGAGGTGAAACCGTAGATCAAATCTATGAGAAACAAAAAGACTGAGGCAACCTAAGGAGATTCTCTGGAATTACGACCGTAAAAGATCCATGGCTTTGCAACGACTACTGACGGGTTTTCTTACAGTGCATGGCACACTCAGAGGACATTTCAAGAAGCTTGGTCTAACGGCTGATAAGACCTGTAGGTACAGTAAGGAGTAAGGAAACCCATCATCACCTACTAATAGACTGCGAGGCCGTAGCTATTAAAAAAGCAAGAACCTTGGTAAGACACCAATTAGAAGTGGAAGATCTACTCTCTCTAAATCATGCAGTTTATGGTGGCTACGGGATTGGAAAGGAATGTAACTGAGCATCTTAGGAATAGTAAAACAGCACAATAGATCTATATAAGTCGCAACTATATACAATCCGATACAATACAATATCCCGGCCAAATCTTGTGTCGTTTTAATATATCCTTTTCATCACAAAATTTGCGAGTACCTCCATAAGAGAAAAAGAAAAAAATACGATTTTCTCAAAATGGGTTCTAACAATTTTGATTACATTTCACATGAGTCAACTTTTAAGAACCTAAACAAAATGTACGGGTTACCAACTCTCCAAAAATAAATACAGGATCATGAGTTGTCGTTGAAATCCTGATTTTAAATTGCCTTTTATTTACGCTTGACGAGTTTATATCACAGGTGAAACAAGTTTAAGCCCTTATACAAATAAATAAATATGAGTTCAAAGGCGACGTCCATATTTGCAAATTTTGATTGGTAACTACAGAACTGAAATTTTGATGACAATTAGTTTTGTTTCAGTTTTATCTGAGACTAGTGATTGTTCATATAGGTAACTCCTGCCGGGGAAAACTTTTGGAACAAAACGATCGATTTGTTTTATCACAGCTACACCCAAATTTTGAATTATCTAATGTAAACTGTTCGAGATTCTGTCGTAAAAATTTTAATAATTCCCAGATATACAACAAAAAACAGTTTTTGTACTTCCGCCGATGTAGACTTTTTGACGCATCACATAACTTTCTCTATTTAACATAAGAGACTTTAACGCATTTTAAAAATCATGTAAATGTGTTCCTAAAACGTAAAGAGTAACCATAAAGAAGCTCACTGTAGTGAATACAATCTTAGCAATCACGAGGTATACTAGCTGGATCTACACCTTCTTTACATGTTGTTTTGGGTTAGATATCTCTCATTCATCTGTCCTGTCACTTCTCTCTTGACCAACTCTTGTTTTTATCTGTTCCTGATGCTATTAGAGTTTTAGAAGGTACAAGTTTTTACAGAAGACGATGAGTAATGCTAGGTTTTTTGTATTTAAACAACAAAGTAACAAATAACGTGAAGAGATAAAAATAATAGAATGATGGGCATTTTGGCACCATTATAATCGTTTCTCCAACTCATAGCTGGAAAATAAAAGGAAATAATTAATACTGTTATTACATTAGAAGATGTGTGCATTATTGATTAGACGTCAAGAGTTATAGGTTTTGTGAAGGACCACCCTAAGGGCCTAGTTTGTCTTACTTGACTGCCCTTAAGTACTTCGCAGCATCGTTTGTGATTTTCGAGGTTAAGAAAGAAAAGAAATCAATCAATCAATACCTGAAGTGAAGTGCATTTTTTTTTTCTTACTATACCCGGTGCGCTATTTAAATTGAATCGAGTGAATGTATAATATAAATAGTACAGAAATATTGCACAAACTTTCTCACTCACCAATCTAAAAAACCAAATAAAAATATATTATTATTAATAATTGTAGTATTTCAACCTATAGTACTGTCGCATTCCTTTTTCACCTTTTCATTATCCTTTTAACGCGTTTCGACACTTCGTGGAGACATCTTCAGATTTATCTAATCCATCTTTTTTAGAACTCGTTAATTAACACCTTAAAATAATATCTACTTTATAATCACACATACACAAACACAAATTAAACACTTACAAAAATGTACAAGTACAAAACACTGTTTATGTTCCATGGTCTTCTGTCTAATTATATATATAACTAATTAATATTATTTTGAAGTGTTAGAGACATCTAAAAAAGATGGATTAGATAACTCTGAAGATGGCGCCAGGAAGAATCGAAACGCGTTAGAAGGATAATGAAGAGGTGAAATAGGCTTGTGACAGTACTGTAAGTTGAAATACTACAATTATTATAATTATTATTAAACAATCCAGGAGTGTAAACAAAACAAAAATGTTCAAAAATATATTCTCACCATAATATGTCAGTTCGGTAGTTGCCAGAAAACAAAATCAAAATAAATTATAAACGATGTTTTTTAGAAAACTCTTTATATATTTAGAAGAGGCCTAAAGTTCCTTCAATATTGACTTTTAGAAAGAAGTCCTCAGCGTATTTGAATAGATTGGAGCTGTCAAAGACGGCAGTCAACTTTCAGTTGGATTAATTTCCAATTATTCCTAAACGCCAATATTTTTTTTAAACAATTTTGTACCGGGGTTTGACTTTTTGTTCAATAATCTTCACATTTAACTTGTGAACGAAATCGGTAGAGGTGATTTTGAGAAATTACATCTTTTATATCTGCCATGTTTTAAAGTTTATTTACCAATAAATCACGAACCAGTGATATTAAAACATGGCCATCAATAGGTCTTGTTTGAGTCCCTAAAGTGTACACTAGATCAATATTTGATTAAATCGTTTAATTTGTGTTTTTTTGGCTACCCCTCAGTTATAAAATAATAGGAAAAATTAAAAAAAAAAAAATTTTAAGCCAAAATATGCCCATTTATCAGATTTGATTAAAATCGGTCTACAGATCGTTCCAAGTCACCCAAAGGACCTCAAAACTGATATATCTATAAAACACTCGTCAACGATTTTTGATACAATATAACTTTATCTCTACTACATATATGGGAGACAGGAAAACATTGAATTCATAATCAGATATGATTATTTCATTAAATAGTAACAACAAACTGAAAAACACAAAATTATACAATTTATAAAGTATATCTAAACGTGTTCAAGGCGCCGCTATAGCCTAGCGACTTAAGGCGTGTGTTTGTAGCGAGGACGATCCTGAGATCGACGTTCAAGATTTGGTAGTTCGTTACGGCACACTATACATGAGGTTGGGGACAAAGAAAAACAATCATTTTCTAGAAGTCAAAATTAGCACAAACTTAACATTTCCTGGCCCTCAATCTTACCATGAAAACTGTTGCAATAGCTCATTTTATCCTAAAAATAAACAAACAATCAACAATATATCTTTACAGTGTTATTCTCCAATACAAAAGAATTCAATTTATTCTCAAAAACACATTAAAACTGCAACTATGCCAGGACTGTGTACATGTGTGATCTATTGATACAAAAACAAAGAAACATTGCTTTGCATATGATAAAACCGTTCCTACAAGACAATGGAAAAATTGCTAAAATATTATTCTTTTTAATTGCCAAACAGTGCCAAAGAATATAATGTCTGTCCTAGGCTCGGATTTTCCTTTGCTACTTGGTTACACATAAAACTGTCACGGGACAAATTGATGGGAATGTTTGGGATATACAATAAGGAGGGACTAGGCGTATAAGTCAAGCGGTTCCGAGATGTAGCTATTTCATTGACTGTCTTTGTTAGCCTTAAGGAAATATAAATACAGGGTGTCCGTAAAGTCATGGTGGGGTTACAAATTGTAAAGAAAACATGGGAGGTCTACGTGGATGAAATAGCTGTTATTTAGTTTTATTTATAATTGGTAACCATTGTTGTGCCATTTATTAACAAGTTCCAGTTTATCTAAAAAAACAAGATCATCGTGGTACTTACCCAGCCCCATCATACAATGTAATACAAGGAGATCTTCTAAATGTAATGCACACAAGTTGAATACTTGGACCTTGTAGGAAATGTTAAATTGTATTGACAGATAAACGTGTCTTATCCAGTAGGGTAAGTTTAAAACAGTTGTTACACAAGTGTTGTCCATCTCGTAATATACTTTACGGAAATAATATTAATCTATAGATGTGCAGTGTTACCAGTGGCTGCTCTGGGGAGGCTCTGTCTCCAATCAGGCGCCACAGAATATAAAGGATATTAATGAAACTAGTCTATCCATCTCCCACAGGAGTTGTCCACCGATCCTACCACAGGAGGAAGACACCATCGGAACCTCCAATTACGAATCGTTAAAAAATTTAGTTTTTTTTAAATAAAAATCAGTTGATAAATTTGAAAATAGCTGAGGAAAGAGAGAAACCCAAAAACAACCATCGGGATATCTGTGGGGCTACTCTGCATGGTCACATGATAGTCAAACGTACTATATTCCCTTTGTATATTATAATAAAAACGAGTTAAATTAAGATTTTTTATCCCTTGTTGTTTAAAGGTGAACAATCTCTTGGTCATCATCGCCTCGTATAAAAATTAAGAGGATAATATAAACTAAAGATAACTAACCCTTCAATACTCTAATAGTTCCTGGATCGAAAGAGAACAAGAGTTGGTTAAGAAAGACCTGACAGGAGAAATGCAACAGAAAATTCTAACACAAGACTACATGCAAAATGCGTAGATTCAGCTAGGGTATTATAATGAGCTCCATAGGTTAATGTCAGATAAATGTATAGCAAAGATGGCAATAAATCGGGGGCACCGTATATATCCAAGTCTCGTCTGAAACTTAACTCTGATTATTTCATAAAATCCTTCGTACAATGTACTTTAACTGACAAAACATAAAAACATAAGAGATGGAAGCTGAGAGCGTCTGAAGGAGTTTTAAAACTGGATTTAGATTTCATTACCCTTCAGTTATGTACAGTTTATATAGGCGGTGCTGACTTATGTATCCGAGGGAAAAACACATTTAGTTACGTTTTTATAGTTTAAGTAATATAACTTGCGTCCCCCATCTCTTTGTGTTCCGTCTCTCAATCGAAGGAGAATGTAAATATTTTATTTTATTATTATTAAAGATAAGGAGTTCCGCCTTTTTGCTTTTTCTAACTTAGTACGTAATCGGAGAAAAATAGATTTTCAAATATTTGCGATGATGTACGTTTTGAAGTACAAAACAAATGTGTAGATATCTATTCTCGTGTCCAACTCGTTAATATCCAAGTCGTTTAATGAATGAGAAATCTCTCCCTTTAACCCTTCTATAATTAATCATGTTTCTTAACAAATTATCCAAGGTCATCATAATCTAGGGGAGTGTTGTGTTTACTAATCATCCCCCCGACGCAAGCAAAACAAGTCAAAGCAACCCTTACATGGTGTTTTAGTAAATCAAATTAACTGAAGAAAGGGTTGGTCTCAGAATGAGGGGGTAATTAACCCCTCTCTTCGCCATATCTGCTGTCTCTTGGTAATTACATCAAGTTGTATAAGTGGTACACAGACGTTGCACAAACTGTCGTAGACGCAAATAAACACGAGAAAACTATTTTAAGATGTTTAGCTGAGTGGGTCTCTTGGTTAGAGGTCATTTGGTTATGTAGTGGCGCTTGACCTTCATCGGGCAAACAGGTTCCCGTGGTGGGGGAAAGTGAGTGAGTCAGTGTCCCGCCGTCCTTTAGTCAGTGCGTTTCTAAAGAGTGTATTGCTAATACCTCCCCCCTCCAAGCCAGACCTCCCTCCCTCCAAGATCAACCACAAAACAAATGAGCTATATCGCAGTATTTGGTATGAGGTTCAGAAAACCTGTGTACAGACCGTCTAGGATGCGCAGTGGACGTATGTAACGGTTTAGTGGAGGGGGAACGGAGCAGGTCGGTGTGTCTCGAGCAGCGGCTCTAGATACTTCATCGTAATCCTACTGACACGTTCTAGTATTCGTGTGTCGCCCATTGTATCGCCGCGCCTTATGTTTTTCTCCTTGTGTCTGTTTCTTATCAAGATACTATGGACCGTCATCCTGGGTCAAAAATCTTGCGTAGCCAGAGTAAGGAAATAGTGCCGAAAGTCTTAACTTATGGATTAGGCGTTCAACCTGAATTTAAGAAGGTCCAAGAACGTGTTTCCAAAGCTACGGAGATTTCTACTGCATCTGTAAGGCGAATAATTCATGAAGATATAAAATTGTTGAAGAGGGTGGTGTTGAGCAACGTTAGTTGTCGGCTACTCAGTTCCCCTCCACCGTCTATCCCCTCTTCAGTTGCCTCTACTCCCCTGTCACGCATCTCACCGCTCACATAAAACCTAACGGCTTGTAACAACTGTTTTTAAACAAACTTAGCCTACTGGTCGACATCTATCAATCTTTCCAACAAGACCCAAGAAACCATCGCTTAGCTATTAGATTTATTAGATCTGCTCGTATAACTGGTGTGGATACGTATCAATATGGCGCCCATTAAGTTGTTTTATAAGGTGACGAGGACCGAGATCTTGATACGTAACAATGTACTTAGAAATATTTATTCCAACGTCAAACAAATGTTCTGCATATGTGGCGTACCACGGGGGTTCTAAAGCGCAAGGTGTTTTGATAACAAAAAAAAAGATAACAAAAAGTAGGGGGAAAACGTCCCTTTCACTCGAGGGGAAAGAAGATAACCGCGGACCTCCCAGCAGAGTGCGTGCAGCCTTCAATGAAAATTGTTGTGTATCGATTATTGGTATCGATTATTTAAACGGTGGCTCAAAATGGACACTTAAGAATAATGGATCTTATGCCCAAAGGAGTTTGAGCCGGCCCGCATTCCCTATTAAATATGTGATGTATTAACATCCACGTTCAAAATTAAGTGAAATGGTTGATTAGACTGAATCACATTTTGCCTGGTGCAATGTTAATACAATCGAGTCCTTAATTACGTGAGTTACAATTAGTATAATTAAGTTTAGAGTATAATTCGATTAAATAATAATAAGGCTTTGTCAGTTGAGAGAAATCGAAAAGAGTTGGGAAATTAAATCGGTAATTCACGTTCTTCTGGGCATGCCTCCTCACGCATCCTTCCTAATATTATGTTAGTCTTAATTTAACACCTTATACGTGGCTAAATGATACAGTTTTCACACAAGAGCGACCTGTCCGTTACAAATAAATGACACATTACTGATTAAAACCTTGATTTGATTGACGTAAATGTTTCATTGACAATTTTCTACTCTTTAATCTCAAATCGAGGACGTACTGATATTTCTGGTCACACAATGCTATAAATAATGTAGGTATCACTATCGATTGTCGGGAACATAAGATAGTGCTTTATGTGAAACTAGAATATATATTTCTTACTTCAAGACCAGCATGGGAATATAGAGATGTCAGAGTGTTTCGTGCATAAACTGAGGTGACACTGTCCTGACCCTCAGAGAGTAAAGTCTTTCCTGTAAATCCTTTTCCTTCTTCTATCCTTACTTACATTTCTTATTTTTACTTCCTCACGTTGTACAGAGAAATTTATGTGATGGATCACAAATTACAGTTCATCCAATGGGTGTTTTCAAGTTTACTGAGTTTAAAAAAGTAATTTTTCGAATAATGTCTCATATGTGCATTACTCTTTATCCGTGTAATCGATTTTAATCTAATATTTTATTTTTAAATTTCACAAAATTGTTTAACGATTTTGATTTAATTTTGTTAACTACACTAAACAAAACGTATTGGTTGCCATCTCACGGTTTGAGAGTAAAAAAACTAACAAATATATCGGCTCTATAGATTTTGATCAAGTTTTGAGTGAAATATAAAGAATAACGACCCGAAACTCGTCAAACTAAAATAGAATATACTCGTTTAAAATCGTCATTAACACACGAATTACAATTGGTGCAACATCTTTTTTTCAATGTTTGTTACCTAAATTAAACCAATTCTAATACAGAATTTTAGTCATTGCTTTCTGAGAAAGGATTGTCGACGCTTGGGACAAGTATAATATACCTTTACATAGTATGTCTATAAGAATCAATATTCATTGAAATGTAGCCATGACCGTTTCATTTGCAAGAGACATCTTTAGGCTCTGGACATTGTCACAAACAAAAAATTACACATAAAAAACACACAAATACTCAAACAAATGTTATAATATAAAAACAAGGAATAAATAAAGCAATAAAGCTTAAAGTTACGAAATTATTTTAATAATATAAATGAGCTACAATTGTTTCGCCTTGCGTCATCATCGAGCAACTGTTTGTGACCGTCTCCACTTCTTTTGACCAGCTGGAAGCTCCGCCTGGCTGGAGACCGCGTACACTTTAGCCGAATCTTATCAGGATGAGACAAGGAGTCGGGTTAGGACGCTAAATGAACGCAAGTTAAATTAAATGTTCTCTTTTATTCTAGCACCGAATTAGAAGATTACAGAAATAATTATAATTTATATTAAAGAGATAACGGCTAGATAAAAGCCTTAATAGTGGCCGAAGAGCATACCGATTAATTTATATAGCACGTGGCCGAAAAATGGACTGACCTCGTCCCGTAGCGGTCTTCCTTCTCGCGGCTCTCGGAACAGACTCTCGCTGGTTCAACCCCTCCACTCCTCGTCCCTCCCCTCCCCCCTTCTACGTGATCTTGCACTGCTCAACAAAATCGCAAGTGCCAATTCATATTTTATTATTTAGAATCCCTTCCACTTACATCCAAATTTATACGTATTATAGTTTTTAATTGGTCGGCTCCTTGGCTGAGCCACATGTTGATTAACAAGTATTGACAACTGGAAACATGCCTATAGCAACTCTAACTTTGCTAACCACCTTTTGGACTCAGGTCATAATTTTGATCCGAAATTGAAAGTTAAACTCTTACATATAGAAAATAAACCCCCAGGGGCTCACATCTGGTGAGTACGGGGTTGGCAACCCCGGGGTGCCCGAGCCGGATCTAATCTTATTTCAACTTGTCTTGGATTAGATCCCTCCTTTCAACTTTCCTATCAGGTCTCTCTTGACCACCTCTTGTTCTTTTCGACCCTGACGCTATTAGAGTATTCGAGGGCTAAGGTGTCTTCAACTTCTCTTATCTCTTGTTCCATTGAAGATTCTCATGATGTGTGATCAAAAAACAGAAATTCCCCAGGTGGTAAAGCCTGCAATGGTAAATCCAAACGCCAGCTCCGATCGGGTGAAAGCCCCGGTGGCTGGCGCCGGTCGCATGGATTCTGGGGGCGACCAGACACACGATGACCTATCGAAGCGTGATCAAGACCCATTCCTAAGAAGCTCTACAACGCAAAAAACCCCGCCTAAGGTTGGATTCATTATTAACTATGAAGAAGAAAATGCGGGATTGAGGAAGAAACTTAGCGAAATAGAGC
Source organism: Aphrophora alni (assembly GCA_963513935.1). NCBI lineage: Eukaryota > Metazoa > Arthropoda > Insecta > Hemiptera > Aphrophoridae > Aphrophora > Aphrophora alni. The sequence goes on from OY740776.1 coordinate 12,534,004, forward strand.
AGATCGTGATGAAACTAAGTAATGAAATTACAGAATTGAAAAAGGAAAATCAGGCCTTGAAGAAGGCACACTATATAAACCCTATGCAGGAGGCATCTAATTGTAATATAGGAGCTGACACTATAGAATATGTGACAGATGAGGAAGAATCAAGCAAAGAAACTGACTGATTGTTCCAAAAGAAAAGAACAAGTAAAAAAAGGCGAGCAGAGTTCTCTCCTGAAATTGATCAATCGAAAACTGGTTTTGATGCAAAACAGAACGGAAACAAACGAACTCAAACCAAAGAAAGACCGCCACCGCCGATTAACATCAGCGGAATAAAGGACTATGCCACTGTACAAACCCTGATGAAGTCCATAACCGACAAAGAATACAAGATAGTCTCGCTAAATAACAATATCTGGAAAATCAACACACCAGACCCAGAAACATACCGAGCGCTAGCAAATAAATTGTCTCAAGAAAAGCATGAGTGGTTTACATACGAAAATAAACAAGATAGGCCTATTAAAGTCATGGCTCGAGGGCTTCATCAAACATGTGAGATAGAAGAGATAATAGAGGATCTAAGGGCAAAAGGCCTGAGCGTAACAACCGCTGTTAATATCCTGAAGAAAGAAAGACAAGTAGACGAACATGGAAATGAAAGGGTTACGAAGAGAGGTCTACCACTCTTCATGTTAACTTTTAACAATAAAGAAAAGATAGAAAATATCTATAACATAAAAACGATTCTCAGTATGAAAGTCAAAATTGAACCGCTGCGCAAAACAACGGACATCATACCACAATGCAAGAAATGCCAAGGTTTTAACCACACCCAAAAATATTGTCAAAAGGAACCCAGGTGTGTGAAATGCGTTGGCAAACATGACACGAGCAAGTGCCTAGTGAGAAGGGATACGCCCCCAAAGTGTGTGAATTGTGGTGGGCAACATCCGGCTAACTACCGTGGATGTGAGGTAGCTAAACACTTGCAGAAAATAAGAAACCAAAACAGGAAACCACATAACAGATACATCCCCTCAAAAGCAAAAGAAGTACAAATTGAAAGGAGTCATGAAAAGCGTGAAAGCAATGAAAGCAAATCGTATGCAGGAACAGGTAAGAACCTGAGGGGAGAAGAATCAAACGAGAGCAACGATAAAAAAGTACTTAAAGAAATACTAAGAAATCTAACATCATTATCAGAAAGATTAGAAGAGCAAAAGGAGATAAATAAGAATATTTTCACAAAGCTTCAGTATCTGGAATCAAGAACAGGCAAAGTGCACAAAAACCGCAAATGAACAGCACAATTAATATAGCTTGTTGGAATGCAAATGGACTGCTGCGACATATCCCTGAGCTGGAGGTGTTCCTTAATACAGAAAAAATAGACATCTGCCTGATATCAGAGAGCCACTTCACCAGAGAAACTCATGTACAAATAAGAGGATATTTTTGTTATCATTCTATACACCCGGCCAACAGAGCAAGAGGGGGATCAACAATACTAATAAAACAGCATCTGAAACACTGGGAAAACGCCAGGATCGAAGACGAAGCAATGCAGGTTACAACTGTGAATGTAGAGACTGGGAAACACAAGAAATTCACCGTTTCAGCTATATACTGCCCCCCGAGACACAGTATTAAAAAAGAAGAGTATATAACCTTGTTTAGATCCCTAGGAAGTAGATGTATCATTGGTGGAGACTTCAATGCCAAAAATATTTATTGGGGTTCAAGATTGACTACAACGAAAGGTAGAGAGATGTTTGCAGCTGGTCAAGAATGCCAGTGTAGCTTTCACTCCGGCGGTAAGCCGACATACTGGCCGTCAGATACAAACAAAATACCGGATACAATTGACTTCTTTGTGACCAGAGGTCTTTCACACAGATACATGGAAGTAAAAAACTACGAAGGGCTAAGTTCAGACCACACGCCTGTTATAATGACAATTAGTGACACAATAATCAAGAAAGAAAATACTGCCAGGCTTACTAACAACAGAACCAACTGGCAATACTTTCGAAAATTCCTCAATGACAATATAAAACTCCTAGCAGAGATCAAAACCCCATACCAACTGGAAGACGAAACCGAACGGTTGATAGAGAACATACAACAAGCAGCATGGGAAAGTACACCGGCTCGGCAAACGAAAAGAAACAATGACATATACTATCCTGTTGAAGTCAAACAAATGGTAGATCTGAAACGGAGAGCCCGAAAAAAATGGCAAATTAATCGTACCCCTGAAAACAAAACCAGACTCAACAATTTAACAAATAAACTCAAGGAATTAATAAAGGAGGTTAAAAACCAAACAATTAATAAATACCTAGAAAACCTAACAGCTGACAAAGACACCGACTACTCCCTATGGCGTGCCATTAAGGGAATTAAGAGACCTGTAGTGCAAATACCACCAGTTAAAATAAACGAACAGGCCTGGGCTCGAAGTGCAAATGAAAAGGCTGAGCTTTTTGCAGAGCATCTGGAACAAATATTCCGTCCGCTTCCCAAGCAAACGGCAAATGAACACCTACCAAAAGTAAACAAAATAGATAAACAAGAAATCATACCAGTAACACTAAAGGAATTAAAAAACAAAATTAAACATAACTTACATCCTAAAAAAGCTCCAGGTTATGATCTGATTACAGGGCAAATAGTTAAAGAACTTCCGGAAAAAGCCTTGAGGAAACTGTCCATTGTTAATGCAGCATTTAGGTTACAGTATGTTCCTAATCAATGGAAGGTAGCAGAAGTCATCATGTTACCTAAGCCGGGTAAACCACTTCATGAGGTAACCTCATACCGTCCAATCTCATTACTGCCAATACTATCCAAAATCTTCGAGAAACTCCTTCTTAAAAGACTTAAGGTTATTATAGAAGATAGGAAGCTCATACCTGCACATCAGTTCGGTTTTCGGGCAAAACACTCGACCATTGAGCAGGTTCACAGAGTGGTGGAGATAGTAGAGGAAGCTATGGAGAGGAAACAGATCTGCTCGGGCGTATTTCTCGACGTGGCGCAGGCGTTCGACGGAGTCTGGCACTGTGGGCTGGAACATAAACTGGAACGGGACTTGCCGGAGCAGTTCTACAGAATTATGAAGTCATACCTTCGTGAGAGACACTTTCGTGTTAGATATGAACATGACTACTCACAAGTTAAAACAATCAAAGCAGGAGTACCCCAGGGAAGTGTCCTTGGCCCTGTACTGTACCTTCTGTACACCAGAGATATACCAGTTAATGGAAATTCCACAGTGGCGACTTTTGCCGACGATACAGCAATTCTAACAGTTGGTGACAACATTTTAGAAGCCACAGAGAAATTACAGAATGCTACCAACGCAGTAAGTCAATGGACAAAAAATTGGAGACTAAAGCTCAATGAATCAAAATCTGTTCATATTAATTTTACCAATAGAAGATACGAACCAGCACCAATAACATTAAATGAAAGGAAGATAACATACGTAAACAGTGCAAAGTATCTCGGGATGACACTCGATGCAAAGCTCAGATGGAAGGAGCATGTAAAAAAGAAAAAAGTCGAGCTAAAGCTCAAATTCAATAAAATGTATTGGCTTTTTGGAAGGAATTCCGAACTGTCAATAAGCAACAAAATACTATTGTACAAGCAAGTTCTAAGACCAATATGGACCTATGGTGCACCACTCTGGGGATGTACAAAGAAAAGCAACAGTAGCATAATACAAGTTTTCCAAAATAAAGTATTGAGAATGATTGTCAACGCCCCATGGTATGTGAGGAATGACAACATACATAAGGACCTAGGCATTGAGCCTGTTGAGGAAGTCATCAAGAGGCTCTCTGTTAAGCATCGTCGCAGGCTAGAGCAGCACAAGAATACAGAGATTGTCCAATTGCTGCACCGCAGTGACAACATCACAAGAAGGCTGAAAAGGACCAAGCCAATGGACCTCACTAGGCAGTAACCACATTGGGACCAGCCGTAGGACTGCACCCCAGCACACAGCGAACACATATGATAAAGGAAAATTGCTAGATGAGGCATGCCTCAGTTGTAATAAAAAATAATAAAAAAAATAAAATAAAAAAAAAATAATAATAATAATAATAATAAAATAGAAAATAAAATCAATTGTTTAAATAATTCAGAATGTTTAGAAATAAATAGATCTATTTCACTTAGGCCTGTTTTCAATTTAAATGACAAAATGGTATTAAATTCTTCCCTCCTTCTAAAACCCATCCTTAGCATAGTTCATCAACCTTCATCTACCTGCTAGGTCATTTCCCCTACCCTTCCCGATTTCTCTCATTGTATTTCAGTTTCCTGGTACTTGTGTATGTATAAATAGTTGTCAATACTTGTTAATTATCAGTTGCCTGATGATGCCGCAAGGCGAAACAATTGTAGCTCATTTAAATTATTAAAATAATTTTGAAACTTTAGCTTTATTGTTTTATTTAATCCTTTAATATGGATTTTCAACAAGAAATATCTGCTTCTGTTATATTAAATATAATGTAAAAACAGTTATTAAGCGGACCACTTTAATCACAATAATTAAATAAATTAGTCTTGGATCCGCGCACACCCTACTCTCCGGTTCACACAGTTGATGTCAGTAAGATGACAGGATTTTGTTTATTGTGGGAATAAAATTAGAATCCTCAACCAGTTATAGCAATAATTGATTCCAATCTCTAAATTGTTCTTAAGGAACTTCGAAAAAGTATAATTACTAAATATTTTATAACTATGAATTTTATTCCCACAATAAAAAAAATCCTGAATGTTACTAAATAATAAATTGACTTTACCTCCAATGCAATCTGACAAGTTTAATTCACTGAGCCAAAACGAATCATCACCAAAAAATTGTGATTGAAGTGAAAATGAAACCTGGCCACAGTCTTCGAAAATTGATTCGGACTTGTACTTGCTTCTCTTAAGCAATCAACACGTCCTCAGTATAAATTGAATTTGATTTAAGTTGAACTATTAATGATTAGGTTAGGTTAGGTTAGGTTATGTTAGGTTAGGTTAGGTTAGGTTAGGTTAGGTTAGGTTAGCTTAGGTTAGGTTAGGTTAGGTAAGGTTAGGTTAGCTTAGGTTAGGTAAGGTTAGGTTAGGTTAGGTTGGGTTAGGTTAGGTTAGCTTAGGTTAAGTTAGGTTAGGTTAGGTTAGGTTAGGTTAGGTTAGGTAAGGTTAGGTTAGGTTAGGTTAGGTTAGGTTAGAAAATTAATGATTAGGGTCGAGATTCATTTTTTTTAAATCAGATAATCAAGACCCGTAATGACTTTTATATTTGATTTTGGACAAAGTAACTAATCTCTCTCTCTCTCTCCCTCTTCCTCTCCTCTCCCTCTAACCATCCATCCATTGATTCATCCCCATCCATCCATCCATCCATCTATCCATCCATCCATCCATCTATCCATCCATCCATCCATCTATATATGTTAACCTACAAACTCCGGTTGTTTTTATTACATTACAAACTGCTCTATGTTGATAAAATGATGGTAAGAGCCTTACATTGTTTTTTTAGCTCATATTAAGTTCTTGAAATAGCTACCATTTACTTTTTGGCAGAAATAGTTTTTGGACTAAAAAAGTTTGTTGTACATTTCGTAACATTTCTGGTCTAATTATTAACGTAAAATTCACAATTCGATTGGTCGCTATGTTGGGTATGATGAACTTAGAGACCTCTGGTTTGCGCCATTATTCTTATTTTGAAAAAACCTTTAAAATGCGGTATCACTCAATAGGGGTTGCTATTTACAATTCTTGACTTACCCCCAAACTACCCCATTTTGGGGGTAAGGGTTGAAAATTTTGATACTTCAAAAAACTCCTCCTTTGGTTATCTGAACTTTCCCTAAAGCAAATCTGTCTATTTCCATTAATAAAAAAATAAGAGAGGGGGGGAACTTTATGGACACATGGTATATATGAACCCAACCATTTTAGAGTATTTTTACTTTAAAGTTTTTAAACAGCCGCTTTTTGAAAAGGTTAAAATCAACATTTTCATTTTCAAAACACGTCTGATAACAAAATGTATTATTATTATTTATTAAGTTAATTACAATTTAGAAATATTTTGGTTATAGACCTATTGTTGATGTTGAAGACCAAGAAATTAAAATTTTAGTTTTTTGCCGATAATTCGTTTATCCATTGACGTACAGAAAAAATACAAAATCCAATTAATTTGTCATTAAAAAAGTTTTGAAAAATATAACGGTTTTAGAGGTATTTAACGTTTAAAATCTTAAACAGCCGCCATTTTGAAAATATAAAACAGAACGTTTTATTTTTGATTATCTGGTAAAATGATACATAGCAAATTTGTATACCAAATTTTAACTCAATGTAGTATCTCCTTCCTAAGATATAAAGATTTTTTTGTAAGAAAACAAAATGGCGGATAAATGGGAAACGTTTTCGGACCTATGTTACTGGAGGTTTTATCTTTTTCACCTAAGGAACAATTCTACAAAGCTGTTCCAGAGAGTTCTGGGACACCCTCTGTAAGTTATGTTAATGATAAAGTTTCTTCATTTAATGACAGGAATATTTCTGTCTCATAAAACAAAACTATAACAATTAAAAGCTACACCTGGTATACAGCTTTTGACCTTGTGCAAGTTTTGAAGGTCCCGTCACGCCATTGCAGGAAGTTATTATAAAATGATGCAGACAATAAAAATGAGCATGCCTCAGCTATTTCTGTAAAGACTCTCCTCTTCAAACTATGAATTCACCTAAACCTGATTGAACTTTTGATTTATGACAATATTTTTCTTAGTCATCTATATAAATAATACTAGTGTAAATCTAAGAGTAAAGTGAAATTTTTTAAAAAGGCGTTATTTTCACTTACATGATGAAATATTTTTCAACATAATCCCTCTCCTAATTCTAGAAAATATTTACGAGGAAATGGTTGTGAATATTATATTCAGTTTTAATGATTTAAGTGTCATGTAATATTAGGGATAATAAATTTTTCGTCATACTTCTTCAAAAACAGATAATTTCAATACATGCATTGAGATGCTAAAGTTTTTATTTTTAGTCCTAGGACCTAAAAACATCAGCTGAGGTTGAGGTCATCGGCTGTTACTTCGTTTATACGAATTAATTAACGATTTTAGAGCATCTATAAAAACAACCGATACTCTCGATTGTAAATAACCGTTAAAACAGCTGTTACCATCGATTTGAAGGTAAATAGGTTATAACATTTTAGTTTTTTGTGAAATTGTTTACTTATATAATTTGCAGTATAACGAAAAATAAAGTTCATCACTAGGACCAAAAGAAGCTTTTCGATCCTCGCTCATTTTACGAAAACTTGAGGTTGTATGGAAAAGCTTTACTTTTGGTCTTAGTGATAAACTATATTTTTCGTTATACTGCTTCAAAAACAGCTGCTTTAAACATATGCATTGAGATGCTAAAGTTGTTCTTTTAATCCTAGGACCTAAACTCGTCAGCTGAGGCCGTTACACTTGAGCTTGTGTAAAGCTTCATTTTTGGTCCTAGTGATGAAATATACTATTAAATTAAATATCAAATGTTATAAATAAAAATTACACTCAGATAATGCATTCACCGCAAAAATAATTTGCAGATTCAGAGACCGGCTGCCCACTTGGAACGACACAAAAAACTCTAAATAAAATAAATGTTTCTGCTAGGATACTAGCTGTGTGGGTACTCATAAAGAAAAGTAGATGTATTTTCACATCCGGTAACCAAGTAGGCTAACAAGAAGGACCCTTACAAGAAGATTGGATCCAGCTAAGAAATCCTCTAATTTAATTTAAATAGAATTTTTTTAATGAAAGTGTTGATGTTTTAACTTTAAATTTGCTTGGAGTGGATTCCTCGGTGAAGGAATTACCTGCACGTCAATCTGAGGTTTATTCTATCCCCTTCTTTCAGTCGGAGCTCCGTATCTGGTGAGAGGGGTTGGATCCCTCCCCCCCTTATGTTGACGTCTTCTTTGTGCTAGCTTCCAAAGAGCCTTCTAAGTTGTTGAACAGTTCCACTGTTGATAGGTACACACTGATACGCTCGGTTCCCCTACCACTCCACTGCGCATCCTAGACGGTCTGTACACAGGTTTTCTGAACCTCATACCCAATACTGCGATATAGCTAATTTGTTATGTGATTGCGCTTGGAGGGTGGGCGGTCTGGCTTGGAGTGGGGAGGTTGTTCGTAATACACTGTCTAGAAACGCACTGACGAAAGGACGGCGGAACACTAACTCATTCGCTTCCCCCACCACTAAAAAGTGACGGGAACTTGTTTGCCCGATGAAGGTCAAACGCCACTACATACCAAATGACCTCTACCCAAGAGACCCGCTCAGCTAAACATCTTAAAATTGTTTTCTCGTGTTTCCTTGCATCTACGACAGTTTGTGGACCACTTATACAATTTGATACAATTACCAAGAGACAGCAGATATGGGGAAGAGAGGGGTTAATTACCTCCACATTCTGAAACCAACCCTCTCTTCAGTTAATTTGATTTACTAAATCATCATGTAAGGGTTGCTTTGACTTGTTTTGCTTGCGTCGGGGGGATGATTAGTAAACACAACACTCCCCTAGATTATGATGACCTTGGATAATTTGTTAAGAAACATGATTAATTATAGAAGGGTTAAAGGGAGAGATTTCTCATTCATTAAACGACTTGGATATTAACGAGTTGGACACGAGAATAGATATCTACACATTTGTTTTGTACTTCAAAACGTACATCATCGCAAATATTTGAAAATCTATTTTTCTCCGATTACGTACTAAGTTAGAAAAAGCAAAAAGGCGGAACTCCTTATCTTTAATAATAATAAAATAAAATATTTACATTCTCCTTCGATTGAGAGACGGAACACAAAGAGATGGGGGACGCAAGTTATATTACTTAAACTATAAAAATGTAACTAAATGTGTTTTTCCCTCGGATACATAAGTCAGCACCGCCTATATAAACTGTACATAACTGAAGGGTAATGAAATCTAAATCCAGTTTTAAAACTCCTTCAGACGCTCTCAGCTTCCATCTCTTATGTTTTTATGTTTTGTCAGTTAAAGTACATTGTACGAAGGGTTTTATGAAATAATCAGAGTTAAGTTTCAGACGAGACTTGGATATATACGGTGCCCCCGATTTATTGCCATCTTTCCTATACATTTGTCTGACATTAACCTATGGAGCTCATTATAGTACGGGTGTTGCAATACCCTAGCTGAATCTACGCATTTTGCATGTAGTCTTGTGTTAGAATTTTCTGTTTCATTTCTCCTGTCAGGTCTTTCTTAACCAACTCTTGTTCTCTTCCGATCCAGGAACTATTAGAGTATTGAAAGGTTAGTTATCTTTAGTTTATATTCACCTTTTTATACAAGGTGATGATGACCGAGAGATTGTTCACCTTTAAAGAAGGAATAAAAAATCTTAATTTAACTCGTTTTTATTATAATATACAAAGGGAATATATTACGTTTGACTATCATGTGACCGTCCAGAGTAGCCACACAGATATCCTGCTTGTTGTTTTTGGGTTTCTCCAGCTATTTTGAAATTTATCAACTGATTTTTGTAAAAAAACTAAATTTTTTTACGATTCGTAACTAGAGGTTAGGATGGTGTCTTATTACTCCTGTGGTAGGATCGGTGGACAACTCATGTGGGCGATGGATAGACCAGTTTCATTAATATTCTTTATACTCTGTGGCGGCTGATTTGAGGTAGGTCCTCCCCAGAGCAGCCACTGCTAACACTGCACATCTATAGATTAATATTATTTCCGTAAAGAAAATTACGAGATGGACAAACTTTTGTAACAACTGTTTTAAACTTACACTACAGGATAAGACACGTTTATCTGTCAATACAATTTAACATTTCCAATAAGGTCCAAGAATCCAACTTGTGGGGATTACATTTGAGGATCTCCTTGTATTACATTGTATGATGGGGCTGGGTAAGTACTAAACATGATCTTGTTTTTTTAGATAAACTGGAGCTTGTTAATAAATGACACAACAATGGTTACAAATTATAAATAAAACTAAATAACAGCTATTTCATCCACGTAGACTTCCCATGTTTTCTTTACAATTTGTAACCCCACCATGACTTTACTGACACCCTGTATTTATATTTCCTTAAGGCTAACAAAGACAGTCAATGAAATAGCTACATCTCGGAACCGCTTGACTTATACGCCTAGTCCCTCCTTATTGTATATCCCAAACATTCCCATCAATTTGTCCCGTGACAGTTTTATGTGTAACCAAGTAGCAAAGGAAAATCCGAGCCTAGGACAGACATTATATTCTTTGGCACTGTTTGGCAATTAAAAAGAATAATATTTTAGCAATTTTTCCTTTGTCTTGTAGGAATGGTTTTATCATATGCAAAGCAATGTTTCTTTGTTTTTGTATCAATAGATCACACATGTACACAGTCCTGGCATAGTTGCAGTTTTAATGTGTTTTTGAGAATAAATTGAATTCTTTTGTTTTGTCTTGTATTGGAGAATAACACTGTAAAGATATATTGTTGATTGTTTGTTTATTTTTAGGATAAAATGAGCTATTGCAACAGTTTTCATGGTAAGATTGAGGGCCAGGAAATGTTAAGTTCGTGCTAATTTTGGCTTCTACAAAATGTTTATTTTTGTTTGTCATCAACCTTATGTATTGTATGCCGTAACGAACCACCAGGTGTCGAATGTCGATCTCAGGATCGTCCTCGCTACAAACACACGCCTTAAGTCGCTAGGCTATAGCGGCGCCTTGAAGACGTTGGATATACTTTATAAATTGTATAATTTTGTATGTTTTCAGTTTGTTGTTACTATTTAATGAAATAATCATATCTGATTATGAATTCAATGTTTTCCTGTCTCCCATATATGTAGTAGAGATAAAGTTATATTGTATCAAAAATCGTTGACGAGTGTTTTATAGATATATCAGTTTTGAGGTCCTTTGGGTGACTTGGAACGATCTGTAGACCGATTTTAATCAAATCTGATAAATGGGCATATTTTGGCTTTAAAAAAAAAAAATTTTCCTATTATTTTATAACTGAGGGGTAGCCAAAAAAACACAAAATAAACGATTTAATCAAATATTGATCTAGTGTACACTTTAGGGGTTCAAACAAGACCTATTGATGGCCATGTTTTAATATCACTATTTCGTGATTTATTGGTAAATAAACTTTAAAACATGGCAGATATAAAAGATGTAATTTCTCAAAATCGTGTCTACCGATTTCGTTCACAAGAAAAATGTGAAGATTATTGAACAAAAAGTCAAACCCCGGTACAAAATAGTTTTAAAAAAAATATCGGCGTTCAGGAATAATTGGAAAATAATCCAACTGAAAGTTGACTGCCGTCATTGACAGCTCCAATCTATTCAAATACGCTAAGGACTTCTTTCTAAAAGTCAATATTGAAGGAACTTTAGGCCTTTTATAAATATATAAATAGTTTTCTCAAAAACATCGTTTATAATTCATTTTGATTTTGTTTTCTGACAACTACGAACAGAATTTTGGGTGACAATATATTTTTGAACATTCTTTTTTGTTTACCCTCCTGGATTGTTTAATAATAATTATAATAATGTAGTATTTCAACTTACAGTACTGTCACAAGAATTTTTCACCTCTTCATTATCCTTCTAACGCGTTTCTACACTTCCTGGCGCCATCTTCAGAGTTATCTTATCCATTTTTTTTATATGTCGTCAACATTTTAAAACAATATTTATTAGTTTTATTTTATATAATTAGACAGAAGACCATATAACATAAACAGTGTTTTGTACTTGTAAATTTTAGTAAGTGTTTAATTTGTAAATAAATATTGAGTTTGACTTGTGAGATCTCACAAAAATGACGTTTATTTAATCAAACGTGTTTCAACTAACTGTTATTGTATCTCGTGTATCACTGAGGATGGAGACTTTGTCGTTGAAGCACGTTTGATTAAATAAATGTAATTTTTGTGAGATCTTGTGTGTCGAGTTTTTGTTCGATTTAATTTGTTTTTATATATATTATTTTGAAGTGTTAATGAGATCTAAAAAAGATGGATAAGATTGTTCTGCAGATGTCACCACGAAATGTCGAAACGCGTTAAAAGGATAATGTAAAGGTGACAAAGGTTTGCGACAGTACAATAGGTTGAAATACTACAATTATTGTTAATATTATATTTTTATTTGGTTTTTTAGATTGAAGAGTGAGAAAGTTTGTGCAATATTTCAGTACTATTTATATTATACATTCACTCGATTCAATTTAAATAGCGCATCGGGTATAGTAAGAAAAAAAATGTACTTTACTTCAGGTATTGATTTATCGATTTCTTGTCTTTCTTAACCTCAAAAATCACAAACGATGCTGCGAAGTACTTAAGGGCAGTCAAGTAAGACAAACTAGGCCCTTAGGGTGGTCCTTCACAAAACCTATAACTCTTGACTCTTATCAATAATGCAAAAATCTTTTAATGAAATAACAGCAATAATGATTTAGTAAAGATTCCTTTTATATTCCAGCTATGAATTAAGGAAATAATTACGATGGTGCCAAAATCCTTTTTTTTATATTTTTCTCAGCGATACCTATTTACGTTAATTTTTTAATTTTTCAGATTTCATTGCCTAATAAAAAGGGAAAAAGAACATAAAATAAAGACCTCCAGCCTTGGAATACTCAAATAACATTAGAATGAGATAAAAAACAATAGTTGGTCAAGAGAGTTCTGACAGGAAAGATGAAAGAGAGGGATCTAACCCAAAACTACAAAAGAAGGTGTACATCCAGCTAGTATACCTCAGGATTGCAAAGCCTGTTCTCACTAAAATGAGGCCATGAGGGGTACTCTTTACGATTAAGAGCACAATTACACCCTTTTAAAAATTATGTTTTACTTTCTTACATTTATGTAGTATAGAGAAAGTTTTCTAAGTAGGGTGTAGGTTTCTCTACAATGAAGGTGTTATATAAGACCAATATTCTCAAAATCGACCACAAATTGATTTCGAACAAGTTTAAACTTTGTCTCATTATTAAACAAATCGAGACTTTTTATAAACAATTGTAAAGTAATCGAAGTTTCCACTCGTACATCATAGATTTCTTAAAAAGGATGTGTTTTAAAGGAACTTCCAAAACTTTTTTGACACTTTCATTTTTTAAATTCGTTTTTACTTCATGGAGAAATATATGCGGTCTAAAAACAACTACCATCCCATTATTTGTACCTTATAATGTGTTTTCTATTACTTAAATACACTTTGCAATATTTATATAAAATCTAAGGGAACATTTTGTTGGAGTTCTGTACTATCATAATATCAAATAACTGAAAACTGACGTGACAAAACAAAACCTCTTACAGGATACAGAAGTAAAAGAGGTGACGTCTCTACATGCATAAACTGAGGTGACAGTGCTTAGCCTTAAGAGACGACGAGAGACAGAAAATAGTCTCTTTAAATCCTTTACTAGTCTTCCTTTATCTGTCTAGAAACCCTTGGTTTTATTCTGTTTCTTTCAGGAATAATAAGGTTTAGACAAGTCTTTAAGTTTATGTCAGAATGTGACGTAACTGATCAGCTGATATGATTGCTACTGATAACAATTAGTTCATCAACCTAATTAAATATATTCAAATCATCAAAATGAGCTGTTACAAGGCTCGCGTTTAATTATAGGCTACATATATACAACAAAAGTTTGTCCGTGCGTTTATACTTAAGAACCGTTATACCGATTTTAAGACAGTTTTCATCCCTCTGCAGGTGCATTACATTCTTACGTTTTAGTCTATGAACAACTAAAACTGGTTCAGCAGTTTGTCTGCAAAGGTATTAAATCCGAATTTACGACATATTTTTTTTAAAACATTCTCTATGAAAACATACAGTTTATCAATTCAAAGTTGGTACGTGAAATGAACATTAAATGAAAATTAAAAATTGTTTTAAATCGGAGCACTAGTTTCCGAGATATATAAACATTTATTCCTGAAAAGTAGGAAATACAGATTTAACGCATTTTCTTAAAATTCTTAACGACATTTTCACAGTGATCGAGTTGATATATAATAAACGTTAATTGGAATTAATTTTTTTTTTTTTTTTTAATTTATCCTGTTTTAACAACTTTTAGCAATCAATTAAGAGGAAATCAGTATTCTCAAATTTCTATTTAATATTTCAAAAACAACGTAGATTTTATCAATAAAACAGATGTTACCTAGTGCTAGAATCATTATGCCATGTTTCATATTATTTTACATATATGGTGCACGTGTAATAAAGCTTTGTTGTAAAACCAACTTTTGGCTCTTATTCTATATAATGATTTAAGTGGTATAGTAAGAGTCTCTAGAGAAAAAATATTGACAAAAGTTCGCATTAAATTGTCAAAATTTATTTGCTTGAAAATGTAGGTCTTGGTGTGTAAAAAATATTTTAAAACTGCATACGTCTATTGTCCGCTTTTTATTTTTAAAAGGAAGGATGTAATACAGTACATTTTAAAAAATTGAATTTAGCCTGTTTCCTATCATAATGGTTTATTATTGTCATTTTACTACATTTGATATTATTTATTTTATATTTGTAGCAGTGATAATAGAATTGGCTGTAAGCCTCCACCCTAGTTCAACTCTATACGAGATGAACAGCGGAAAGGTAAGCCTTCCATTTCAAATAATCGAAGCTGTTAAACAAATGATCTCAATATTGAATATAAGCATGGCTCACCATTTACAGTAATGATACTTTAACTTTCGAAAAGTCTAACTCATCCACTGATAGACTTCACAAAGGGAATCTGTTGAAAATCTCCCGGAAGCATTTTCTCGCAGGTATAAATGGACAGGTTTCATCTGAGCTGTGGAGTTTAGGTGCTCAGTGGGTCTAGCCGTGGTCTAAGCAGCAGTGAGGTGGTGGGGGAAGCGGTCGCCTCAGTCTGTGTCGGGTGTTGGTACTAACAACGATGTGTGCAAGACCGCTGGATCGTGGACAGTAGTCGGCGCCGACTGTTTCCCCTACAATGCCTCTATTCCCACGCGGCCTAAACTACAAACTTGTACCTCCCTTCCACGCGCAGCTCACAGCTCAGATGAAACATGTCCATTTATAATAATCGTTGATGAGACATGGATTCGTCACTTTGATTTTGTTGGTTGTTGTTGTTTAAAGTCGAAAAACATGGCGGTTATCATCGCCATATAAAAAGAAGAAGAAAAGAGCATACATTTAAAACCATTAACACTCGAATACTCAAATGGCGTCAACGTTGGGAAATAAAAAGAGTTCATTGAAAATAGAAACCTGATGATGGGAAAGAGGAAACTAAACAAAGACTGCATAAATAAAGGTGTAACTCCTGCTGGGTTCCCTCAGCAAAGTGAGCCCCTGAATACAAGAGTAAGGCAGACGGATTAGCATGGGAACGTTCTTCACCTACCACGGGGAAAAAAATTCAAAACTCACACGTCTGCAAGAAAGTCAATGATGACAGTATTCGGGGAAATGGAAGGTTCAGTTTTTATTCACTTCACACTAAAACTGTGAATAGTGAAAGCTGCTGTTCGTGACTATGATCATTGAGGACACAAATCAAGTCCAAAGGCGTGGTAAACTTTCAAAATATGTGGGTTTCATTTTACTATAACTCTCGTCTTCTTACGTGAAAAACAAGAAAATAAAATCATTAGGCCTACAAAAGGTTGCTGGAACACTCATTATATAGTTCTGACTTCGCTTCAAGAGAAGAGACCCAAATGTGTATGACAGGAAAGAATACAAAACGTTGTTAAAAGATGGACTAAGTGTTCAAAAGATTTTCCTAAATTAGGTCCATTGACAAGAGAGCAGTACTGGATTCATTTTTGTTCTGATTAAAAGGTCATGGAAGCGGTCCAAAATTAGCTAACCATCAAACCCAAAAGTTTCTTTCCAGAATGACTTCAAAACGTTGTTAAAATATGGACTAAGTGTTCAAACAATTTTCTTCCTTTTAGCTCATTAACAAGACAACTGTAAGGAAATCATTTTTGTTCTGATTAAAAGGTCATTGAAGCTGTCCAAAATTAGCTAAGCATCAAACCCAAAAGTTTCTCTCAGGAAATAATTCAAAACGTTGTTAAAAGATGGACTACGTGTTCAAACGATTTTCCTAATTTTAGATCATTGACAAGACAACTGTACGGGAATCATTTTTGTTCTGATTAAAAGGTCATGGAAGCGGTCCAAAATTAGCTAAGCATCAAACCCAAAAGTTTCTTTCCAGAATGACTTCAAAACGTTGTTAAAATATGGACTAAGTGTTCAAACAATTTTCTTCCTTTTAGCTCATTAATAAGACAACTGTACGGGAATCATTTTTTGTTCTGATTAAAAGGTCATGGAAGCGGTGCAAAATTAGCTAAGCACCAAACCCAAAAGTTTCTTTCAGGAAAGAATTCAAAACGTTGTTAAAAGATGGACTAAGTGTTAAAACAATTTTCTTCCTTTTAGCTCATTGACAAGACAACTGTACGGGAATCATTTTTTGTTCTGATTAATAGGAAATGGAAGCTGTCCGACATTAGCTAAGCATCAAACCCAAAAGTTTCTTTTAGGAAAGAATTCAAAAAGTTGTTAAAAGATGGACTAAGTGTTCAACGATTTTCTTCCTTTTAGCTCAATGACAAGACAACTGTGGGGGAATCGTTTTTGTTCTGATTAATAGGTAATGTAAGCGGTCCAAAATTAGCTAAGCATCAAACCCAAAAGATTCTTTTAGGAAAGAATTCAAAACGTTGTTAAAAGATGGACTAAGTGTTCAAACGATTTTCTAATTTTAGCTCATTGACAAGACAACTGTGTGGGGATCATTTTTGTTCTGATTAATAGGAAATGGAAGCTGTCAGAAATTAGCTAAGCATCAAACCCAAAAGTTTCTTTCCGGAATGACTTCAAAACGTTGTTAAAATATGGACTAAGTATTCAAACAATTTTCTTCCTTTTAGCTCATTAACAAGACAACTGTACGGGAATCAGTTTTTGTTCTGATTAAAAGGTCATGGAAGCGGTGCAAAATTAGCTAAGCACCAAACCCAAAAGTTTCTTTCATGAAAGAATTCAAAACGTTGTTAAAAGATGGACTAAGTGTTCTAACGATTTTCTAATTTTAGCTCATTGACAAGACAACTGTGGGGGGATCATTTTTGTTCTGATTAATAGGAAATGGAAGCTGTCCGAAATTAGCTAAGCATCAAACCCAAAAGTTTCTTTCCGGAATGACTTCAAAACGTTGTTAAAATATGGACTAAGTATTCAAACAATTTTCTTCCTTTTAGCTCATTAACAAGACAACTGTACGGGAATCATTTTTTGTTCTGATTAAAAGGTCATGGAAGCGGTGCAAAATTAGCTAAGCACCAAACCCAAAAGTTTCTTTCAGGAAAGAATTCAAAACGTTGTTAAAAGATGGACTAAGTGTTCAAACGATTTTCCTAATTTTAGCTCATTGACAAGACAACTGTGGGGGAATCATTTTTGTTCTGATTAAAAGGTCATGGAAGCGGTCCAAAATGAGCTAAGCATCAAACCCAAAAGTTTCTTTCAGGAAATAATTCAAAACGTTGTTAAAAGATGGACTACGTGTTCAAACGATTTTCCTAATTTTAGATCATTGACAAGACAACTGTACGGGAATCATTTTTGTTCTGATTAAAAGGTCATGGAAGCGGTCCAAAATTAGCTAAGCATCAAACCCAAAAGTTTCTTTCCGGAATGACTTCAAAACGTTGTTAAAATATGGACTAAGTATTCAAACAATTTTCTTCCTTTTAGCTCATTAACAAGACAACTGTACGGGAATCATTTTTTGTTCTGATTAAAAGGTCATGGAAGCTGTGCAAAATTAGCTAAGCACCAAACCCAAAAGTTTCTTTCAGGAAAGAATTCAAAACGTTGTTAAAATATGGACTAAGTATTCAAACAATTTTCTTCCTTTTAGCTCATTAACAAGACAACTGTACGGGAATCATTTTTTGTTCTGATTAATAGGAAATGGAAGCTGTCCGAAATTAGCTAAGCATCAAACCCAAAAGTTTCTTTCAGGAAAGAATTCAAAACGTTGTTAAAATATGGACGAAGTGCAATACCTACGTATTGTGTATTTGATACCTTTTATCTATTTTTACTGCTAGAATATATATATATTTTTTTTAACTTTTCAAAGTAAAGTTTGTACTTAATGAATTTCAAAAAGCAAATTATTATGCTACTATAAATATTTATTAAGTGTTAAGCACATTTTAATACTGCGACACTCAAGAGGTCAAAGCTCGAGATAAGCGTAACGAATCAAAGTTGCGTCCCGCAACTAAAACATCAATGTACTTGAACAGTTTGTGCAACGTTTGTGCACAATTTCTTATAATTTTACATAATTTCCGAGACAGCAGATACGGGAAAGGGAGGGTTAAATTACCTCCACATTCTGAGACCAACCCTCTCCTCAGTTAATCTTATTTGCTAAAACATCACGTAAGGTTTGCTTTGACTTGTTTTGCTTGCGTCGGGGGGATGATTAGCAAACACAACACTCCCCTAGATTATGATGACCGAGGATAAATTGTTAAGAAACATGATTAATTAATGTAGGGAGAGATTTCTCATTCATTATACTCACTTGAAGATTAACGAGTTGGACACGAGAATACTGTATCTAGATTTGTATTGTAGTACAGTTAAAATAGAATTTATAAAAAGTAAATAAACCGTGAGAAACATTGCACAAACATTCTCACTCACTCCCGTTTGACTTTTACACAATTACATAATTTTCTCTATACTACGTATATATGACAAAATAAAAATAAGAAATACAAGTAAGGATAGAAGAAGGAAAAGGATTTACAGGAAAGACTTTACTCTCTGAGGGTCAGGGCAGTGTCACCTCAGTTTATGCACGAAACACTCTGACATCTCTAGATTCCCTTGCTGGTCTTGAAGTAAGAAGTATATATTCTAGTTTCACATAAAGCACTATCTTATGTTCCCGACAATCGATAGTGATACCTACATTATTTATAGCATTGTGTGACCAGAAATATCAGTACGTCCTCGATTTGAGATTAAAGAGTAGAAAATTGTCAATTATCTTTACAATAAAACATTTACGTCAATCAAGTTATTTTTATTAGTATTGTGATTTTATTCAGAAATTCATTGGACATTGGAATAAATATTTCCAAGCTCAATGTTATCTATTTATTTCCTTGTTATGATACATACAGATACACTTTCAAAAGTCCCTTACCACACTTGGGAATAAACAAAATAACAAAAAAGAAATTTTTTTGTCAAAAGTAAAATGTTTATTCCTATTAGACCCTATATTTAATGGGTCTAATAGGAATATAGGGTCTAATAGAATAGAATAGGGTCCTAATAGAATAGGGTCTAATAGGAATAAACATTTTACTTTTGACAAAAAAAATTTTTTTTTGTTATTTTATTTATTCCCAAGTGTGGTAAGGGACTTTTGAAAGTGTATCTGTATATATTGTCACCACAGTGCTCTGGTCTTTGTTTATTGTCATGATACATTAAAACATTGTAAAATGAGACAAAAACTTTGAAAAATGTATTGTAACTCGTTTCATGATGCCAGATGGAAAATCGATACATTAAGTGATGAAAGTATATGGGAATGAAGTGGATTCAACTTTGAATACCCGGAACATCGTTTAAATAATGGTTTGATGTGCAAAAATCGGGAGGAAAAAATAGTTTTTTTTAAGATAGTTTAAAGACTATTTACAATGGATATTTAAAATTTTCTTCACTATTGGAATACTCAAAAACAGTTAATTTGAAACCAGGTAGGTTAAAATCAATTACTAATTTGTTTAAATAATTGCAAAAAACTGTTCAAAAATCCAAATAATTTTCCTTTCCTTGAGAAAACCACCTAGGCGCTTGAAACTTTCAGAATATAAGCCTATTATGACGATATAGTTACCGTTAAAATTACATTAAAAAATATAAATTAGTTTACAAGAAATTTTATTTATTTTTAAAAAAAGGGTATAACGTTTAATAAAATTTGACCCAGTTACAGTTGTCGAATAAGGCTCATCTAAGGCTAATTTTTTTCGTCGAAATACCCTTAATGGTAATTTAAGGGCCATAAAAGGGTTATTTTCTGAAAGTTTCAAATAACTAAATAAATTATTTTTAATTAACAATTTTGATGATTTTTTTACGTTTTTTAAACCATTATGTTTGAATTATACGTAAATTTCTCCGTTAATAATTTTTAAGTTCACATGTTGGCCTAATGAACTATAAATCGTGCATAATGTCCAAATCTGCTTGTAACTCTACCAATCAAAGTTTTACAAACCTGTCATCAGAACTTTATTTTCCATTGGAACATCCCTATGTTTGCAGCTTGTACATTATGTACAGGATTTAAAATCTCATTTCACAAGATTTAAAATGTGAATCTCTACCATATACAAAAATATTAATAAATTTCTTTCGAGACATTTTTATGTATAAACAGTAGGCCTGGAAAGATATATATTCTTTGGCACTGGTTAGCAATTAAAAATAATTATATATATAATTTTTCAATTGTTTTCTCGTTATTTGTGTTGAACATGTTTTATTTAGCGATAAGTATTAAAACAATAATTTATTTATTTCAAAAAGTAAATTGAATTTTATCTTCCTATTTTATTCAAGACATTACGATATGCAGAGTGTCAAACTATACATATTTTCCTTTATTTAAAGGCGAAACACCTTTCGGTCATCATCGGTTTATAAAACAAAGAAAGAGAAGAACGTAAAATATAGACCCCTAGCTCTCGAACATTCTAGAGGTCATTTGGTATGTAGTGGCGCTTGACCTTCATCGGGTTAACAGGTTCCCGTCACTTTTTAGTGTTGGGGGAAGCGAGTGAGTCAGTGTTCCGCTATTCTCTCGTCAGTACGTTTTTAGACAGTGTATTACAAACAACCTCCCCACTCCAAGCCAGACCGCCCTCCCTCCAAGCGCCACCACATAACAAAATAAATGAGCTATAACAGAGCTAAGGTCGGAAAAGAATAAGAGTTGGTCAAAAGAGATCGGGATAAGTAAAACGAAAGGGATCTAATCCAAGACTACTTGAAATAGGTTGTAGACCCAGGTAGGTCCTCACAGAAGCCAAACAATATGAAATGAGCTCTTTATATATTGGGTGGTTCACAAAGTAACGGATAAACTCAGGTTGTGTTCTATTGGTAAAAATAAAGAAAAACGTTCATATAAACAGATCCGAAAAAGCTTATCTGCCATTTTGTTTTTTTATACAAAAATAAAAATTACAACTGTGAAAATAGATAAGATATTGAGTTCAGATACGGTGTTTTACAACGACTACAGTACCTAGAACAACCTCCACAGAGTAGAAAGATCTAGACAACAGTAGCTGTCTAAAGCTGCTTTTTTAAAAGGTAAAAATTCCTGCAAGAGTTTAATGCTC
Source organism: Aphrophora alni (assembly GCA_963513935.1). Lineage (NCBI taxonomy): Eukaryota > Metazoa > Arthropoda > Insecta > Hemiptera > Aphrophoridae > Aphrophora > Aphrophora alni. Next base: position 12,555,598 of record OY740776.1, read on the forward strand.
TGTGGGAGCTTGTTTATCAGTCTAGCACCAACTTGGGAAGGAAGTTTGCTGTAAAGATTCAGTCTGTGCTGTCTAGAATCACCACAAGTATCTATATACTCGGAGGTGTAAGAACTCCAAGACCTTTCAACGCAACTCTACATGACTCGGCCTTCTTTAGACCTGCCACAAGCCTTATAACTTTTTAGCAAGCCAAAACCGTTTTGCCCTCTCCCTAACCACGCCCACCCTATCCCGATAAATAAACGCCCACACATTATCGCATCAAATACCTTCGCAAATTACAGATTGATTTTAAAACAATCATTTGTTATGCTTAGCCCCAAATAAAAAAGTCGCACATATGTTTTAAGGTACAAAAAACCTTTCGACGTATGAACTTTAGTAAATTCAAAGGTTCTTGTAAGTATTTATTCGTCGCTTTAAAAGTGTTGACTATCCCAAGCCTTTTCATATATAAGTGTTGCTATCTAAAAACCAAATAAAATATTTTCTTGAAAAGCAAAGCTTCCATACATATTCAACCCGAAATAAGTAACTCTTAAGTTATTTAAACTACCCAAAACATCTGTTTTCTATCTTTGAAAAAAAAAACACCTTATTACATCGGTATTAAATTGTTTAACAAACTGCCAATAGATGTACAAAATTTAATTTAAAATAATGAAAAGCCTGCATTAAAATGACTTTACCACAAACAACGTTTTACTCTGTTCAAGAATATTTGTACGACAATTTCTAGCTCCTAGCAGTTTTTCTTTTTTAATTTGTTGACAAATGGGATCTCGGAGTAAATAAATGTGTCTATAGTTAACATACTGACATGTTTCTCCTAGATTAAAATGGATTTGAAATATTGTATTTTCTTCCGCTTGTAAGTTTGCGATTAGTGTAACAAGTAAAGTAAACGATTTGTAATTGTTAAATGTAATTTGGATTGATAACACTGACTCCAACTGTTTATCACCAGTACCATCTGGTTTTGTAAAATGTTATGTAAAATAAATTATTTCTATTTCTGTTCATCGAGTGGAAACTGCTAACATTTTTTATTTCGTAATAGTCCTTTCTCTTTTCAGATAAGAAGATAAAATTAAATAAAATGGGATTCCTTACAATAAAGTGAGTTAAACAAGGGAGCTTGATCCGGGATAATTGCTTAACTTTCTGCTCCGTATCACGCCTGTTACCGTCTCTGTTTTCTTAGGGTTTGATTTATAACAGTCATGGACGAGAGAATTGATTTCCACACTTTTCTTTTTGATTTAATACTCATCTTACTTACACGGTACCGGTATAAGAATTAGTAATTGAAAAAAAAAACGCTTCTAACTCTTCATCGACTCAGGAAACCGAAAAAGTTAATTTCGATACGCCGTCAGTAAGCACGATAGCGGACGCAAAAATTAAAATAAATATGAAAATTGATCTATAAAACTGTAGTGTGCTCAAAAATCCTATTGAAATTCAGACTACTTGAATTGTAAATGTCAAAATCACTCAAAAGTGTCTTTCTGACCGTGGGTTAAGTCACACAGTCACGTTCTATATTTATAATATTGATCCTCAGACCCTAAGCTTTCCAGTGAGACCATCCTCATCTCTGTAGGTTGAGTGGACGCGGAGGAGTTCTTTAGGGAACTTATTTAGGCTCTGCTGAATTATATATAAAATTAATTGATCTTAACTTTTGAATAGTAAACAATATACATTAAACTAGGAGAGATATAAAAAACATATTCAGTGTTTATCTTTTGGATAATTGCACCGAAAAGTTCATTTTGTTTTTATAAGTAAAAATGAGAACAAAACAGCAAACAAACTCTGGATTGTAGAAGATATTCAATGAAAGGACTCAAGTTTGCTTCTATAATTAATGATTAATGAGCTATTTACGCTCATTACATCGTCCGTTACTGTCGATATGGCAGATTCATTCAGCTGTTTGGATAATTGCACTGAAAAGTTCATTTTGCTTTTATAAGTAAAAATGAGAACAAAACAGCAAACAAACTCTGGATTGTAGAAGATATTCAATGAAAGGACTCAAGTTTGCTTCTATAATTAATGATTAATGAGCTATTTACGCTCATTACATCGTCCGTTACTGTCGATATGGCAGATTCATTCAGCTGTTTGGATAATTGCACTGAAAAGTTCATTTTGCTTTTATAAGTAAAAATGAGAACAAAACAGCAAACAAACTCTGGATTGTAGAAGATATTCAATGAAAGGACTCAAGTTTGCTTCTATAATTAATGATTAATGAGCTATTTACGCTCATTACATCGTCCGTAACTGTCGATATGGCAGATTCATTCAGCTGTTTGGATAATTGCACTGAAAAGTTCATTTTGTTTTTATAAGTAAAAATGAGAACAAAACAGCAAACAAACTCTGGATTGTAGAAGATATTCAATGAAAGGACTCAAGTTTGCTTCTATAATTAATGATTAATGAGCTATTTACGCTCATTACATCGTCCGTAACTGTCGATATGGCAGATTCATTCAGCTGTTTGGATAATTGCACTGAAAAGTTCATTTTGTTTTTATAAGTAAAAATGAGAACAAAACAGCAAACAAACTCTGGATTGTAGAAGATATTCAATGAAAGGACTCAAGTTTGCTTCTATAATTAATGATTAATGAGCTATTTACGCTCATTACATCGTCCGTTACTGTCGATATGGCAGATTCATTCAGCTGTTTGGATAATTGCACTGAAAAGTTCATTTTGCTTTTATAAGTAAAAATGAGAACAAAACAGCAAACAAACTCTGGATTGTAGAAGATATTCAATGAAAGGACTCAAGTTTGCTTCTATAATTAATGATTAATGAGCTATTTACGCTCATTACATCGTCCGTTACTGTCGATATGGCAGATTCATTCAGCTGTTTGGATAATTGCACTGAAAAGTTCATTTTGCTTTTATAAGTAAAAATGAGAACAAAACAGCAAACAAACTCTGGATTGTAGAAGATATTCAATGAAAGGACTCAAGTTTGCTTCTATAATTAATGATTAATGAGCTATTTACGCTCATTACATCGTCCGTAACTGTCGATATGGCAGATTCATTCAGCTGTTTGGATAATTGCACTGAAAAGTTCATTTTGTTTTTATAAGTAAAAATGAGAACAAAACAGCAAACAAACTCTGGATTGTAGAAGATATTCAATGAAAGGACTCAAGTTTGCTTCTATAATTAATGATTAATGAGCTATTTACGCTCATTACATCGTCCGTTACTGTCGATATGGCAGATTCATTCAGCTGTTTGGATAATTGCACTGAAAAGTTCATTTTGTTTTTATAAGTAAAAATGAGAACAAAACAGCAAACAAACTCTGGATTGTAGAAGATATTCAATGAAAGGACTCAAGTTTGCTTCTATAATTAATGATTAATGAGCTATTTACGCTCATTACATCGTCCGTAACTGTCGATATGGCAGATTCATTCAGCTGTTTGGATAATTGCACTGAAAAGTTCATTTTGTTTTTATAAGTAAAAATGAGAACAAAACAGCAAACAAACTCTGGATTGTAGAAGATATTCAATGAAAGGACTCAAGTTTGCTTCTATAATTAATGATTAATGAGCTATTTACGCTCATTACATCGTCCGTAACTGTCGATATGGCAGATTCATTCAGCTGTTTGGATAATTGCACTGAAAAGTTCATTTTGTTTTTATAAGTAAAAATGAGAACAAAACAGCAAACAAACTCTGGATTGTAGAAGATATTCAATGAAAGGACTCAAGTTTGCTTCTATAATTAATGATTAATGAGCTATTTACGCTCATTACATCGTCCGTAACTGTCGATATGGCAGATTCATTCAGCTGTTTGGATAATTGCACTGAAAAGTTCATTTTGTTTTTATAAGTAAAAATGAGAACAAAACAGCAAACAAACTCTGGATTGTAGAAGATATTCAATGAAAGGACTCAAGTTTGCTTCTATAATTAATGATTAATGAGCTATTTACGCTCATTACATCGTCCGTAACTGTCGATATGGCAGATTCATTCAGCTGTTTGGATAATTGCACTGAAAAGTTCATTTTGTTTTTATAAGTAAAAATGAGAACAAAACAGCAAACAAACTCTGGATTGTAGAAGATATTCAATGAAAGGACTCAAGTTTGCTTCTATAATTAATGATTAATGAGCTATTTACGCTCATTACATCGTCCGTAACTGTCGATATGGCAGATTCATTCAGCTGTTTGGATAATTGCACTGAAAAGTTCATTTTGTTTTTATAAGTAAAAATGAGAACAAAACAGCAAACAAACTCTGGATTGTAGAAGATATTCAATGAAAGGACTCAAGTTAGCTTCTATAATTAATGATTAATGAGCTATTTACGCTCATTACATCGTCCGTAACTGTCGATATGGCAGATTCATTCAGCTGTTTGGATAATTGCACTGAAAAGTTCATTTTGTTTTTATAAGTAAAAATGAGAACAAAACAGCAAACAAACTCTGGATTGTAGAAGATATTCAATGAAAGGACTCAAGTTTGCTTCTATAATTAATGATTAATGAGCTATTTACGCTCATTACATCGTCCGTAACTGTCGATATGGCAGATTCATTCAGCTGTTTGGATAATTGCACTGAAAAGTTCATTTTGTTTTTATAAGTAAAAATGAGAACAAAACAGCAAACAAACTCTGGATTGTAGAAGATATTCAATGAAAGGACTCAAGTTTGCTTCTATAATTAATGATTAATGAGCTATTTACGCTCATTACATCGTCCGTAACTGTCGATATGGCAGATTCATTCAGCTGTTTGGATAATTGCACTGAAAAGTTCATTTTGTTTTTATAAGTAAAAATGAGAACAAAACAGCAAACAAACTCTGGATTGTAGAAGATATTCAATGAAAGGACTCAAGTTTGCTTCTATAATTAATGATTAATGAGCTATTTACGCTCATTACATCGTCCGTAACTGTCGATATGGCAGATTCATTCAGCTGTTTGGATAATTGCACTGAAAAGTTCATTTTGCTTTTATAAGTAAAAATGAGAACAAAACAGCAAACAAACTCTGGATTGTAGAAGATATTCAATGAAAGGACTCAAGTTTGCTTCTATAATTAATGATTAATGAGCTATTTACGCTCATTACATCGTCCGTAACTGTCGATATGGCAGATTCATTCAGCTGTTTGGATAATTGCACTGAAAAGTTCATTTTGTTTTTATAAGTAAAAATGAGAACAAAACAGCAAACAAACTCTGGATTGTAGAAGATATTCAATGAAAGGACTCAAGTTTGCTTCTATAATTAATGATTAATGAGCTATTTACGCTCATTACATCGTCCGTAACTGTCGATATGGCAGATTCATTCAGCTGTTTGGATAATTGCACTGAAAAGTTCATTTTGTTTTTATAAGTAAAAATGAGAACAAAACAGCAAA
>OY740776.1:12561244-12688744 GCA_963513935.1 Aphrophora alni
GAGAGAGAGAGAGGGGGAAGGGGGAGAGGGAGAGGGGAGGGAGGGTGAGGGGGAGGGAGAGAGAGAGGGAGGGAGGGAGAGGGAGAGGGGGAGGGAGGAGAGGGAGAGGGGGAGGGAGGGAGAGAGAGAGGAGGAAGGAGAGAGAGGGGAGAGGGAGAGGGGAGGGAGGGAGGGAGAGAGAGAGAGAGAGAGAGAGAGAGAGAGAGAGAATTTTTGATGCATCAAAAATCAATGTCGAGAGTTTGTTATACATTTAGCTTAAACAGTTTACATAACTATTTAGTCAGCTAGTCAGTGTTCAGGCTTGTTGGGATGAACTATGGTTCCACTGCACGTGGTGAAATTTTACATTGCGGATACATCCTTCGAGCTCTTCCGTATGTCTTAAAAAGTACTTTCTGGAATGACGTTCGTTTGTGAAAAACACCAATTCAGCCCGAACGCATGGACTCTTTTAATCTAATATTGGTTGGGACCATTACTTTATTTTAGGAGGGTCTTAAAATGTGGTTGTGGTTTCCATAGGAAAACTACATCGTCATGTGAATTTTTTTAATGAACAAAATGATGAACATTTTCAGCATCATTTGTAGACCCGGACGTATTATTTGACTTGTTTATAACCATATGATTTTTACTAATTTGATGTAGGTACTTTAAAATAAAAAATAAAAAAGTTCTTTTCAAACTAGAGTTCCAGGAATTTTGAATCACTCCGCGTAACACCTCGTTAACGACTATACTTTTATTACACTTTATTAACTTATGTCCTAGACTTTCAATTGATATTGTTAGTATAATTAATAGTCTAATAATTTGTCTACTGTAAATAACAAATATGTACACTTAGAACACCCTGTAGAGGACACGTAATTTCTAATACATTATAGCTTACTTTACATCACAATAACCAAATAATAAATCATTATTCACTTATACGTTTAATATTGAATTTAAAAAATTGATAATTTTAAGAAATAACTCCATTGTTATTTAAGTCAAATTTAAAATTCCTTTTATGAATCCTCAGATTAACCTAATGGAATATGAAAGAATAATAATAGCGTTACATTTAAAAAAAAAGTTGAGAATAATCACGTTTTGTTAATTTTTGAACATCCTGTACATCCTACAAAACTTTTGTACCTCCCTGTAAAGAGATTTATTTTATAAGGTTAAGAGTTTTAAAATGAGAGGTCGAAAAAATTTCTTTCTAAAGCAGTTCTGGAAATATTAAGCCGTTTTCTATTCCTTTTTTTTTACACACACACTAAAATATAAATTAGTATTTCATTTTATGAATGGACGTGTCAGAAAGTTATACCACTGTTTATTTGTTTATTTTTATTATAAATTTAAAAAAAAAAGTAAAACACAGCTAAATAACACCGACGATAACACAAAACAAATTACGAATGTCTTAATAAAGCTACAAAACAATTATCAATTTCATTTTCCTTTTTGTTCAATTGCAATAACATCACTTTACAAATGTTAAAACGTCAAAACAAAAGTTTTTCCTTCGACTTGAAATTGTTCATAAGCTTAAAAGCTTCCTTGGTGATTTCCCCCTCTCAACCTCTTTCGTTCGGAGACTGAGAGGACACAACCCTTGTTATGTCTCACAGAATCTGAACTGTCAGCTATTTAATTAGTGCTTGTTATAAAAGATATAGGACACCGCCACTCAAACCCTACAACAAATCTTATTATTCGATAGGTTCCACAGATCAGATGCTATATATAGAGGATTGTTTTAAAACCAAATAATATTATTTACTACGAAATCTGTAGATAACACTAAATAAATTTTGATATCTAACTCTCATTTATTTAATTTGATATTTTAAAATAACAATCTTTAATATTTTTATTCTACAATTCCTTACAAAAAAAAAATGAGACCAAACAATCTATAATTTATTTCAATAGAGACCAAAATCAACAATGTTTGATTATTAGACACTATTAGAGGGCAAAGGGTTCTTTTATAAGGAGGTGATGATCAAGAGGTTTTTCTCCTTTAAACAAGAAAATTCTTGTTTGGTGTATTTATAGCCTCATATCACCCTCTACGTCACTGATGTAGGCTTCATGTGGCTTCAAGTTAAGGCCAGGTTGGTACTCTGTGGAATGGGAGGTTTGTAAGATTATATTTACATGTTTTTTTAAAGTTTTAATAAATAAAATTTGATCTCATTGTTCATGTTCATTGTTCTTATTATTGAGCATGTTACGTTTTCACAGCCTAAATAAAACCACAGCTGTTATAAAATGTCCTATCCACTCTTTACCAAGAAAGAAAAGGACGCTATCTGTTTCTATTAAATGATACTGCCGCCAGCTTTGATGAGAGTTTGCTAAAATTTGCAGATATAACAGAAAAACTAAACAAATTTTTTGACCCATCACAACTTTATACTACGAATGTGTGAGTAAATATTAAATCCAAATGCCTGCAGATACACCCGTATTAAGAGTTCCTCACTTTAAACTCGCGGTTAGTTTGTTTAGATTTTGGTTTTCGTGTAAATAGATGAGAAAACTAAAACTAACTATATAAAACTAACGGACAATCCTATCAGCCAATCGAGTATAGAAGTAAGGCCATTATGGCTCCCATTATTAAAAAAAAAGAACTAAAATTTGATTATAATACCCCTACAACTAAAAAACAAGCTGATAATGTACCTGTTAAATCGCCACAAGGGGTTGTAACCCGCTCTCGGGCTAGGAAGCTTAATACAACTAACAATAGGCCACTCCCCTAATAGTTTGTCACGCCTTCTGGACCACGTCACTTGTTGCTGTATCTTTGATACAACAACACGTATTTGACGTTAGTTGTGTGTTACCGTGATTGTGTTTTTTGAATTCTCAGTTTTGCTCTGGGATGCATGCTTAGATATTAAGGTTGGTGGTATTCTTATTTAATTTTACTTCTTACATAGGCTTAGTTTCTAGTTTCATGTTTCTTTAGTTTTTGTCACTTGATAACGGGAATTGATTCTTATTCCCGAATCGTCGTGTTTTGTTTTTTAACACACAAATGATGGCAAATGTCCGAAAAATGTATAATAATAAAATAGATGAGAAAGTTATTGCAATATTTAAACACTATTTATTTCAATGCTTTCTACCTTTTCTATGACTGATTTTTTATTGAATTTTCATATTACAGAATGTGTTACAGTTTCACTTCCTAAAAAACCCCATCCTCAATAAAGTTTCCTTCACCAAGAGAAGCGGAAAATCCCAAATTCGCTTCACTCACAATAAAGCACCAATACTCGATTGTCGGCACCATCTGTTTGTATTGAATGAGATAACTTTGTAAACTAACTGCCGCCAGCTTTGATGAGAGTTTGCTGAAAGTTGCGACTTACAGCGTCGTATAATACGACCATTACCCGACCATACCCTCGCAGTGTTTTGTTGATTTTATAATATATTAGTCTGTGACAAAGTTTGTATGTGATCTGAAAAACAAAAGTTGGATTTGTATCGGAACAAATCATTGTATTATGTGTCATTAGAAATCAACATTTCTCCATTTTACAATATTTGATGTCCCCAGAACTTGACTTTACAAATTACTTACGTCAAGACAAAGTCATAATTTCAATTGAACATCTTAAAGTGCATAATTAATGTAATGCAATCGGATGGAGAAAATATTTAAAGATTTAACATCGTTTCTTTTTTTAAAACTAACCGAGTTTAATAAGACATGAAATATTTAGGATCCGGAGGGGGGGTTAAAATTCTACTGGTTTGAAGTTACACAGAATAATTGTGCACGTAATTTGCTCCTAACAATTTAAATTGCTAAATGTAATCTATTTTTAATTTCTTGAAAAATCTACCTTTCTAACCTCCAGATGCTCACATAACTGAATCTACACATTTTTCATGTAGTCTTTGGTTAAATCCCTCTCTTACATCCGTAACATGTCTCTCTTGACCACCTCTTGTTCTCTTCCGACACTATGTTTAGAGTATTCAAGGGTCAGTGATCTTTATTAGGACCCTGTAGGTAAAACCAAGGGCTCTTATAATTTGACGCGCGTGTCAGTCTATCCGTCTTGGCTATAAGTTACAGTCAACGCAGACAATAACTCCAATATATTTCAAACTTTGTATTAATATTCTTTGTATTGTACACATATAGGAAAAAAATAACAGCAATAAAAAATTAACATTGGGATAGTTAAGGAGAAAAAAATATCGAGTTGGAATTTTTTTTTTTTTGTTTATGAATATGTTTGTTTACTTGACGAAGAAATTCATATGTTGACGCTAGGCTGCTTAAAAGATGTCCACTTTATAAAAATAAGTATCCCTATATTCCTAAGGACCCTAAGTCGTATGGTTTCACCACACACTTGATCTTGTAATTAATCGAAAACATACGAACGATCTTAGATCCCTCTCTTGTTTTCTTCCGGCCATGACAAAGTATTCGAGGGCCGTGGTGTCCTTATTAGGGTCCGTACGTAAAACCAAGGACCTTTATGATTTCACGCGCATTTGTCCGTCTGTCTATCTGTCAGTTACAAGACGAATATCCAACATATATTTAAAACTATGGATTTATATTTTTTGTGTAGGAAAAATGTACCGGTATCAAAAATTGACCTTGGAGTAGGTAACGGGCAAAAACTATCGAGTTGAAAATTTTTGAAAATTCTATATGTATCAAATAAAACTAGAAATTATTCTGAATATGAATATGTATGTTTATTTAATGAAGGCAATAATATATTGACTTTAGACCGCTTAAAATACTTCATAAAAACAACAGTCCACATATGTTTATTGACCATAAGTGTGGTCTTAGCACAAGCTTGAATCTTTTCTTTTCTTTTCCTTTTTTTATAAGGCGATGATGACCGAGAGGGTTTTCCCCACTAAACAAGGCGGACAATCTGTAACTCCGGGAACTACCAAAAAGCCACGAATTTTTGGGCCGCTCTGACCCTACCGAATAGCCACGATCATTAGAGGGGATTAAGAAGGGTTCGTTTGCCAGCGCTGAAATGTTCGAAAAGCCACGACGGCTCAGCCAGGTAGCCGGCACCACCTCTGGGAAAAAGGGAATTGATAATTACCTATGACATAAACCATTTACTACTACACTTAGTAGTTTGTAAAATAAAAGTTTATTTTTTATGATACAAGCATACTACAGGCACTACAAGCATACTTCGTACTAAAGGTTCGCCAGTCCCAGACATTTAAAAAAAAAATTACCCTATTTTCGACTTTTACGTACTTCGAAATATCCAAAAACTACGATAATTTGAAAACTGTGATCTTCAAAAATCAATTTTGAAACCTTATTTTACAGGGAAAATGATGAATAAATCATATATCCGTGTCGGGATAGAGAAAGCTACAACAAAAATAGATACTAATATTTATAGAATATACTCTTTCGGCACTACAAGCATACTTCCTACTAAAGGTTCGATCGTGGCTTTTTGGACATTTCGTTCCTTGCGAGATGACCCTTCTTAATCCTCACTAATGATCGTGGCTATTTGGTAATTTCAGATGGACCGAAAAATTCGTGGCTTTTTGGTAACAGCCGTAACTCCTGCAAAGCAATCAACTAAAAAGTTTATAAACTTAAGTTGTATATTACTAAAAATATATATATTTTGACGAACATTTTTCCTCTTTTTATTAATTATCCCAAACTAAATAGGCCGGTTAAAGTCTCAGCTAAGATGTAAAAACCATTTTGTTCAACTAGATTGTTTAAACTTCCGACAAGGTCTTTCCTTACCTGAACAAAAATTATTTGTATTTCTTATGATTTTTGCACCACGGTGAAAAATGTGTTACTTTCATTTAATAGATTAATATGCAATGTAGGAAATTAATTGCAATAAATAGAAAACAATAACAATTAACACTTTTTCGTCATACTGCACATAAACAGCTGTTTCACAATACATGCATTGAGATGCTAAAGTTGTTCTTTTTAGTCCTAGGACCTAAAAACATCAGCTGAGGTCGAGGTCATCAGCTGTTACTGCGTTTATACGAATTAATTAACGATTGTAAAGCATCTATAAAAACAACCGATACTCTCGATTGTAAATAGCCGTTAAAACAGCTGTTACCATCGATTTGAAAAGAAATCGGTTATATCGTTTTTGTGAAATTGTTTTCTTATATTATTTCCAGTGTAACGAAAAATATAGTTCATCACTTGGACCAAGAGAAGCTTTTCGATCCTTGCTCATTTTCCGAGTTAAACTTGAGCTTGTTTCGAAAAGCTTCACTTTTGGTCCTAGTGATGAAATATACTATTAACATCAATCAATAGATACAATTGAAATTTTTCGATAGAGTAGTCTTCAACAATGAAGCTATACAGACAGAGACAAAGCAATGTTATTGTACATGTTACAGACAGAGACAAAGCAATGGTATTGTAATGTACTCACGTGTCTTAATGTTCAGACAAACAAGAGCTGAAGTCGCCATATGTCAAAGTCAGTGATGAAGCATGGACGTTCTACTGTGTATGAGTAACTGACTGAGAGGTCGCATCAACCAACACCTGCAAACAAAATAGACAATAGAGAGATGAAACAACAACTAGGAAACATTTGTGTTGGGGTTTATTATAATACGGTTGTCAGTAAACAATGCGCTGATTTTCTCATACAATCGTGTTGTCGAACGTGTACAGGTCGAACTACCGTAACTTTTTAGAGTCTTCTTGGATGCAGCCACGATCTGAGGGCCACCTCGAGTGCCAATGGTGTAACCAAACAAAAAGTCGTTACAGGTCGAACTATCGTGACGTTTTAGAGTCTCCTCGGTTGCAGTCCGGATCTGAGGGCAACCTCGAGTGTCAATGGTGTAACCAAACAAAAAGTCGTTACAGGTCGAACTATAGTGACGTTTTAGAGTCTCCTTGGTTGCAGTCCGGATCTGAGGGCAACCTCGAGTGTCAATGGTGTAACCAAACAAAAAGTCGTTACAGGTCGAACTATAGTGACGTTTTAGAGTCTCCTTGGTTGCAGTCCGGATCTGAGGGCAACCTCGAGTGTCAATGGTGTAACCAAACAAAAAGTCGTTACAGGTCGAACTATCGTGACGTTTTAGAGTCTCCTTGGTTGCAGTCCGGATCTGAGGGCAACCTCGAGTGTCAATGGTGTAACCAAACAAAAAGTCGTTACAGGTCGAACTATCGTGACGTTTTAGAGTCTCCTTGGTTGCAGTCCGGATCTGAGGGCAACCTCGAGTGTCAATGGTGTAACCAAACAAAAAGTCGTTACAGGTCGAACTATCGTGACGTTTTAGTGTCTCCTTGGTTGCAGTCCGGATCTGAGGGCAACCTCGAGTGTCAATGGTGTAACCAAACAAAAAGTCGTTACAGGTCGAACTATCGTGACGTTTTAGTGTCTCCTTGGTTGCAGTCCGGATCTGAGGGCAACCTCGAGTGCCAATCGTGTAACCAAACAAAAAGTCGTTACAGGTCGAACTATTGTGACGTTTTAGAGTCTCCTTGGTTGCAGTCCGGATCTGAGGGCAACCTCGAGTGTCAATGGTGTAACCAAACAAAAAGTCGTTACAGGTCGAACTATCGTGACGTTTTAGTGTCTCCTTGGTTGCAGTCCGGATCTGAGGGCAACCTCGAGTGTCAATGGTGTAACCAAACAAAAAGTCGTTACAGGTCGAACTATCGTGACGTTTTAGTGTCTCCTTGGTTGCAGTCCGGATCTGAGGGCAACTTCGAGTGCCAATGGTGTAACCAAACAAAAAGTCGTTACAGGTCGAACTATCGTGACGTTTTAGAATCTCCTTGGTTGCAGTCCGGATCTGAGGGCAACCTCGAGTGTCAATGGTGTAACCAAACAAAAAGTCGTTACAGGTCGAACTATCGTGACGTTTTAGTGTCTCCTTGGTTGCAGTCCGGATCTGAGGGCAACCTCGAGTGTCAATGGTGTAACCAAACAAAAAGTCGTTACAGGTCGAACTATCGTGACGTTTTAGATTCTCCTCGGTTGCAGTCCGGATCTGAGGGCAACCTCGAGTGTCAATGGTGTAACCAAACAAAAAGTCGTTACAGGTCGAACTATCGTGACGTTTTAGTGTCTCCTTGGTTGCAGTCCGGATCTTAGAGCAACCTCGAGTGTCAATCGTGTAACCAAACAAAAAGTCGTTACAGGTCGAACTATCGTGACGTTTTAGTGTCTCCTTGGTTGCAGTCCGGATCTTAGAGCAACCTCGAGTGTCAATGGTGTAACCAAACAAAAAGTCGTTACAGGTCGAACTATCGTGACGTTTTAGTGTCTCCTTGGTTGCAGTCCGGATCTGAGGGCCACTTCGAGTGCCAATGGTGTAACCAAACAATATGTCGTTACAGGTCGAACTATCGTGACGTTTTAGTGTCTCCTTGGTTGCAGTCCGGATCTTAGAGCAACCTCGAGTGTCAATGGTGTAACCAAACAAAAAGTCGTTACAGGTCGAACTATCGTGACGTTTTAGTGTCTCCTTGGTTGCAGTCCGGATCTGAGGGCCACTTCGAGTGCCAATGGTGTAACCAAACAAAAAGTCGTTACAGGTCGAACTATCGTGACGTTTTAGTGTCTCCTTGGTTGCAGTCCGGATCTGAGGGCAACCTCGAGTGTCAATGGTGTAACCAAACAAAAAGTCGTTACAGGTCGAACTATCGTGACGTTTTAGTGTCTCCTTGGTTGCAGTCCGGATCTTAGAGCAACCTCGAGTGTCAATGGTGTAACCAAACAAAAAGTCGTTACAGGTCGAACTATAGTGACGTTTTAGAGTCTCCTTGGTTGCAGTCCGGATCTGAGGGCAACCTCGAGTGTCAATGGTGTAACCAAACAAAAAGTCGTTACAGGTCGAACTATCGTGACGTTTTAGAGTCTCCTCGGTTGCAGTCCGGATCTGAGGGCAACCTCGAGTGTCAATGGTGTAACCAAACAAAAAGTCGTTACAGGTCGAACTATCGTGACGTTTTAGTGTCTCCTTGGTTGCAGTCCGGATCTGAGGGCAACCTCGAGTGTCAATCGTGTAACCAAACAAAAAGTCGTTACAGGTCGAACTATAGTGACGTTTTAGAGTCTCCTTGGTTGCAGTCCGGATCTGAGGGCAACCTCGAGTGTCAATGGTGTAACCAAACAAAAAGTCGTTACAGGTCGAACTATCGTGACGTTTTAGAGTCTCCTTGGTTGCAGTCCGGATCTGAGGGCAACCTCGAGTGTCAATCGTGTAACCAAACAAAAAGTCGTTACAGGTCGAACTACCGTGACGTTTTAGAGTCTCCTCGGTTGCAGTCCGGATCTGAGGGCCACCTCGAGTGTCAATGGTGTAACCAAACAAAAAGTCGTTACAGGTCGAACTATAGTGACGTTTTAGAGTCTCCTCGGTTGCAGTCCGGATCTGAGGGCAACCTCGAGTGTCAATCGTGTAACCAAACAAAAAGTCGTTACAGGTCGAACTATAGTGACGTTTTAGAGTCTCCTTGGTTGCAGTCCGGATCTGAGGGCAACCTCGAGTGTCAATGGTGTAACCAAACAAAAAGTCGTTACAGGTCGAACTATCGTGACGTTTTAGAGTCTCCTCGGTTGCAGTCCGGATCTGAGGGCCACCTCGAGTGTCAATGGTGTAACCAAACAAAAAGTCGTTACAGGTCGAACTATCGTGACGTTTTAGAGTCTCCTTGGTTGCAGTCCGGATCTGAGGGCAACCTCGAGTGTCAATGGTGTAACCAAACAAAAAGTCGTTACAGGTCGAACTATCGTGACGTTTTAGAGTTTCCTTGGTTGCAGTCCATCTCTGAGGGCAACCTCGAGTGTCAATCGTGTAACCAAACAAAAAGTCGTTACAGGTCGAACTATCGTGACGTTTTAGTGTCTCCTTGGTTGCAGTCCGGATCTGAGGGCAACCTCGAGTGTCAATGGTGTAACCAAACAAAAAGTCGTTACAGGTCGAACTATCGTGACGTTTTAGTGTCTCCTTGGTTGCAGTCCGGATCTGAGGGCAACCTCGAGTGCCAATCGTGTAACCAAACAAAAAGTCGTTACAGGTCGAACTATTGTGACGTTTTAGAGTCTCCTTGGTTGCAGTCCGGATCTGAGGGCAACCTCGAGTGTCAATGGTGTAACCAAACAAAAAGTCGTTACAGGTCGAACTATCGTGACGTTTTAGTGTCTCCTTGGTTGCAGTCCGGATCTGAGGGCAACCTCGAGTGTCAATGGTGTAACCAAACAAAAAGTCGTTACAGGTCGAACTATCGTGACGTTTTAGTGTCTCCTTGGTTGCAGTCCGGATCTGAGGGCAACCTCGAGTGCCAATCGTGTAACCAAACAAAAAGTCGTTACAGGTCGAACTATTGTGACGTTTTAGAGTCTCCTTGGTTGCAGTCCGGATCTGAGGGCAACCTCGAGTGTCAATGGTGTAACCAAACAAAAAGTCGTTACAGGTCGAACTATCGTGACGTTTTAGTGTCTCCTTGGTTGCAGTCCGGATCTGAGGGCAACCTCGAGTGTCAATGGTGTAACCAAACAAAAAGTCGTTACAGGTCGAACTATCGTGACGTTTTAGTGTCTCCTTGGTTGCAGTCCGGATCTGAGGGCAACTTCGAGTGCCAATGGTGTAACCAAACAAAAAGTCGTTACAGGTCGAACTATCGTGACGTTTTAGAATCTCCTTGGTTGCAGTCCGGATCTGAGGGCAACCTCGAGTGTCAATGGTGTAACCAAACAAAAAGTCGTTACAGGTCGAACTATCGTGACGTTTTAGTGTCTCCTTGGTTGCAGTCCGGATCTGAGGGCAACCTCGAGTGTCAATGGTGTAACCAAACAAAAAGTCGTTACAGGTCGAACTATCGTGACGTTTTAGATTCTCCTCGGTTGCAGTCCGGATCTGAGGGCAACCTCGAGTGTCAATGGTGTAACCAAACAAAAAGTCGTTACAGGTCGAACTATCGTGACGTTTTAGTGTCTCCTTGGTTGCAGTCCGGATCTTAGAGCAACCTCGAGTGTCAATCGTGTAACCAAACAAAAAGTCGTTACAGGTCGAACTATCGTGACGTTTTAGTGTCTCCTTGGTTGCAGTCCGGATCTTAGAGCAACCTCGAGTGTCAATGGTGTAACCAAACAAAAAGTCGTTACAGGTCGAACTATCGTGACGTTTTAGTGTCTCCTTGGTTGCAGTCCGGATCTGAGGGCCACTTCGAGTGCCAATGGTGTAACCAAACAATATGTCGTTACAGGTCGAACTATCGTGACGTTTTAGTGTCTCCTTGGTTGCAGTCCGGATCTTAGAGCAACCTCGAGTGTCAATGGTGTAACCAAACAAAAAGTCGTTACAGGTCGAACTATCGTGACGTTTTAGTGTCTCCTTGGTTGCAGTCCGGATCTGAGGGCCACTTCGAGTGCCAATGGTGTAACCAAACAAAAAGTCGTTACAGGTCGAACTATCGTGACGTTTTAGTGTCTCCTTGGTTGCAGTCCGGATCTGAGGGCAACCTCGAGTGTCAATGGTGTAACCAAACAAAAAGTCGTTACAGGTCGAACTATCGTGACGTTTTAGTGTCTCCTTGGTTGCAGTCCGGATCTTAGAGCAACCTCGAGTGTCAATGGTGTAACCAAACAAAAAGTCGTTACAGGTCGAACTATAGTGACGTTTTAGAGTCTCCTTGGTTGCAGTCCGGATCTGAGGGCAACCTCGAGTGTCAATGGTGTAACCAAACAAAAAGTCGTTACAGGTCGAACTATAGTGACGTTTTAGAGTCTCCTTGGTTGCAGTCCGGATCTGAGGGCAACCTCGAGTGCCAATGGTGTAACCAAACAAAAAGTCGTTACAGGTCGAACTATCGTGACGTTTTAGTGTCTCCTTGGTTGCAGTCCGGATCTGAGGGCCACTTCGAGTGCCAATGGTGTAACCAAACAAAAAGTCGTTACAGGTCGAACTATCGTGACGTTTTAGAGTCTCCTTGGTGCAGCCACGATCTGAGGGCAACCTCGAGTGTCAATGGTGTAACCAAACAAAAAGTCGTTACAGGTCGAACTATCGTGACGTTTTAGTGTCTCCTTGGTTGCAGTCCGGATCTGAGGGCCACTTCGAGTGCCAATGGTGTAACCAAACAAAAAGTCGTTACAGGTCGAACTATCGTGACGTTTTAGTGTCTCCTTGGTTGCAGTCCGGATCTGAGGGCAACCTCGAGTGTCAATGGTGTAACCAAACAAAAAGTCGTTACAGGTCGAACTATCGTGACGTTTTAGTGTCTCCTTGGTTGCAGTCCGGATCTGAGGGCAACCTCGAGTGTCAATGGTGTAACCAAACAAAAAGTCGTTACAGGTCGAACTATAGTGACGTTTTAGAGTCTCCTTGGTTGCAGTCCGGATCTGAGGGCAACCTCGAGTGTCAATGGTGTAACCAAACAAAAAGTCGTTACAGGTCGAACTATAGTGACGTTTTAGAGTCTCCTTGGTTGCAGTCCGGATCTGAGGGCAACCTCGAGTGTCAATGGTGTAACCAAACAAAAAGTCGTTACAGGTCGAACTATAGTGACGTTTTAGAGTCTCCTTGGTTGCAGTCCGGATCTGAGGGCAACCTCGAGTGTCAATGGTGTAACCAAACAAAAAGTCGTTACAGGTCGAACTATCGTGACGTTTTAGTGTCTCCTTGGTTGCAGTCCGGATCTGAGGGCAACCTCGAGTGTCAATGGTGTAACCAAACAAAAAGTCGTTACAGGTCGAACTATCGTGACGTTTTAGAGTCTCCTTGGTTGCAGTCCGGATCTGAGGGCAACCTCGAGTGTCAATGGTGTAACCAAACAAAAAGTCGTTACAGGTCGAACTATCGTGACGTTTTAGTGTCTCCTTGGTTGCAGTCCGGATCTGAGGGCAACCTCGAGTGTCAATGGTGTAACCAGACAAAATGTCGTTACAGGTCGAACTATCGTGACGTTTTAGAGTCTCCTCGGTTGCAGTCCGGATCTGAGGGCAACTTCGAGTGCCAATGGTGTAACCAAACAAAAAGTCGTTACAGGTCGAACTATCGTGACGTTTTAGTGTCTCCTTGGTTGCAGTCCGGATCTGAGGGCAACCTCGAGTGTCAATGGTGTAACCAGACAAAATGTCGTTACAGGTCGAACTATCGTGACGTTTTAGAGTCTCCTCGGTTGCAGTCCGGATCTGAGGGCAACTTCGAGTGCCAATGGTGTAACCAAACAAAAAGTCGTTACAGGTCGAACTATCGTGACGTTTTAGTGTCTCCTTGGTTGCAGTCCGGATCTGAGGGCAACCTCAAGTGTCAATGGTGTAACCAGACAAAATGACGTTACAGGTCGAACTATCGTGACGTTTTAGAGTCTCCTCGGTTGCAGTCCGGATCTGAGGGCAACCTCGAGTGTCAATGGTGTAACCAAACAAAAAGTCGTTACAGGTCGAACTATCGTGACGTTTTAGAGTCTCCTTGGTTGCAGTCCGGATCTGAGGGCAACCTCGAGTGTCAATCGTGTAACCAAACAAAAAGTCGTTACAGGTCGAACTATAGTGACGTTTTAGAGTCTCCTTGGTTGCAGTCCGGATCTGAGGGCAACCTCGAGTGTCAATGGTGTAACCAAACAAAAAGTCGTTACAGGTCGAACTATCGTGACGTTTTAGAGTCTCCTTGGTTGCAGTCCGGATCTGAGGGCAACCTCGAGTGTCAATCGTGTAACCAAACAAAAAGTCGTTACAGGTCGAACTACCGTGACGTTTTAGAGTCTCCTCGGTTGCAGTCCGGATCTGAGGGCAACCTCGAGTGTCAATGGTGTAACCAAACAAAAAGTCGTTACAGGTCGAACTATCGTGACGTTTTAGATTCTCCTTGGTTGCAGTCCGGATCTGAGGGCAACCTCGAGTGTCAATGGTGTAACCAAACAAAAAGTCGTTACAGGTCGAACTATAGTGACGTTTTAGTGTCTCCTTGGTTGCAGTCCGGATCTGAGGGCAACTTCGAGTGTCAATGGTGTAACCAAACAAAAAGTCGTTACAGGTCGAACTATCGTGACGTTTTAGATTCTCCTTGGTTGCAGTCCGGATCTGAGGGCAACCTCGAGTGTCAATGGTGTAACCAAACAAAAAGTCGTTACAGGTCGAACTATCGTGACGTTTTAGATTCTCCTTGGTTGCAGTCCGGATCTGAGGGCAACCTCGAGTGTCAATGGTGTAACCAAACAAAAAGTCGTTACAGGTCGAACTATCGTGACGTTTTAGTGTCTCCTTGGTTGCAGTCCGGATCTGAGGGCAACTTCGAGTGTCAATGGTGTAACCAAACAAAAAGTCGTTACAGGTCGAACTATCGTGACGTTTTAGATTCTCCTTGGTTGCAGTCCGGATCTGAGGGCAACCTCGAGTGTCAATGGTGTAACCAAACAAAAAGTCGTTACAGGTCGAACTATCGTGACGTTTTAGATTCTCCTTGGTTGCAGTCCGGATCTGAGGGCAACCTCGAGTGTCAATGGTGTAACCAAACAAAAAGTCGTTACAGGTCGAACTATAGTGACGTTTTAGTGTCTCCTTGGTTGCAGTCCGGATCTGAGGGCAACTTCGAGTGCCAATGGTGTAACCAAACAAAAAGTCGTTACAGGTCGAACTATCGTGACGTTTTAGTGTCTCCTTGGTTGCAGTCCGGATCTGAGGGCAACCTCGAGTGTCAATGGTGTAACCAGACAAAATGTCGTTACAGGTCGAACTATCGTGACGTTTTAGAGTCTCCTCGGTTGCAGTCCGGATCTGAGGGCAACCTCGAGTGTCAATGGTGTAACCAAACAAAAAGTCGTTACAGGTCGAACTATCGTGACGTTTTAGTGTCTCCTTGGTTGCAGTCCGGATCTGAGGGCAACCTCGAGTGTCAATCGTGTAACCAAACAAAAAGTCGTTACAGGTCGAACTATAGTGACGTTTTAGAGTCTCCTTGGTTGCAGTCCGGATCTGAGGGCAACCTCGAGTGTCAATGGTGTAACCAAACAAAAAGTCGTTACAGGTCGAACTATCGTGACGTTTTAGAGTCTCCTTGGTTGCAGTCCGGATCTGAGGGCAACCTCGAGTGTCAATCGTGTAACCAAACAAAAAGTCGTTACAGGTCGAACTACCGTGACGTTTTAGAGTCTCCTCGGTTGCAGTCCGGATCTGAGGGCCACCTCGAGTGTCAACGGTGTAACCAAACAAAAAGTCGTTACAGGTCGAACTATAGTGACGTTTTAGAGTCTCCTCGGTTGCAGTCCGGATCTGAGGGCAACCTCGAGTGTCAATCGTGTAACCAAACAAAAAGTCGTTACAGGTCGAACTATAGTGACGTTTTAGAGTCTCCTTGGTTGCAGTCCGGATCTGAGGGCAACCTCGAGTGTCAATGGTGTAACCAAACAAAAAGTCGTTACAGGTCGAACTATCGTGACGTTTTAGAGTCTCCTCGGTTGCAGTCCGGATCTGAGGGCCACCTCGAGTGTCAATGGTGTAACCAAACAAAAAGTCGTTACAGGTCGAACTATCGTGACGTTTTAGAGTCTCCTTGGTTGCAGTCCGGATCTGAGGGCAACCTCGAGTGTCAATGGTGTAACCAAACAAAAAGTCGTTACAGGTCGAACTATCGTGACGTTTTAGAGTTTCCTTGGTTGCAGTCCATCTCTGAGGGCAACCTCGAGTGTCAATCGTGTAACCAAACAAAAAGTCGTTACAGGTCGAACTACCGTGACGTTTTAGAGTCTCCTCGGTTGCAGTCCGGATCTGAGGGCAACCTCGAGTGTCAATGGTGTAACCAAACAAAAAGTCGTTACAGGTCGAACTATCGTGACGTTTTAGATTCTCCTTGGTTGCAGTCCGGATCTGAGGGCAACCTCGAGTGTCAATGGTGTAACCAAACAAAAAGTCGTTACAGGTCGAACTATAGTGACGTTTTAGTGTCTCCTTGGTTGCAGTCCGGATCTGAGGGCAACTTCGAGTGTCAATGGTGTAACCAAACAAAAAGTCGTTACAGGTCGAACTATCGTGACGTTTTAGATTCTCCTTGGTTGCAGTCCGGATCTGAGGGCAACCTCGAGTGTCAATGGTGTAACCAAACAAAAAGTCGTTACAGGTCGAACTATCGTGACGTTTTAGTGTCTCCTTGGTTGCAGTCCGGATCTGAGGGCAACCTCGAGTGTCAATGGTGTAACCAAACAAAAAGTCGTTACAGGTCGAACTATCGTGACGTTTTAGATTCTCCTTGGTTGCAGTCCGGATCTGAGGGCAACCTCGAGTGTCAATGGTGTAACCAAACAAAAAGTCGTTACAGGTCGAACTATCGTGACGTTTTAGTGTCTCCTTGGTTGCAGTCCGGATCTGAGGGCAACTTCGAGTGTCAATGGTGTAACCAAACAAAAAGTCGTTACAGGTCGAACTATCGTGACGTTTTAGATTCTCCTTGGTTGCAGTCCGGATCTGAGGGCAACCTCGATTGCTAATCGTAATTGCATACACTAGCTTGTAGCAAAGACTTTAATAAGATCGCAACGTGTGTAAGTTCTGTGCAATAAAAGACTCCGACGAAGATCAACGTAGCTTAACTGCTTTCAACTTTTGCAGTTGAACTATTTAAGTTCTAACTATTCCCTACTTCTACAGTGTTAAAGTGGAATGGCTTAAAATCCCAATACAAATAGCTTAAGGTGTTAATTCATAAGTTCTCTTGCTATTAAAGTTATTCATTATCACAGCTGGTCCTACAGTAAGGTGTGGTGGTTGGTTTAAAAGGGTTTAAAGTGATACATTATTATATTCAAATGTTGAAGATCGTTATAGACAAACGTATACTATTATCAAACGGGGAATGCGGCTGAACGAAGAGTCGTCGCACTCTAACGCACGCGCCATCACACCCAGCCGCGCAGAGTATTAGGACTGGCCAGTACCTGCCGTGGGCCACTCGCATGAGTTACCTAATGTGCTTCACTTGATCAAACTTTGATTTTAAAATAAAATATGTAATATATTTTTATTCTACATTTCATTGACAAGAAAAATGAACAAACAATGTATAGTTTACTTTAATAGAGTCCAAAATCAACAATGTTTGCTACAAAATGAATGACAGGGACTAATAAGTGTGAATAAAACACTATCGTATATCTTTATCGAATTCATACTTATCGATTTTAATGAAACAAAGGATCACACCATAGCAACAACAGTATAAAACATAATTTCTACTTTATTATTTACATTGTGATAACCTGTGCATAAATAAATATTAAAACGGTAATATTGTGATTTATACAATTTATTTTGTCTAAATTTAACATTTGCTCATCTAAGCACAGTACAACATTGACTAATGATGAAAACATTTGTTGTGTTACCTATCACATTACATTCTCTACGCTACGTATTCACTTCACCCATGTCATCGTTCCCAGAGTATGTTGTTCTACATTTCCAAGTGAATAAAACGTCCCGATAAATTCTGGTTGATTTTACAAAAAGTTAAAAAGTATTTCTAAACGTAAATTAGATTAATAATCATCTCATTTTTAAAACTTTATAAGTGAATAAAGACTTCAATAGAATAAATTAGAGTTATAAAAGTTAAGCTTTTATTCAGAGTCGTAACCAAACTTTGTGATCTGATTATTGGCGTTTATGATAACGTGTAAGATAACATTTCCGATAGAAACCGTTATTTTGCTCTATTAGGAAATATCAATTCTCTTGTTAACTAATGTTTGTATTGTGGGAGTGAATATTTAGTAAATAGCGTTAATTCGGTAATGTAGTGTAATTCAAAGCTGGTAAATTATGTACCCTATGGTGCATGGGTAGATCTGAGGTAAATGTTATAGGTTTACCCAAAGCAATACGTTTTCTGAAATTAGGTTCTAAGGCTAAATGTAAATATACCGTCACCAAATTTACCCCAAGCGTTACAGGTCTCATAAAATATATAAATTTGCATGCACTTATAACAAGATTAATTTTCCCTTTTTAACTCACAATACCGAATTGATATTTTGGGCTATGAATAGTTTTGTTAGGTTAAGTATAGTTTTGTGGATGGGTGTGTGAGAATGTTTTTTTTCCAATGTTATTCCATAGTATTAACTACTACAGCCTTTCAAACATACACACATATATTTGTTGACAAAACATGTAC
Source organism: Aphrophora alni (assembly GCA_963513935.1). NCBI lineage: Eukaryota > Metazoa > Arthropoda > Insecta > Hemiptera > Aphrophoridae > Aphrophora > Aphrophora alni. Next base: position 12,579,407 of record OY740776.1, read on the forward strand.
TGATTTAATAGACAAAGAAGTATCAAAATAAAAACTAAAAATACTAAACCAGAATGTTATAGTGGATATGATATGTTGGCCATAATGGTCTGAATGGCTGAATGCGAGTTATGGTATTGTTCCTTTAATAGCGGTAGAGTGAAAAGAAAGAAAATAAGCTTCTGTAAGTGCAAGAGAGAAGCAAATATAGGTCACAGTACCTTTTGATCTATGTTATTGCTGAAATTAAAACCAGAAGGATATTTCATACGAGATAATACCCTACAAAACAGGTGCTTTAGTTGTAAAGAAAACTAAATGGTGCACAAATGTTGCACAAACTGTCTTACTTGTACAGAAATATACAAAATTATTTTTAACTACGAGTGTAGATCAATCAACAAGGTTTCCGGGTTCAAAAATCGGATGCAGAGCTCACAAAATATCATCATTTAAATAGTAGTTGAAATCATTATCAAAACAAATGATGACGAACAGTGTAAACATTTTCTCACTCGCCCATCCCCCAAAACCAAACAAAAATCAACGAAAACTAATCGTCATCAAAAATATTACGTCAGTAGTTGTAAGTCAGAGTAAAAATGAACGATGCACATCGTCTTTGAAAAAATATTTATATTCTGAGACAGTATTATATCTGAGCTTATATCTCAGTGTTATATCTCATTGTTATATCTGAGCTTATATCTCAGTGTTATATCTATGTTTATATCTCAGTGTTATATCTCAGAGTTATATCTCAGTGTTATATCTCAGCTTATATCTCAGTGTTATATCTGAGCTTATATCTCAATGTTATATCTCAGTTTAAATCTCAGTGTTATATCACAGCTTATATCTCAGTGTTACATCTGAGTTTATATCTCAGTGTTATATCTCAGCCTATATATCAGTGTTATATCTCAGCTTATATCTCGGTGTTATATATCAGCCTATATATCAGTGTTATAGCTCAGCTTAAATCTCAGTGTTATATCTGAGCTTATATCTCAGTATTATATCTGAGCTTATATCTCAGTGTTATAGCTCAGCTTAAATCTCAGTGTTATATCTGAGCTTATATCTCAGTATTATATCTGAGCTTATATCTCAGTGTTATATCTGAGTTTATATCTCAGTGTTATATCTCGGTTTATATTTCAGTGTTATAACTGAGCTTATATCTCAGTGTTATATCTATGTTTATATCTCAGTGTTATATCTCAGTGTTACATCAGTGTTATATCTCAGAATTATATCTCAGTGTTATATCTGAGCTTATATCTCAGTATTATATCTGAGCTTATATCTCAGTGTTATATCTCGGTTTATAGCTCAGTGTTATATCTGAGCTTATATCTCAATGTTATATCTCAGCTTAAATCTCAGTGTTATATCACAGCTTATATCTCAGTGTTACATCTGAGCTTATATCTCAGTGTTATATCTCAGCTTATATCTCAGTGTTACATCTGAGCTTATATCTCAGTGTTATATCTCAGCCTATATATCAGTGTTATATCTCAGCTTATATCTCAGTGTTATATCTCAGCTTATATCTCGGTGTTATATATCAGCCTATATATCAGTGTTATAGCTCAGCTTAAATCTCAGTGTTATATCTGAGCTTATATCTCAGTATTATATCTGAGCTTATATCTCAGTGTTATAGCTCAGCTTATATCTCAGTGTTATATCTCGGTTTATATTTCAGTGTTATATCTGAGCTTATATCTCAGTGTTACATCTGAGTTTATATCTCAGTGTTATATCTCAGCCTATATATCAGTGTTATATCTCAGCCTATATATCAGTGTTATATCTCAGCTTATATATCGGTGTTATATCTCAGCTTATATCTCAGTGTTATATCTCAGCTTATATCTCAGTGTTATAGCTAAGCTTATATCTCAGTTTTATATCTAAGCTTATATCTCAGCTTATATCTCCGTGTTATATCTCAGTTTATATCTCAGTGTTATATCTCAGCTTATATCTCAGTTTATATCTCAGTTTATATCTCAGTGTTATATCTCAGTGTTATATCTCAGTTTATATCTCAGTGTTATATCTCAGTTTATATCTCAGTTTATATCTCAGTTTATATCTCAGTTTATATCTCAGTGTTATATCTCAGTGTTATATCTCAGCTTATATCTCAGTGTTATATCTCAGTTTATATCTCAGTGTTATACCTGAGTTTATATCTCAGTGTTATATCTATGTTTATATCTCAGTGTTATATCTCAGTGTTACATCAGTGTTATATCTCAGAATTATATCTCAGTGTTATATCTGAGCTTATATCTCAGTATTATATCTGAGCTTATATCTCAGTGTTATATCTCGGTTTATAGCTCAGTGTTATATCTGAGCTTATATCTCAATGTTATATCTCAGCTTAAATCTCAGTGTTATATCACAGCTTATATCTCAGTGTTACATCTGAGCTTATATCTCAGTGTTATATCTCAGCCTATTATTATATCAGTGTTATATCTCAGCTTATATCTCGGTGTTATATATCAGCCTATATATCAGTGTTATAGCTCAGCTTAAATCTCAGTGTTATATCTGAGCTTATATCTCAGTATTATATCTGAGCTTATATCTCAGTGTTATAGCTCAGCTTATATCTCAGTGTTATATCTCGGTTTATATTTCAGTGTTATATCTGAGCTTATATCTCAGTGTTACATCTGAGTTTATATCTCAGTGTTATATCTCAGCCTATATATCAGTGTTATATCTCAGCTTATATCTCAGTGTTATATCTCAGCTTATATCTCAGTGTTATAGCTAAGCTTATATCTCAGTTTTATATCTAAGCTTATATCTCAGCTTATATCTCCGTGTTATATCTCAGTTTATATCTCAGTGTTATATCTCAGCTTATATCTCAGTGTTATATCTCAGTTTATATCTCAGTGTTATATCTCAGTGTTATATCTCAGTGTTATATCTCAGCTTATATCTCAGTTTATATCTCAGTTTATATCTCAGTGTTATATCTCAGTGTTATATCTCAGTTTATATCTCAGTGTTATATCTCAGTTTATATCTCAGTTTATATCTCAGTTTATATCTCAGTTTATATCTCAGTGTTATATCTCAGTGTTATATCTCAGCTTATATCTCAGTGTTATATCTCAGTTTATATCTCAGTGTTATACCTGAGTTTATATCTCAGTGTTATATCTATGTTTATATCTCAGTGTTATATCTCAGTGTTACATCAGTGTTATATCTCAGAGTTATATCTCAGTGTTATATCTCAGCTTATATCTCAGTGTTATATCTGAGCTTATATCTCAGTGTTATATCTCGGTTTATATCTCAGTGTTATATCTGAGCTTATATCTCAATGTTATATCTCAGCTTAAATCTCAGTGTTATATCACAGCTTATATCTCAGTGTTACATCTGAGCTTATATCTCAGTGTTATATCTCAGCCTATATATCAGTGTTATATCTCAGCTTATATCTCTTTGTTATATCTCAGCCTATATATCAGTGTTATAGCTCAGCTTAAATCTCAGTGTTATATCTGAGCTTATATCTCAGTATTATATCTGAGCTTATATCTCAGTGTTATAGCTCAGCTTAAATCTCACTGTTATATCTGAGCTTATATCTCAGTATTATATCTGAGCTTATATCTCAGTGTTATATCTGAGCTTATATCTCAGTGTTATATCTCGGTTTATATTTCAGTGTTATATCTGAGCTTATATCTCAGTGTTATATCACAGCTTATATCTCAATGTTACATCTGATTTTATATCTCAGTGTTATATCTCAGCCTATATATCAGTGTTATATCTCAGCTTATATCGGTGTTATATCTCAGCCTATATATCAGTGTTATATCTCAGCCTATATATCAGTGTTATATCTCAGCTTATATATCAGTGTTATATCTCAGCTTATATATCGGTGTTATATCTCAGCTTATATCTCAGTGTTATATCTAAGCTTATATCTCAGCTTATATCTCAGTGTTATATTTCAGTTTATATCTCAGCTTATATCTCAGCTTATATCTCAGTGTTATATCTCAGCCTATATCTCAGAGTTAAATCTCAGCTTATTTCTCAGTTTCTTCGCTTGTGCTACGACAGTGTAAATCGTATTGGATTTAAATCGTGAAGTTATGATGGCGGAGAAGGTTCTTTTTTATTTTTTACCAATTAATATTCCAGAAAGGTAATAATTTTTTATTTACAGTTTTGCTTGAACGAAATCAGTGGAGATTTTGGGAAATTGCGTTTGTTATAACAGCCCCGCGGCAGATTTGTTATATTTTTTTGGATCCGAGCCTAGATGTTTTGAGACAAAAATATATAACAAATATTCAGATTTTAAAAATTCAGTATCTAATAACATTTTTTTAAAATTGTGTATAGATTTGAAAATGTTTTAAATCTAATTAATTTTGTTATATACTGAAATCAGTCAATTGGGTTATAAATCTATGGCTAAAGTTTTGTTTAAAAATCTGCTCGGTGAGATCCATTAAAAATTAAAATTTGCATTTTTTATAAAATCAGCACTCTTCAAAATGGGGATTGAATTACAGCATAATATTTAGAAAAACCGTGGAGAATATTGGTCAAAATTTGATGTAAGTCAATTTTTTCCGAGTCTTATTGCAAAGTAATTACACAACTTGTATCGGCCTACAATCAGGTTAAGATATTTTACTTAAGCTAAGTTATTATCATTTTGTTCTCAGACGCTCTAGTATGGCATTTTGACAAATTTTTCTAACTTTCGACAAATTGATTCACGTTTAAACTGACTACCAGTGTGTATAAAGTGTTAAACCAGTGAGCGATACATTTCACAACAGGAGGCTTCCATACCCGTAAAGTTATCTGTAAAATACAATATCAGATTTAAACTTAGATAACACGCACTTTTACTTTTATTGTATCGCCGCCATCTTGGTGCCAAATGACCGGTGCTACTACTAACGAACATGGATACACTTCAGACAACGCCCATGTACAGTCACACGACAAATAAAACCTCAACTAAATAAATATTTTTAAAAAAAGATTGGTTCACTATTACACACATTTTAAACCGTATAAAATTAAGTCACTTTTCGACTGCCTCGTAGATTTATTCACCCTCTCTTTTAATATTTCAATAACAAGATTCAATACAGTTTACACATGATACCGATGTAGCTATTAAATGGTTCCAACGTGACTGTGGTAACCGGCTATAAAGTATAGATTAACTTGGACAAATCACAGCAATTCATACTGACACACGTGTGCATGAACTGTGGCAAACTGCCAAACTCTGCTGTTACTCTAACATTATTTGTCTACACAATATTTACATTTCTCAATACAGCTAATCATACGGCCTTAATAGGACAGGTGACATGGTGTTACAGGTGAATTTTCTTTAAGATTATATCTGTTTAAGCTTCGTGGCAAATGTACAACCATCAATTGAGTATTACCACTGAAACCGGTTTGTGTGATCTTTAAATATCTTCATTATTTTAATGAGTATAAATAAAAAAATGAAACAAAAACTTTTTTTTTATACAAAATAATCTTCAATTGTCAAATGACTGTTTTGTTACTGGTGTTTTTTAAAATTTTATTTTTTATGTTTGATTTCAGGGTTGAAAGCCTCTCTCTACAGCAACTTCAAATGCATCTATTGTGGAAAATTCATTGGCTCCCGCTGGCATAGCACTCGGTTCCTCTATATGCCAATCCAGAATAGTAACCACTCTACCAACTCAGAGGCCAAATTGTAATCATAAATCACCAATTATTAATATGGTTTAATCGGATGTTTGCCATCATTTGTGTATATAAAAAAAATGAATACACGACGTTTCTAAATTATAAACCAACCCTCGTTATCAAGTGTAAAACTTAGAGCATTAAAAAAAAAACACTATAGCCTATACTATTATCAAACGGGGAAAACGGTTGAATGGAGGATCCCCTAACTCTAACGCACGCACCACCACACACAGGCGCGCAGAGTATTAGCACTGGCCGGTACCTACCATGGGCCACCCGCATGAGTTACCTACTGTGCTTCACTTGATCAAACTTTTATTTATTTAATTTAATATTTTAAAATAAAATCTGTAATATATTTTTTATCTACACATAATTACAAGAAAAATAAGACCAAACAATGAATACTTTACTTTAATAGAGTCCAAAAGCAACAATGTTTGCTACAAAATTTCAGAAAAGATTTTTGCGTGTGTTGTTCTATGAAAAAAAATGGATTTTATAACCCACAAATTTGTGTGATAATGTGTTGGGAATTTTTGAGGGTATTTGAAGTCAATTCTTTGACAGTTAGGAGAAATCTGTTGAAGTTGTGTTTCTTGAGAGGAGTTATGTGTGGCGTGATTGAGGATCCTGAGACAAGTATGTTCCACCTTGCGATATAAGAATCAGACGACCACTCTACCAACAGCGCGTTAGAACCAATGCTCATGCGTCGTCGCCGCTGAACTCGACGATTGCTCTGTATAATGTTGCTCATAGGGTGAATGTTTCCTGGAGTTTGTCGAAGTTTCGTAGGGAAACTTTGGCTGTATTAAACCAACTTTGGTTTTAGATTTGCAAGTTTTGGTGGAGATCAACAATTGTAAAATGTTAGTTTTTATGTTTTTACTCATTTTTATTAGTATATATGGTTTTATATTAGTATATTAGTAATTGTGTATTTGGTTGTTTTACTTTTACTTTTGATTTGTCTTTTACTTTTGGATTGTTAATTATTTTATAGTTTAGGCAGACTTAGTTATTTTGTTATATATGGCACCCCAGTAATTGGGTTTTAACCTGTTGGGGCTGCTTTTGCAACATAGTTAATCTTGTATTTTATCTGTTATAAAAAATGTTGCAATACATTATTCTATTCTATTCTAAAATGAATGACAGTATGATGACTAATAAGTGTGAATAAACAACACTATCGTATATCTTTTTCTAAACAAAGGAATACAATATAATAAAAATAGTATAAAACAAAATTTGTACTTAATTATTTAGATTGTGTAGGTATAAATATGTATAAAAGCGGTAATATTAGCATTTACACAATTTATATTTTGTAAATTTAACATCTGCTCATCTAAGCAACAGTACTTTTAAATAGCTTATTGTAGACAGAAATAATAGATTTTGGTACTTCAAAACTGTTTACAGATTGAAAGGATGATCTGATTGTTTCAGAAGGAGGTATCTTGAACACTGATTTGCTTATATTTCACTACTAAATCGCAACGACAGGTACATTACATATTTACCGGAATTTTTTCGATGCTATACCCTAATTTGGTAATTATGCAGTGAAGCTTCCCCTAGATTTTAGTTCCTAAAAATCATGCAAACAAACTATTTATCTTGTTTGTCATTAATCTAATATTTTTTTAACATTTCTAAACAATTTTCAAGTCTCTAAGCAATACAGAGAATAATGTTGAAAACAGCATACAATTCCCAAGTATTGTGCTTAGGTTACAGACAACGCTGACGAACGGCGTCTAAAATCGCTTTTTCAGTTTCCTCAGGCCTTGAAACGTGAAGATATCGTCATTTGTTACGATTAGCAAACTACTCCATCCTACCGCACTTGAGAACTAATCGATATTATCATGCTCTAACAACACAACAATCGAAACTCCCTAAAGTCCCCAAACATAGGAAATATTCTAATTGTGAAACCACAACTCAGTGTTCTAGAAAACACGTTGTCGAGAGGTCCGGCAACAATTCATGTCTGACCCTTTGTGAATATTTTATGAAGGATGGAAATTAAAAACGTAGATCATAGCTTCCATGTGGGGGAGGGGGAGGGGGTGAGTTGTGAAATATTAGCTTACACTTGTGATGACAGATATCTTGAAATAATAATGCCTGTATGATTTGTGTTATAGACACTGCCTTGTGGATCAGGGGCCAAGCTTTCTTGATTGGCTTTTAAATTATTAAAGCATTACTTATACGGAGTTTGGAATGGGAGTCATACGTTCATGACGTAAACTGAGATATTGTCCGTCTGTCGGTTAGAAATACTAAGATGGATACAGGGTGTTTCGGAACTCTTGTTACTATTTTAGGGGGCTGTTCCTGTAGCTGTAGTAAACACATAACTTTTGTAAAAAACATTATTTTTTTGGAAATGAATTAGATATCAAGATCAAATGAGCAACTTTGACAATAAAACATGGTAAACTAAGCAATGGATTTTATTATTACTGTCAAAAACAGCACAATTTTAAGATATTTTGGTTTTAGGCTAATTTTGCGTATTGTAGACCAAAGAATTATGTTTTCAGTTTTTCGACAATAACTCGGTTATTCTTGGAGCTACAGTAAAAATACAGAAACCATTTTGTTTTTCATTCTAAAGGGAAACTTTTTTGTCTTTCGTATTTTTTAATAAAATTAACGGTTTTCAAGATATTGGATGTTAAAAATTGTAAACGGTCGCCATTTTGAAAAAATACAAAAATATGTTGTGATTTTTGGTTCATTGATAAAAGGTGACATAAAAAAATTTTGGTATACATTTAATATGTATACCAAATTTGGATTTGATAACTAATTTACTTCTAAAAATATAATGTTTTTTTTTGTACAAAACACAAAATGGGGGACAGACAGACAACGAAGCTTGTTTCAAACAAATTAATGCTCGTTCTCTAGGAACAATCCCCAAAAATACCCGACAAGAGTTCTGAAACACCCTGTATAACTGACAAACTGTGCAAAAATATTGCATAAACTTATAGGTAATTGCATTATTACTTTTATCTAAAAAAAATGCTGTATTTGTAACCTTAAAACCTATTAGTTTTTACACAAAATAAATGGCAAATCATTCGGATTTTTGCTATAAAAAATAATGTAATACTTAACTATTTACCTTATATTGAAACAATCAGATAATTTTTTTTTTTTTTTCGGAAGACACTTTTCAAGTCACGAAACGCATTTCTTCACTGTCAAATAACACAATGAAACCAAGGAAATCCAGCAGTTGTTGGGTTGAAATACAGGTCTGGTTAGTCTACTAGACCTACGAATGAAAACATTGCAAATCCAGCTGTGATTACGAATGCCTACGATAATATTTATGACTACGTTCGTCAAGTTAGTGAATCTGTCATCCCTTAATGTTTATTATTATTTGTCATGGCGTGTAACATACACATAGGTTGGTAATGCAGTCACAAATTTGACTCACGTTGTCTTGTACACATTCGTCACAACCCAAATAAGCCTTGTGTCTAAAATTGCAAGTTTCTTCAATATTAATGGATTTTGAGACTTGAAAATTATTTAGCAATGTTAAAAAATATCTGATTAATGACAAACAAGTTAAATAGTTTGTTTGCATGATTTTTAGCAACTAAAATCTAGGGGAAGCTTCACTGCATAATTACCAAATTAGGTTATAGCATCAAAAAAAATTCCGGTAAATATGTAATGTACCTATCGTTGCGATTTAGTAGTGAAATATAAGCAAATCGTGTTCACGATACCTCCTTCTGAAACAATCAGATCATCCTTTCAATCTGTAGACACTTTTGAAGTACCAAAATCTATTATTTCTGTCTACAATAAGCTATTTAAAAGTACGACATCCTAGGCGAGTGAGGTTAGGATATTATTATGTCTAAGTAACCAACTTTTTGAGATTATATTTAAAGAAACTTGCATTACTTTGTACGTTGGACCTGGGTAAGTACCATGATAGCCTCCCATCTTCGTACTTTTAATTCCAAATAGAATCAACGTAAAGTCAAGAAAAGAAGAGAGTGGATATAAAATCGAAATAATTGAATGTGAAACTTTTGATTGGTTCTTGGGTGGTTTAAAATCTTGATGGGACTATTTAACCCCCCCCCCCACCGGTAAATAAGTTTTCACGAAGTAGAGATTTAATTCAAACTTTTTATTGCACTCGACAAAAGGTAGATTCATCTCAATTGAACAAAATCCCTTGATCTGTTTTCGAAATGAAATTGACAAACACAAGAATTGCTCTTGTAATTAATAGCTCTATACAGTGTGGTCCAGAGAACTCTCCTCACAAATTGCAGGGTATTGTTCCAAGAAAAAATGAAATCCGAAACACAATCCGGAGTCTATCCTCGATTCGTTGTCCGTCTGTCCGTCCGTGGGTGTTAAAAAAAAAAGAAGAGAGAAAAAGAAAGGTTTTTTTTTTAAACAGTTCTACGGAATTTAACCATATTCGGATGAATTTTTGCTATTATTAGTTTCAATTAATGTTAAGTTGCATTACTTAAACCGGCTTGTTTTAAAATGGCGCCCGTTCAAAGTTTTTGAAGTAACTCTAAAGCTATCGATTTCTTTTTAAGCTTAAAAAACCAAGATTCCTTAAACATTTGTGCAGAATAAAAAGAAAAAAACAAAATTTTTGTCTTTAACTTGTTCGGTAAAAAACAGATTTTACAATTAGGTGAGTCCAGTAGACGAATCACGCCAGCCATCAATAGTTAAGTATAATTCTCTGTGTTTGTTAGTGAAAAACGTGTTACAGTATAACCGTCTTCGTTCTTTTGACACTATAGTTTGATTATTGTAGCTAATGCACCACTGAAGATGACGACACTGTTGTCGAAACATGTTTCATTTAATAAACGTATTACTTGTAAGAAATTAAATTTTATTTTTTATTTAAAATATCGTTATGAATAATTACCAGACTTATAGGACCAGTGTAATGTTGAGTTACCATGAGAGACCTAAGTAAAAACAATAAGCGAACATACATTTGGAAATTAGCAACGTTATGATATGGGTCATAATTCTTTTTGATCTGACTAAAGGTTGTAATTAAAACTCCACAGATAATATTTTCTAAACTATAAAGCTACGCAAAGATAACAGTTTAGAAAACAGCTTTGTTGGAGGTAACTAAAAAACATGAGTTTTGGTACATTTGCAGGCTATGCACTGTATCATATTTTATATTCAAAAGCTTTTGTCTGGTAGAATAAAATAGTGAACAAAACGAAAACAAATACAGCAATGTAGAGAAAATCGCGTTTTCTTTACACTTTTTAAAATGATTCAAAAGGTTTGTGTTATACATACTCTTAAAAAAAATTACATTTCACATACACGAAGTATGGGGAAATTGTTGATTGTGTACTTTACGCCCCCCCCCACTTTTTGTAATATTTTTAGATTCTGTCATTTGACTACCAGTATAAACAAACACACCACACCGGCAACGTACATTCACCCCCGCTGAAAACCTTTCAACTTCAACAATTCGTCCTGTCTAGACCGCACCACTACAACCTCAGTGCTGCAGCAACACTCTTACGAGAATCACTGTTTGTATTTAAAAGCGATTTGCGTTGTTATTTTGTTGATTTATTAACATATTTTAGTTTTAAACTGTCTATTGTACAAAATACCTGTAAAAGCTGTCAAATTTCTATGTTTAATTTTTTTTTTTTAGTTATAACATTTTTTGTGCAAGAAAACTGTGAATATCATAACTTTCGGAAAACATCAATTTAGTAAAACACTGCAATAATGAGTATTTCAACCCATGATTTCCACTTTTGTGTCTCATTTTATGTATTTATACTCATCCCAGAATGAAAAAGTATTCATAATTACAACCAAATACAAGTTTTTTTAATAACTGTTCATTACTGCCACTTAGAATCCTTTTGAAGTTTTATTCAAATCAAATTCTTAAATAACTCGTGTCTATTTGAATATATAACCTAACCTATTCGAATTTTTGGTACAAAAAAAAATGTAGATCAGATTTGTGGTACGAAGAATCAAAAACGGTTAGGTTAGGTTATAATATATACTAAAATAGCAGAATTATTTAATTAGTTTCAGTTTGATGTACAATAAAGGGGGGGGGGTCCGTATAGTACACAAGTACTGGGAAACTTATGTGAGGGTCAAAAATCGATGTCGGAGATACCATTTTGAAACTTTTCTGGCGTTCAGTGCTCTACAACCCAAAAGCGAGGACAATTTGTAAACAAATTAGTTACAAAATTTGGGAATGGTTTGACCATATTTCATTTTCGGTCATCGTTGTTTTATGAGAAATAACAAGAAAAGAACCTAAAAGACCCGTCGCTCTTGAATTCTCTAACAGCGTGAGGGTCAGAAAAGAACAAGATTTGGTCAAAATCTGTAGGAAAGTAGAGAGAGGGGGGATCGAACCTCGTTAAAAACAAAACTGTAGATCCAGCTGGAGTATCTCAGGATTGCAACACTCGTAGTAACCACAAGTGAACCCTAAGTGACTATACTCGGGACTTTTTAAAATTTGTTTTCGATAACTCAAAATTTGATGATAAGAAATTACCATTTTTCAAATAGCTTGGAAAGATTTACGTCAAACTTTGGTCAAACCATTGAACGAGAACAAAAAAAAATATATTGGTCCCCATCTCCCCAAAAATGTCGGTAAAACGCCAAATAAGTGGAGCTGTTATAATAGACGTAATTCTCAAAATCGACCAAACCGATTTTGTTCAAATTTTAGTGAAACTATTCATTTCCAGTTAAGGATTTAATATTTTAAAATAACTATACATTTGGTTTTTTCATCAAAGCACTGCAATATCTACAGTCATCTGAAAGATCACTCTCATCACAGTATGAATTGTTAATCAAATCACTGTGCAAATTTAAAATAACGTAAACGTTTTGAGGTAAATATTGGCATCGAAAAGTTGAAACCGTTGGTATACTTTACGATTCATTAGCCTACTATTCGATTTCTTTCGTTGGGATTTTCTCGTCGACCAGTAAAGTGTTCTACGATTTCCACGCTGTCTTCCTGCGGCCGGCGTTTTGTTTTATACTGTGTAAAACTTCGAACTTGTATTTAGAAATTCCATCGGGGCACCGCCCTTAACACTCCCTTAACACTCAATACAATACAGGTCAACCCCGTACGAAGGACGGGTACTCTGCTAGAATACGATATACGTATATTTTTTACTTGAAATAATTAAAACGAAAAATATATCAATGATGTGAAAAATGGTATAACTCGTTTTTTCACCTCCTAGTAAAATACCTAGATCATTTTCAGAAGGGGATATCTCAATTTGTTCATGTTTTATTTTCCGGACAGTTGGTACGATTGATTAAATATTTTCCAGTTGATATGACTTAAATGTTCGATCGAATATTTTCATTTTAACATTAGCCCTCGAGGAGAGTTTTATAAAAATGTGTACACCTCCCGTTGTCATGAAAACCCATCCAAATTAATGTGACCTTAACAGATTCTTCGCGTTAAACTTACAAAAGTAAAATTATTCAAATCAGATAAGAACACTATACAAAACGTTATCAACAAAATCGCAGAGCAGTTGTGAATATACAGGTTAAATCGTGTTACACAGACTGTCAAGTCATTTATCACTAAATGCATGGTGCATGAAAGTTGATAATAATTGTAATTATAATGCATGCAACAAAAATGTCGATACTATCAATAGTAGAGAAGGAAAGCGTGCAGCGAGTTTGAAGCTTGCATATCAAACAAATAACGTCGGTAAAATATAACTTTATTTTAAAAGTAACATGCAATTTTAGAATAAAAATTCCTCAGGTGTTGTATGCAAAATTGCAAAAATAATTGAGCGTTTAGTAAATCGTAGTTTTAAGTACGGAAAAAAGTGTTCTGTTTATAAACTGAATAAAATGCAATGTTTTGAATAAAAAAGTGGCAATTTAAATAGAGCGTGCCCCACGATTGAAGTGCACGCTTTTGATTTTCTCTTAATTGCGTGCGAACCGATTCTTTTGAAACTTTACATACTGTTTAATAAAGTTACCCAAACTGTATAAAAATTTCAACACTGACGTTTATAAAAACAAAATATCAACAACACACAACAACTTCTAACCCCATCATGCTTTACTCTTCAGGTTTAATTGTTGAACAGCTGTTCGATTCAAAAACAACAATTACATTAAAACATAAATTTATAACCTAATTCTTTTGAATACAATTTCTACTTTGTAGCTGCAAAATGGTTTGTCTACAGTTGTTGACAAAGTGGCATTTCGTTCATTTAAAATTAGTTTGCAAAACAGCTGATGTCTCAACAGTTTCACTTTGCACACTACTTTGCTCACTCCGAATGGCAACCGAACAAATCGAAATTTAGGTTAAGTTTATTTGAATTGATTTATAATATATACAGGAAATGTCCCGTATGTAGGTTAGATTAATTCTTACATGTAAAATAACATAAATAAACAACAAAACAACGTTTTAAAGGAAGTAATTATTCATAAAGATGATTGACAGTGTATATACACGGAGAGTATTTTTCGTTTGCCGAGTTTTGAAGTTGGCAATCCCGTTTCCTCAACAATACACCTAAGTTATTTGTAATATTCATAAATAACCTCAGTTTTGACGTGAGGATGAACACTATTGTATTAAATTCATGTTTTATTCAATTTTGTTACTGCTGAAGTATGTTTTTTATTTGTCACAAAATAACAACTGTAGACAAAGTATAATGTGAAATTCGTGAACAAAGTGTCTTTTTTAAACTCGATGAAATTGAGGCACTCGGCAAGCCTCGTACGTCAATATTTTTCTCTCGTTTAAAAAAGTGCCGCTTTGCTCACTAGTTGCACAAATAACTATTTTACAGTTGAGCTAAAAGTAAAAACGTGGGGCATTGTTTTGAACACTGCAAAATTATTTAGACAATTTCAGGTTGCCTTCCCAGGTGTTGATCCACCAACCACTCACTACCTACCGCAATGGTATTGTAGACAACTCTAATTATTACAACACCCCAAAAATCTCACGTTGTTGATCAAGAACTTCATAAATCTTAAAATGTAATTTTTTGAGTTATTACATTTACTACATCGTTGGTAAAACATCAACACGTAAAGGCAAAAATCCAAGGTTCGATTCCCAGTTTAGCTCATATATTAAAAGGAATTACTTACTGACTGGACAGCTGTTACTGTTAATGCCGCGATGTCCTATGACATTTCAGACAAACTGAAACAACTTTTAAATCAAGAAGTACTGTCCCATTATACGGTTCCAGAAATGTGCTAAGATATTTTTCAACAAGATGGTGTTTCGCCCCACTGTGCAAGTTCAGTCCAAACAATTACTCAATAACAATCCTCAATGACGTTGGATTGTTCGTGGAAGTCAGTTTTAGGTTGGCTACCCTGGTCTCCTGATTTAACTGTGACTTTATCTTATGGGGTTATTTAAAGGAGCAAATGTACACTCATAGTTTCAACAATGGTGAGGATTTGAAGAGCGTTATCGAAGAGGAACTTCTTTGGATCCTTCGTAATTACTTTACAAGGCGTACGAGTCATTTGTTAGGCGTTGCTATCAGTGTCGCTGTGAATGGGTTTCAATTTGAATAAATAAATAATTATTTAATCATATTTTCATTGGTTTTTAAAACAAATAATTAGTTTTGAGTTGGTTTTAAAAGGAAATTGTGTTTGTATCGAAATTACGTTTGTAGCAATAAAAGTTTTTTTTCCAAACAGTATTTTATTTCAACGAGCTTTTTTATGTGTTACCGCCATTTTGTTTCTATGAACACCAGTGTGTTGAAATTTTTACACAACATTTTTGGTAACTTTATTAAAACGACTGTAGTGTTTCAAAAGAATCGGTTGAGGAATAAGCAATTAATAGGCAATCAAAAGCGTGTACCTCTTTGTAGACTACTTGTTTCTAGCTAAGAATTTTACCGTTCTTCTTCTACTCTTCGTATTTGTTAATATGAACCGATGTATGGTTTCCAGCAGACTTTCACAGCTTCCAGTGTGTCGCGTTCCCTTCCTCTATTTCCAGAATGGGTCAAACTATGATTATTAGCCTCGCCAGTAACCATTATGTATAACTGACAGAAGGATGGCAGAACACAGAAACGCGCTTCTTAAGCATTTTGTGGTAGACAGCACCGTGTATTCTAAAACAGTAAGAGCCCACACCAGTTGGCATTTAAACGTCGGCTCCAAACGAAGCGAAGGCCAGGGCGTTGTTTTACGTACAAATTGTCTCAAAGGTCCTGGACCGGTTCAGTAACTTGAAAACCGAAAAAGTTAGAAATAAAATATTTTATATGGTTTCTGATGATAAAAAACTACTTTTTTGGAAAATGAGACATTTCTACCTGTCCCCCAAAAACGGGGGTAACTCAATAATCCTAAATAGAAACCCCCATCGAGTGATCCTTCATGTTAAACAGCTTACTTAGTAAAATACAAATGTACAAACTAGAGGTCGATATCTTGCTCCCATCTTAAATGGCAGCCGTTTAAATATTTGAAACTGCTATTTTACTTTATTTCATTCACAAATAATTCGAAGGCGAGAATATAGGATTAAAATGTATTGTAATATTGTAGTCATAATTACTATCTATTATTGAATTTTGAAAAAAAAAAATACAGATTCATTCAAAAAATCAGGTGAATTAATTTGTTCTCAGTACCTTAAAGTTGTGTAAACATTTATTAAAATTACATCAACTAACATATCACTTTTGTCACACTGTCAATATGAATTAAATATTCAGCTTAACTTGTGAGATAATATTAGATACAAAAAAAAATACGAACACAAGATCTCACAAAAATTATGTTTGCTTAATCAATTACGTTTTACTTATAGTTTAGTTATTGTACCACATGTATCACTGAGGATGGCGACTTCGTCGTTGAAACGCGTTTGATTAAATAAACCTCATTTTTGTGAGATCTTCTGTTCGAGCTTTTTCTATCTGTAAATATGAAATACTAGTAACTACGATTACAAATAACGGTCACAAATGTTTTTAATACATTATCCCGTATTCGTCATCTAATTGTGAATGAAATAAATAAAGTAAAATACCCGTTTCAAATATTTAAACAGTCGCCAATTTATGAGCAAGATATCGACCTCTAGTTTGCGCAGTTGTATTTTACTAAATAAGCCCTTTAATATGAGGGGTCACTCGATGGGGGTTTCTACTTAAGATTATTGAGTTCCCCCCCCAACCCCCATTTTTGGGGAACAGCTAAAAATGTCTCATTTGATCAAAAGTAGCTTTTCATCACCAGAAGGCACATAATATACAATTTCGTTTATCTACCTTTCAAGGTATTGAACCCAGTCCGGGACTTTTGGGACATACTGTATATTGTCGTGCAAGTAGTGTATCACTTGTAAATACATTTTGTAAGTCTGAATGGGCCTGGGGAATATCTATCCTTACGCTGCCTTTGTGACAACACAGTGGCGTTCTGTCAATCTCTCAATGAATCATCAAAGCACTGCAATATCTACATTCATCACGAAGATCACCTACATCAAAATATGGATTGTTAATCACATGAAGGTGTAATTTTTAAATAATACCGAAGTTTGAAGTTCATGTTGTCATCAAAAAGTTTCCCCTGATCGTTTACTTCAATATTCAATGTCCTTCTATTTCTGCCATCGGCATTTTCTTGTACCAGTAAGTGTTCGACAATTTCCACGCTATCTTCCTGCGGCCGGCGTTTTGTTTTATACTCTGTAAAACTTCAAATATCAAAGCTCCCACGCAATTTTCACATATTAACAATAAGCCAGATAAACCGATAGATTTTGCGAGATGTAAGCAATAAATCGCAAATAAAGTAAGCGCTATACAGTGTGTACAGTTAAGTCGTTAACTTTTGTGAGATAAACAAATTCACACCTAAATGTCAACACATTAACAATAAGCCATATAAACCATTAACTTTTGCGAGATTTAAGAATTCAATCACAACACAACGTGAATCCTCACAAATAAAGTAGGCACTATTTAAACTTAACCTAAAAATAATATAAAACAGCTGTTATAAATTCTCAAAAAAAAACTTATTTGAGAATTTAAAACAGCTGATTGGAATTATGTTTGTTGTGAAACATGCTATTTACCTACAACAGACATAAACGTGAAGATTAGTTCAAAAACGAAGTTGAAATATTCTGCGATTACCAAACCTACCCAGTACTTCTTATAATACAGAATCTTTATTACCACAGTTACCAAAGTTGGATCTCGGAGACGGGAAGCGTAAACAATCGCAACTACTGTGTATATTTTAGCCTAATTCACATAGATCCAAGTTACATGAAACGACGACATACGGACAGCAAACCGAAAATCACGTTTTCGGTTTGTTAAGGTCGTAGAAACGTGAAAATTAATTCAAAAACGGAGGTTGAAATATTTATACAATTAACAAACTTCGTACGTAGAAAGAGAGAAAAGAACGTATTAATAAATAAAGACCTCAAGCCCTTTCAATATTGTAAAGCGTCACAGTTGTAACACAAGAGTTAATCAAAAGAGACGGACAATTAAGATGAAAGAGAAGGATCTCATCCAAGACTACAATGAAAAAGGTGTAGATCCAGCTAGACCCCTCGGGATTGCCAAACCCGTACTCACAAACCGCAGATGGAACGTGGAGAAAGTAATTTATGCACAGTGCAACTTTATGTTCTTTATCATCCAAGTGTTGTCGGTAATGTTATCCAGAACACAAGAAGGGTGTGAATAATTTACATTAAAACACCAGATGATATCAAACTAAATGTAACATGGTTAACCTTGTAGATATTACGTCCGTTTAAAATGCAATGAAAGTCACGTTCCGATTATAAATACATATATAATTTCTTACAAATAGTACTAAGAGAGTAGACTCATATTGCGGAACGTCGCCAAAATTTAAACGATCAGTGAATATTTAAAGACATTTTTGCAACTTCTTACGGCAAGGTGTGAAAAATTCTACAGCCCAAGTAAAATAAAATAACCAGTATACGAACTATACTGTTAGTTTAGTAATCCCGAAAGATTCCCCCCCCTGATCTTTTGAAGGAACTTCACATTTCATGACCTCACGAAACCGAAAAAAAAATTGTTTGACATACCATCAGCCACGTCACGTCACGTCAACCCACGTCATGTCACGTCACGTCACGTCATCACGTCACATCACGTCGAGTCAAGTCACGCCACGTCACGTCACGTCACGTCGAGTCAAGTCAAGTCACGTCACGTCACGAAAAGTCAAGTGTAGTCACGTCACGTCACGTCAACCCCCGTCATGTCACGTCACGTCACGTCATCACGTCACATCACGTCGAGTCAAGTCAAGTCACGTCACGTCACGTCACGTCACGTCATCACGTCACATCACGTCGAGTCAAGTCAAGTCACGCCACGTCACGTCAAGTCACGTCACGTCACGTCACGTCAAGTCACGCCACGTCACGTCACGTCACGTCGAGTCAAGTCAAGTCACGTCACGTCACGTCACGTCGAGTTAAATCAAGTCACGTCACGTCACGAAAAGTCAAGTGTAGTCACGTCACGTCACGTCAAGCCAAGTCACGTCACGTCACGTCAAGACAAGACAAGTCAAGCCAGGTAACGTCACGTCACGTCAAAGTCAAGTGTAGTCACGTCACGTCACGTCACGTCACGTCATGTCACGTCGAGTCAAGTCAAGTCACGTAACGTCGAGTCAAGTCAAGTCACGTAACGTCATGTCACACGTCACGTCACGTCACGTCAAGTCAAGTCTACAATCATTGTTGTGCGTAACTATAGCGACTACAATAATTAAGATAGATTTTGGATTCAAAGTTAAGAAAAGCACCATACAAATATTTTTAGACCATTCAATAGTCACCAAATCATAAACAATCATTACGCCAAGGCACAAAACGTTTGTTAACTTTCAACGCGTCACAAATTACCAACGAGTATTCAAACCAAAGTTGGTAAGAAATCAAGGTCAGACCAAGTAGGGCGTGATTGACGATCAGTCAGCTGAGCTGCCTGATCAGTCGATCAACGGAGAGATTGAACCCAGGCGGAGGCTCTGCGGGATGGGTAAACGTTGCCAGGATACTGTGACGAATCAAATTGTTGAAGAAGGCCCACTCCGGAGGATCAATATTAATAAAGTAAGCAACCTTACCTGTAAAGAAACATAGTAATCTTTAGAATTTTAAATTCAATAATATGTCTTGATCATTAGGATGGTTCTAGATTGAAGGCTTAAAACATTGCATTAGTTTAAGATTATAAGAATGTCACTCTATTGAGAATAAGAAGACCGGCAGTGATAGTTGAGAGGCTGACGTGAGCGTAGCAAGTGTTTGATCAGTTAAGAAAAGCGACAGAATCAGCATTACAAAGCATCAAATTAACAAAATTGTCGTGTCGTCTTTGCAAGCCTATATACGAGTTTAATATAATATTTGCACTATGATAGCTAGTGTTTATCACAGGATTATTAAGTTGTGCTCAACAAATCTGGCAGGTGTGTTGAAGGTACAATAGTGTTATTAAGTTTTGTTCACCATCTTTCTGCGCAGTTATCACAAGGTGCCCAGCTAAAGGATATTACCAATGAGTATATGATTATTAGGTCGGACAATCAGGCAGCTATAAAGTCTGTAAGTTCACACGAACACTACTCATCACTAGTGTGGGATTGTCACCGAACATTAACCAAGCTTTCGACCCAAAACCAGGTAAAACTCACCTGGATACAGAGGACGCGAAGGAAACGAAATGGCAGATAAACTGACAAGCAATGCTTCGTAATCCCAGAACCTGTATGCGGAATAACTAAAGCCTTAACAAAAGATAGTCTAAAACAATGGCTAAACTCAGAACGATGGACAAAATATTCCACGGGAAAACTATACGGATTACTGGTACAAACAGATCTGAAAACTGCAAAATCGTCACTTCACAAAGTAAACGAAATCAGAGGAAAATCTTAAGCTTCGTATCAAGCCATGGCGCTTTCAAGATGCATCTTAAAGGCCTTTTCACACCGGCGTACTGAACGTCCTGGACGTTTGGTACGTTTTTGTCAAAATAAATCGCTGCCCATGCTATCAAATGAGACAGTTCACACCGCGCGTACAGAACGTTCCGAACGTCATGGACGTCCGCGACGGTTTTCGGATGATCGCTCGGCTAGTGATTTTCCACAAACGTCCAGCCCGTCCACGGCCTAGCGCATGCGCAATGAACACTTCAGAACCACGTGCTCTGCTCCCCTCATTTTTGCAAAACTCCGCGTCATCTGCAGTGTGTTTGTTGTTGCTGGTGTTCTGTGCGTTTGTATCATAGAAGCGTTGTTGGAAGAAGTTCGTGATCATATTCTCCAAACCTCTTCCGTTTTTTTATTTATGACGAATTTACTTCTCTTTGTTAACGAATATAATAATACTAAGTCGTCATCACTATCACTACTCGACTCGTTCATCCACGGAACAGAAAACCCGGTTTCACACCAAGGAACTGGCGGAAAAGACATCTTTGCACAGGTAACAACTACACTGAGTGAGAGGTGGCACTTGACTGATCCTCATGAGCGAACAAGTGAACGTTTGGTACGTTGCTAGGCGGTGTGAAAGGGGCACATACCGGACGTCCCAAACGTTCCAAACGTCCAGGACTTTCAGTACGCCGGTGTGAAAAGGCCTTAACACCGTGGGATTATTCCAAGGAAGCTTGAAATGCAGACTATTTAATCAGCACCTAGAAACTGCAGAACATATACTTCGAAAACGCGAAGCATTAGGAGGTAGAAGACATCTGATCCTTGACGAAGATGCGACCTTTGAAGCAACCTTGCTATGAAAACCCTGACCTTAACCAAGGGTATGGACATAATCTAGTTAAGAATTTAAAAAGTACACAAAACGTCATATAGGCTAAAGTGTTTAAGAGGTAAAACCTATTTCTATTTATTATAATAACAACTCCTTTTGATTCCTAACAACAGAAACATGAAAGCTCGCATTCAAAACCATATTCAAATTCCCCCTAAAAAATAATTCAAAAATCTCGACCATTTTAAACAGTTTTTGTTCATATCTCACGTGATATTCACTGAATTAGATAAAAAAATTCATGATTCCAACCTCATCAAGATGATAAATACCGTAGTTATTTTCAAAAATGTAATTTCGAAACCTAACCTCCAAAGAAAATGTGTTATTCCTATCTTGAGACACTAATACAGGGGAAAAGAGTAGACACTTTATAATCTACATACATCTAATGGGAAAACCAAAGTCAAGAAAGTAGTGATATACACAATTAGGTACCTGTGTATAAATGGACAGGTTTCATCTGAGCTGTGAGCAGCGCGTGGAGGGGAGGTATAAGTTTTTAGTTCGAGGCCGCGTGGGGACAGAGGCATTGTAGGGGAAACAGTCAGCGCCGCCTACTGTCCACGATCCAGCGGTCTTGCAGACATCGTTGTTAGTACCAACACCCGACACAGACTGAAGCGGTCGCTACCCCCACCACCTCACTGACGCCTAGACCCACTGCGCACCCAAACTCCACAGCTCAGATGAAACCTGTCCATGTGTAACAACTCTTTAAAACAAACTTTACTGGATAAGACTCCTTGAACTACCAGTACAATTCAACACCCTACAAGACCCCCTTAAAACACTTTTGTACATTACATTTAGAGAATCCGCTTGTATTAAAAAATTGTACTGTGAGACAGGGTAACAAGTTTCTTTTAATGCGTAACGTTGCAGGGAGGCTGTCAACATTAACCCAGCTGAGATACGGGGTCCCTCACGGATCAGTTCTCGGGCCGGTGTTGTTTTTAATTTATATTAAAGACCTATCATCTTCCGTGTATGCAGACAGCATAATTCATTTTTCTGCAACTATGAGTTTCCAAGCAGATTCAGTTCAAAATATATAGCATAAGACTTTTCTACAAGTCAATAATTTGACCATATATTCAAATAAAACATGTTTTTTTAACTTGAAATAAAGTCAAACCAGACACCAAGTGTCATGCTGGATGACAGTGTACTTGAAGAAGTCAACAGTTCAAAATTTTTAGGGTTTTGTTGACATAGATTGATCCATATCAAATATTTGTGCTAGAATCGTTAACAGAATATATGCACTTAGAAAATTGAGTTTGTATTGTAATCATGCGATTCTACTAACAACCTAATGGTCTTTATATCCCCATCAGAAAAAATGGAACTCTCCTTTGGAGAGATTTGTCAGCTCGGAATATGCAGTTTTGTCCTGGCTTATAGTAGGTCTTAAAAACAGCTGAGTCATGTAGATGTAGGGTTGTGTTTTAATAATTTGGATTTCTTACACTCCCGAGTATACAAATACTTGAGGTGATAACTACAGGGCAAATGTGATCATATCCAAAATAAAGATATACATAGTTATAGCACCAGCCAAGCTAGTAATTATCGTGCTGGACAGCGCTAATTGAATTCATGTACCAATCTTCCTTCCCAGGCTAGTGTTAAACTGATAAATAAGCTCCCATAGAGCATTATAAACCATCAGGATTTTTTAACATTTAAAAACGGCCCTAGACAACTACTATTCTTTTTCTCTGTGGAGGGGTTTGTGCACTGTATGGAGAGGCCTTGACATGATGGATATGGTCTCTTTCTTTCCTTTGCATCAAAATTTATATACAGGACTGATTACACTGATTACACTTAAATGTGTCTGTATTGTGTGCGTTAATATTAATTTACTTTTGTCGGTCACTATTTTGTTGTAGTTTTTTTTTTTTGATTATTGGAATTATTTTCTGAAATGTTGTTTTGTATTTTGTCTAGTATGTATTGACTGACTATGTTGATGTATTTCTTGTATTGTTTGTGTAATATTAAAAATTAACTATGGCTATGCAATTGTTTATGTTTACGGCCATAATATGTATATCCAAATATGTATATATGTATGTATGTATGTTAAGGATATTTGAATTCTAATTTTGATCTGATTAAATTATAAAATTAATTTGAATTCGTTATCAACCTCAAAACGAATTCTCCTTCAAAACCGTTAAAATCATAAATTGACCTATCATATCTGGAGTTAAAGAATCCAATCATAAACAACAAAAAAGGAAAACTCAAACCCTGAGACGATACAAAATGTAAAATAAAATATATAGCAGAAATCAAAGAATTTATGGGACATAAGAAAGAACAACATGTGCGGCAAATAGCGCTATGGGATTGCCTCCACAAGATGGTCTTGCAATATTGGATAAAGGGTGTTCAAATAATGTCCAGAATTACAACTAAACGTTGGTTGTTTTCATTTTGTAGCCCGTAAAACGAATAAATGTTCTTTAACTAAGTAATACAACCAAACCAAAGAATTTTTCAAAATTTAATCGTTTTCATATATACACAGTAATAGAGAAAATAACGTGAAAGATGAAAAATCTATTAGAGTTTATTTTGGAATTATCCACATTAGTTCATATGAATGACGAGCAATACGTTGAATGTACAATGAAAGAAATTCTCCAAAATAAAACACTAACAACACAAAGACTGTATAGTTATGTTTATTCTATCTTATGTACATTTCAATATCAGTGCTACCATCACCAGAGGTACAATACACGCTAACCTTACTAACTACAATTACTAATAAAAGAAAATTCCCCCAAAAACACACTGATTTTCTTCGGTTTTGATGTGAGGAATAAGCTTTAGAAGTTTTGGGACGATTTTGGGAAACATCCTGAATATGTTGAATATGTTGTACACGTTTAAACGCAAAAAACCTTTCGGCCAACATCACCATATAAAAAAGAGCATAAAATAAAAGTCCTCTAGCCTTCCTTCTAAAACCCTAATAGCGTCAGGGTCGGGAAAGAACAACAGTTGGTCAAGAGAGACTTGTTAGGAAAGATGAAAGAAAGGGATCTAACCCAAGACTACATTAAAAAAGGTAGTAGATTCAGCTATAGGCCCTACCATTATCAAACGGGGAATGCGGTTGAACGAAGGGTCGTCTCACTCTAACGCACGCGGCATCACACACAGCCGCGCAGAGTATTAGGAATGGCCGGTATCTGCCGTGGGCCAACCACATGAGTTATATATAGGTAAGCCCGTACCCACTATAATGAGCCCCTGAGGGTTATATATCACTATAAATGAGCCCCGGAAAGTAAATTCGTGAGATAGAAAACCAAAAACTTAAAAATCTTCCACAGGGCGGTTCGTAAAAGACGTGATTTCTCAAAATCGGCATTACCAATTTCGTTCAAATTTTAGTGAAATGAATGACTGTGTGAAAAATCGCAGGTAAAAGAATTTTACGTTTTAGGATAATTGGTATAAAACCAAAATAAACCTTGACCGCCGTCATTAAAAACTTGATTTTAATCAAATACGATATCTTTATATATATTGTTTTCAAAGTTGCCGTCATTGGTTAGCCTATATAGTAATGATTGAAGCACTCCGTATGTATATATATATATATATATATATATATATATATATATTAAATTATATTCATCCCACTTCAACAATATTTATAAGCGAGTTGAAAAATACTTTCGTTAATGAACACTTTGCATAATCAATCCAAGTTGTAAATAAACCTAACGTACAGTCGAGATAGTAACTAGAAATGTACTTTACAAGTGCTAAAACAGACGTTAATTAACAATTGATACAATTTAACCGTGACGTTTTTAATCGTAAAAGCAACGCGACCATATCCAAATATTTTAATATAAAACTATTTTGTCGGCCTTTGGAAGCTTTAGATTTTGTTAAAGTCGTGACATTACTTAACTCTCTAACTATCCAGTTGCTCGGTGTTTGGCAATCCCGAGATATCTTAACTGGATCTACACTTCTTTCTCTCTTGACCAACTCTTGTTCTCTTCCAACCCTGACGCTATTAGAGTATTCGAAGGCAAGTTTTTCCAAAGTCGAGAAAAATAAATCTCTTTTCCACAAATTAAACTACATTACCCAGTTTAAAAGATCACTCAGTTTGTTAACATAATACAAAGAAACAATTTGGTAGTTGTTCAGTCAGACTAAGTGTGATATCTAACATCGAAACAGTGAATTATTCAATTTAACAAGGAGCGACATGTTGTTCTTGGGCTGCTGATGTTTGTAAATGAATATGAAGCGATGAGGTGTTTTCAAAGAACCTACCCAAATGTTATTAGTCTACAAGACGGCACGAGGTCTTTATTTTATCCTCTCTTCTTCTTTTTCTTCCTTTTACAGGTCAATTGTGACCTAACTGAAAAAAAAATCACTTAATTTCTTCATCGCTGTTCTTTAGTAACGGAAATTGCCAGTGACAGAAATCGACGGACATTGAATGGTGAACACGTTCAACATTTTGATGCCAACGTGAACCTCTCGACATTATTTTAAAATTACACCTTCATTTGATATTGACAATCCTTATTTTGATATAGGTCATTCTGAGGAATGTAGATATTGCAATGCGTTGACAAAATAACCAGACAAATGTAGATATTGCAGTGCGTTGACAAAATAACCACACAAATGTAGATATTGCAGTGCGTTGACAACATAACCACACAAATGTAGATATTGCAATGCGTTGACAAAATAACCACACAAATGTGATATTGCAGTAAATTGACAAAATAACCACACAAATGTAGATATTGCAGTGCATTAAAAAATAACCACACAAATGTAGATATTGCAGTGCGTTGACAACATAACCACACAAATGTAGATATTGCAATGCGTTGACAAAATAACCACACAAATGTAGATATTGCAGTGAATTGACAAAATAACCACACAAATGTAGATATTGCAGTGCGTTGACAACATAACCACACAAATGTAGATATTGCAGTGCGTTGACAAAATAACCACACAAATGTAGATATTGCAGTGCGTTAACAAAATAACCACACAAATGTAGATATTGCAGTGCGTTGATAAAATACCACACAAATGTAGATATTGCAGTGCGTTGACAACATAACCACACAAATGTAGATATTGCAGTGCGTTGACAAAATAACCACACAAATGTAGATATTGCAGTGCGTTAACAAAATAACCACACAAATGTAGATATTGTAGTGCGCAGACAAAATAACCATACAAATGTAGATATTGCAGTGCGTTGACAAAATAACCATACAAATTTAGATATTGCAGTGCGTTGACAAAATAACCACACAAATGTAGATATTGCAGTGCGTTGACAAAATAACCGGACAAATGTAGATATTGCAATGCGTTGACAAAATAACCAGACAAATATAGATATTGCAGTGTGTTGACAACATAACCACACAAATGTAGATATTGCAGTGCGTTGACAAAATAACCGGACAAATGTAGATATTGCAATGCGTTGACAAAATAACCAGACAAATATAGATATTGCAGTGTGTTGACAACATAACCACACAAATGTAGATATTGCAGTGCGTTGATAAAATACCACACAAATGTAGATATTGCAGTGCGTTGACAACATAACCACACAAATGTAGATATTGCAGTGCGTTGACAAAATAACCACACAAATGTAGATATTGCAGTGCGTTAACAAAATAACCACACAAATGTAGATATTGTAGTGCGCAGACAAAATAACCATACAAATGTAGATATTGCAGTGCGTTGACAAAATAACCATACAAATGTAGATATTGCAGTGCGTTGACAAAATAACCACACAAATGTAGATATTGCAGTGCGTTGACAAAATAACCGGACAAATGTAGATATTGCAATGCGTTGACAAAATAACCAGACAAATGTAGATATTGCAGTGTGTTGACAACATAACCACACAAATGTAGATATTGCAGTGCGTTGACAACATAACCACAAAAATGTAGATATTGCAGTGCGTTGACAAAATAACCACACAAATGTAGATATTGCAGTGCGTTGACAACATAACCACACAAATGTAGATATTGCAATGCGTTGACAAAATAACCACACAAATGTAGATATTGCAGTGCGTTGACAAAATAACCACACAAATGTAGATATTGCAATGCGTTGACAAAATAACCAGACAAATATAGATATTGCAGTGTGTTGACAACATAACCACAAAAATGTAGATATTGCAGTGCGTTGACAACATAACCACACAAATGTAGATATTGCAGTGCGTTGACAAAATAACCACACAAATGTAGATATTGCAGTGCGTTAACAAAATAACCACACAAATGTAGATATTGTAGTGCGCAGACAAAATAACCATACAAATGTAGATATTGCAGTGCGTTGACATAATAACCATACAAATGTAGATATTGCAGTGCGTTGACAAAATAACCACACAAATGTAGATATTGCAGTGCGTTGACAAAATAACCGGACAAATATAGATATTGCAATACGTTGACAAAATAACCAGACAAATGTAGATATTGCAGTGTGTTGACAAAATAACCACACAAATGTAGATATTGCAATGTGTTGACAAAGTAACCAGACAAATGCAGATATTGCAATGCGTTGACAAAATAACCAGACAAATGTAGATATTGCAACGCGTTGACAAAATAACCACACAAATGTAGATATTGCAGTGCGTTGACAAAATAACCACACAAATATAGATATTGCAGTGTGTTGACAAAGTAACCAGACAAATGTAGATATTGCAATGCGTTGACAAAATAACCAGACAAATGTAGATATTGCAGTGTGTTGACAAAGTAACCAGACAAATGTAGATATTGCAATGCGTTGACAAAATAACCTGACAAATGTAGATATTGCAACGCGTTGACAAAATAACCACACAAATGTAGATATTGCAGTGTGTTGACAAAATAACCACACAAATATAGATATTGCAGTGTGTTGACAAAGTAACCAGACAAATGTAGATATTGCAATGCGTTGACAAAATAACCAGACAAATGTAGATATTGCAACGCGTTGACAAAATAACCACACAAATGTAGATATTGCAGTGCGTTGATAAAATACCCGGACAAATGTAGATATTGCAGTGCGTTGACAACATAACCACACAATGTAGATATTGTAGTGTGTTGACAACATAACCACACAAATATAGATATTGCAGTGCGTTGACAAAATAACCACACAAATGTAGATATTGCAGTGCGTTGATAAAATACCCGGACAAATGTAGATATTGCAGTGCGTTGACAACATAACCACACAAATGTAGATATTGTAGTGTGTTGACAACATAACCACACAAATATAGATATTGCAGTGCGTTGACAAAATAACCACACAAATGTAGATATTACAGTGCGTTAACAAAATAACCACACAAATGTAGATATTGCAGTGCGTTGACAAAATAACCACACAAATGTAGATATTGCAGTGCGTTGACAACATAACCACACAAATATAGATATTGCGGTGCGTTGACAAAATAACCACACAAATGTAGATATTGTAGTGTGTTGACAACATAACCACACAAATGTAGATATTCTAAACTGTTGAAATTCTTAATGGAAACAACTACTTCTCAAATATAAATATTGTTTAAAAAATTCTACATAATTATAGAAGATATTTTATTTCCAACTTTTGCATCGACAAGTATAAAATTATAACTGTTTAATGATGAATAGTTTTATTAGGATATTATTTCGATTGTGAGAAAGTTTGTGCGCTTTTATATACATTTGGAAACATAACTTTTTTGTAAACTACTTATCCGATAAAAAATAAAATAAAAAAACCAACAGTTGCCGAAATATGTGAAACTATAAAGTGAAACCCCCAAAAGCAATTGCGAAAAAACGTTGATTAGACCTAAAATTGTTTTCCCCATAAAAAGTTTGTCTATATTTAGATTAGAGAGGGTGTAGTTGCCGCCACCAGGCACCGCCACAGTCAATACGACCCGCCTTCAAGGTTTCAATACAGCCTATTTCACACGATAAAACTTGTACTCTCCACATTCAAGAATGGTTTGCTATTTTGTAATGTTTTCTGTGCGATAAGAAAACATACAAATCTATTCGTTCTACATTTCACTACACAAAGTATGCGTATCTTACAATCCAATTGAACAAAAATATTGCACAAAC
This sequence comes from Aphrophora alni, assembly GCA_963513935.1. Classification (NCBI taxonomy): domain Eukaryota; kingdom Metazoa; phylum Arthropoda; class Insecta; order Hemiptera; family Aphrophoridae; genus Aphrophora; species Aphrophora alni. The sequence continues at coordinate 12,609,365 of OY740776.1, forward strand.
TTTCCCACTATATCCCCACAACCAAATACAGGGTGCTTCAAAAAGAAATTTTAAACTTTCTAAACATATAATTTATTCAGAGCTGGTTTTGGTGTCATTTTGTAGCAACCTTGTAGTTAGTTAGGTTCAATGTAATTTCTATTGTTAATTTTGCATTTCATCTGAAGTCGATTTACTAACAAATCCGCAGGAGCATCTCAGGGGTAACTGCAGCATAGATTCTTACTGTGCGCTCAACGAGACAAGCTGGTACCACAGTTTTTTTTATAAGATTACGTGGGGTTGGCTCGACGTGGGGTTAGCTCGACACTTTGGGGAACTAGGGTCATCTGTTCAAACTCCTGCTTAATGAGCAACCCTTCTTGGAATTGGAGGTGTTTGTTTGTTCGGTCAGCCGAAGAGCGACACTCAAGTGACGAGGTTCGTCGTCTGTCAGAATAGTATGACTTGTTATTCGCGGGTAGTATTCTCGGGTCTTGGCTAGTCCTTGGCTAACCTGGTATCCTTTAAAACTAACAGAAAGACAATACCAATCATAACTATTCTCAACTCATAAGGCACTGTTGAAGTTTATTTAGGTATCCAATTCGATGATATGTCATATTGTCGATGGGCTTTATGATTGCGATGACTATACTTCCTAACCTAACCTAACCTAACCTAACCTAACCTATACCCGCCCGACTGGTACCTGATCCGTTCACATTTCCAGGAAGTGATTGCTATCGACTGGGGCGGCCAATATGTCGAGCCAACCCTACGACATCTTTTATAATAGTGGTAAATCCTTGATAAAACCCCAGATGTAAAAATTGAGAGTTGTCAGAACCAGTGAACAATGCAATCGCCCGACCTCGACCCAAGTACCTGCGAAGCGCTTACTGAAGAAATCCCAGAGCTCGTTGAGTGCGTCATCTTCCTGACTATGCGGCTTTCTTAATCATTCCCATCAATCTGTCAGATCAAAAGGTTTTCCAGCATGTCCAGGTACAATAGTCCGTTAATAGATGTTAACTTTTGAGCTATCACGAACAAATTCGAAAGATTGTTGTGGATTTTCACTGCTCAAAATCATATTAGCTTTAAATTATGATTAAGGTTCATATTAGCTACAACGTCAGGTATGTTGAAAACAGCTAAATAATGTTAACTCTTACAAGGTAGAGGTTATAAAATCAAAACTTTGCAAATCAATATCTGGCTCACTGGTTCACTGCTCACTGGCTCAACTTCCAATGGGGGACGACCCTCAAGGAGTCAAAAGGAAATCTTAAATATAAGCATAGGTTCATATCGATGTACATCAAATTAAAGGTCTTTATTAGTAGAGTAAAATGCTGCAAATAACAACTACCTAAAGCAAGTATGTTTCCTGTTTGCAGGTTACCCACTATCAGTTACAACTTTCTCTTAAGACCTATCATGGTCAATGCATTTTCCTTATTTGATTTAATATGAACTTTAAACCCACGCTATTTTAGCTAGGGTCAACCTTTTGAGGTCGGGTTTGCATCATTGTGTTCTATTTCGATGTACAACTCAACCTATGCTCTCAATTAAGATTTCCTACTTACTCCTTCTGGGTCGTCCCCCTGGAAAGGTGGCGGTCCACTGAATACGTACAGAAATAGGTTTTGGTGTCCATTAACAATGTGCAAAGCTTTGTAGCTCTATCTGTAATGGTTAAGCAAATATTAAGTCGTCCCTGGACTTATTTAACACGCTGCATACTGGTTTATATATATTTATCTCTTAATAAATAATAAAGGTGTTACAGTCGAAACAAAAAATTTTAGTATTACGCAATGAAAAACAGTCAAGATTCGAAATTTAAAAAAATAGTTCCTGTAATAAAATCAGCTATTGTATTTACCTACAGATGTAATTGAGGGATAGGCCTAATTCTTTGTTTATTTACATGATTTTTTATTTTTAAATACTCTTCCCTTTTATCGAACATATTGACGTTTCTGTACATATTGACGTCACTATAATACACAATTCTATACTATAATACATTAATACTATCATTAAGATTGTAAAGAAACTATCACCTCAGGGTATAACACCTCATCAACCACAAGACCCTGATCGCCCTGATCACATAGCCCATGGAAAAGTTGCAAATCAAAACTTAATAGTTTCCACACATTATTTAATTTTTTCACACACTTGAGGCATCTAGAGTCATCAAATTTGGCAAGCACACTAGCAACATCTAACTGCCTTGAGATGTTGATAATTTTAGCTGTCCTATAAATTCGTCAAAATAATTAAATAATTTGTGGAAAACGTACAAAATTCACTTAACCCTTTCAGTGCCAGAACCAAAATTCAACAAATGTCCGAAAAAATTTTGGATTAGTACTGCTGAAAAATGTCAGACCGTTTGGTACCGTTTTAGAAAAAGCTAAATAAAAGTCCTAATTTTTCACAAAAATTGATTTTTTTTGATTTTTTTTAATATTACTTATAACTAAATTCCCTACAATTATATTTTATGCATTTGCCTTTTATTTAATTGTAAAATACTTTAAAATATATCATTCTACTCATCAATATTTCTAACATTAAAAAAAAAAAATTATCATGAATAATCACTCTTGAAAAAAAAATGATATCACAAAAAACAGTATCTAAATGTTTACAAACACGCTAAATTGATGGGGAACTAACGTTGGAAGAGCTAATTAGTGGATTACTTAAACTTGTAAGGGGAACAAATCTGCTAAGCTAGATTGAGGAGGCTTTAGTTGTACAATAGGTCTCTAAACGGGCCCTTAAACTCCAAATATCAATTAATAAATTAAAACACACTATAGATATTTATACTAAATTTTAAGTTACTATCTTCATTTTTGTGGCCGTTATCTTCTGTACATACAAGCGACTACAACGAAGGACTGACGCCATCTTGAAACTTTTTTTCCCACTTTTCTGAGACCGTGAAACGCGAAAATAAGTCGAAAAAACAAAAGTCGAAATTTTTTCCGATTACAAAACTACCCTATTCTTTAAGGTAAGTAAAAATTAAGAAAAAGATTTAAACACCAAAACAAGAACTAATTACGACGAAAGCTTCTCTTGCAGGTTTCAATTAAAGGTACAGTTTCTTGACATTAATGAAGGCCATTATTACAAGTAAAGGAGGAAACTAGCTTCGTCTCATTACATTTAAAAACATAAACATTACGTTGGCATACAAAATAATTGGAGGACTAATGAGACTAAAACGTGCTTTGTGTTTGAAGTAGAGTGACGGCTCCTTGACACAATCCACAACACTTTATGTAACTGGCAGCGTTTAGCACTTGTTTTGCGGATTTTATTTGGAAATCTATCTAATGCTCACGGTTTGACCTTCAGTGTTGGCTTAAAACCCTCCTTAAATTGGATTTTTTGAATATTTTATCGGCCGCCATTTTGTATTGATGTAAAATAGTGACCTGTTTGCGCAATTATTTCTACTAAACAAGACCTTAGAATGAGGTATTGCTCGATTGCGTTTAAAGAGATTTAGAGTCCCCCTCAAAACCCCATTTAGAGGCAAGTGTGAATTTACCTCATAATGACAAATAAATAAATTTATACAATAAACTTTTCTAAAAATTCAGGTTTCTAGTTTAAAAGTTATGTTATTATTATTATTATTATTTTTTTTTACGTGTGTTTCAAAGAAGCTTTGGATCTATTTAAATACAGTATTAAAATGTTAAAAAATTTACTATTTTTTTTTATTTTTTTTTTTTTTTGTCATCTACTGTATAATAAGTATTAGAGATATGTTATGGAAATAGCAACAAATAAGTCTTCTCTCGTAGCCTATATACGACGAATATTTTTGAGATTCTTTGAATTAAAAAAAGTGGTTTTGGGAAGGCTGTCTGTCTGTATTGGGGTTTTTTTCTCATTTTTATTGGTAAGTTTTTCTTTTGTGTGGAAGTTTGTTCACAAATTCATTATCTTTATAAGATAAATAACATACACATTCTTGAATACGAATTAAAGAAGAAGATTTTTTAAATTAATTACAGTATATAATTTAATCTAACAAACTCGATCTTATGAAAGACACGTACGGTCAAGGGCTCACAGAACGGGCTTGGAAATCCCGAAGGCCTAGCTGGATCTACACCTTTATTCGTAGTCTTGAGTTAGATCCCTTTCTTGGAAACCCCGAAGGATCCTGGCTGCATCTACACCTTTATTCGTAGTCTTGAGTTAGATCCCTTTCTTGGAAATCCCGAAGGATCCTGGCTGCATCTACACCTTTATTCGTAGTCTAGAGTTAGATCCCTTTCTTGGAAATCCCGAAGATCCTGGCTGCATCTACACTTTTATTCGTAGTCTTGAGTTAGATCCCTTTCTTGGAAATCCCGAAGGATCCTGGCTGCATCTACACCTTTATTCGTAGTCTTGAGTTAGATCCCTTTCTTGGAAACCCCGAAGGATCCTGGCTGCATCTACACTTTTATTCGTAGTCTTGAGTTAGATCCCTTTCTTGGAAATCCCGAAGGATCCTGGCTGCATCTACACCTTTATTCGTAGTCTTGAGTTAGATCCCTTTCTTGGAAATCCCGAAGGATCCTGGCTGCATCTACACCTTTATTCGTAGTCTTGAGTTAGATCCCTTTCTTGGAAATCCCGAAGATCCTGGCTGCATCTACACTTTTATTCGTAGTCTTGAGTTAGATCCCTTTCTTGGAAATCCCGAAGGATCCTGGCTGCATCTACACTTTTATTCGTAGTCTTGAGTTAGATCCCTTTCTTGGAAATCCCGAAGGATCCTGGCTGCATCTACACTTTTATTCGTAGTCTTGAGTTAGATCCCTTTCTTGGAAATCCCGAAGGATCCTGGCTGCATCTACACTTTTATTCGTAGTCTTGAGTTAGATCCCTTTCTTGGAAATCCCGAAGGATCCTGGCTGCATCTACACCTTTATTCGTAGTCTTGAGTTAGATCCCTTTCTTGGAAATCCCGAAGGATCCTGGCTGCATCTACACCTTTATTCGTAGTCTTGAGTTAGATCCCTTTCTTGGAAATCCCGAAGATCCTGGCTGCATCTACACTTTTATTCGTAGTCTTGAGTTAGATCCCTTTCTTGGAAATCCCGAAGGATCCTGGCTGCATCTACACCTTTATTCGTAGTCTTGAGTTAGATCCCTTTCTTGGAAATCCCGAAGATCCTGGCTGCATCTACACTTTTATTCGTAGTCTTGAGTTAGATCCCTTTCTTGGAAATCCCGAAGGATCCTGGCTGCATCTACACTTTTATTCGTAGTCTTGAGTTAGATCCCTTTCTTGGAAATCCCGAAGGATCCTGGCTGCATCTACACCTTTATTCGTAGTCTTTAGTTAGATCCCTTTCTTGGAAATCCCGAAGGATCCTGGCTGCATCTACACCTTTATTCGTAGTCTTGAGTTAGATCCCTTTCTTGGAAATCCCGAAGGATAAAGGCTGCATCTACACCTTTATTCGTAGTCTTGAGTTAGATCCCTTTCTTGGAAATCCCGAAGATCCTGGCTGCATCTACACTTTTATTCGTAGTCTTGAGTTAGATCCCTTTCTTGGAAATCCCGAAGGATCCTGGCTGCATCTACACTTTTAATCGTAGTCTTGAGTTAGATCCCTTTCTTGGAAATCCCGAAGGATCCTGGCTGCATCTACACCTTTATTCGTAGTCTTGAGTTAGATCCCTTTCTTGGAAACCCCGAAGGATCCTGGCTGCATCTACACCTTTATTCGTAGTCTTGAGTTAGATCCCTTTCTTGGAAATCCCGAAGATAATGGCTGCATCTACACTTTTATTCGTAGTCTTGAGTTAGATCCCTTTCTTGAAAATCCCGAAGGATCCTGGCTGCATCTACACTTTTATTCGTAGTCTTGAGTTAGATCCCTTTCTTGGAAATCCCGAAGATCCTGGCTGCATCTACACTTTTATTCGTAGTCTTGAGTTAGATACCTTTCTTCGAAATCCCAAAAGATCCTAACAGGATCTACACTTTTATTCGTAGTCTTGAGCTAGATCCCTCTCTTGGAAATCCCGAAGGATCCTAAGAGGATATACACCTTTTTTATTACAGTCTTGAGTTAGATCTCTCTCTTGGAAATCCCGAAGGATCCTAATTGGATACACCTTTCTTCATGTAGTCTTGAGTTAGATCCTTCTCTTGGAAATCCCAAAGTATCCTAGCTGGATATACACCTTTCTTCATGTAGTCTTGAGTTAGATCCCTCTCTTATTACAGTCTTGAGCTAGATCCCTCTCTTGGAAATCCCGAAGGATCCTAAGAGGATATACACCTTTTTTATTACAGTCTTGAGTTAGATCACTCTCTTGGAAATCCCGAAAGATCCTAGGTGGATCTACACCTTTCTTCATGTAGGTAGTCTTGAGTTAGATCCCTCTCTTGGAAATCCCAAAGTATCCTAGTTGGATATACACCTTTCTTCATGTAGTCTTGAGTTAGATCCCTCTCTTGGAAATCCCAAAGTAACCTAGCTGGATATACACCTTTCTTCATGTAGTCTTGAGTTAGATCCCTCTCTTGGAAATCCCAAAGTATCCTAGTTGGATATACACCTTTCTTCATGTAGTCTTGAGTTAGATCCCTCTCTTGGAAATCCCAAAGTATCCTAGTTGGATATACACCTTTCTTCATGTAGTTTTGAGTTAGATCCCTCTCTTGGAAATCCCAAGGTAACCTAGCTGGATATACACCTTTCTTCATGTAGTCTTGAGTTAGATCCATCTCTTATTACAGTCTTGAGCTAGATCCCTCTCTTGGAAATCCCGAAGGATCCTAAGAGGATATACACCTTTTTTATTACAGTCTTGAGTTAGATCTCTCTCTTGGAAATCCCAAAGTATCCTAGCTGGATATACACCTTTCTTCATGTAGTCTTGAGTTAGATCCCTCTCTTGGAAATACCAAAGTATCCTAGCTGGATATACACCTTTCTTCATATAGTCTTGAGTTAGATCCCTCTCTTGGAATCCCAAAGGATTTTAGCTGGATCTACACCTTTCTTTATATATAGTCTTGAGTTAGATCCCTCTCTTGGAAATCCCGAAGGATCCTCATTGGATATACACCTTTCTTCATGTAGTCTTGAGTTAGATCCCTCTCTTGGAAATACCAAAGTATCCTAGCTGGATATACACCTTTCTTCATATAGTCTTGAGTTAGATCCCTCTCTTGGAAATCCCAAAGATCTTAGCTGGATCTACACCTTTCTTCATATAGTCTTGAGTTAGATCCCTCTCTTGGAAATCCCGAAGGATTCTAATTGGATATACTGTACACCTATCTTCATGTATTCTTGAGATAGATCCCTCTCTTGGAAATCCCGAAGGATCCTCATTGGATACACACCTTTCTTCATGTAGTCTTGAGTTAGATCCCACTCTTGGAAATATCAAAGTATCCTAGCTGGATATACATCTTTCTTCATATAGTCTTGAGTTAGATCCCTCTCTTGGAATCCCAAAGGATTCTAGCTGGATCTACACCTTTCTTCATATAGTCTTGAGTTAGATCCCTATCTTGGAAATCCCGAAGGATCCTCATTGGATATACACCTTTCTTCATGTAGTCTTGAGTTAGATCCCTCTCTTGGAAATACCAAAGTATCCTAGCTGGATCTACACCTTTCTTCATGTATTCTTGAGTTAGATCCCTCTCTTGGAATCCCAAAGGATTCTAGCTGGATCTATTCCTTTCTTCATGTATTCTTGAGTTAGATCCCTCTCTTGGAATCCCAAAGGATTCTAGCTGGATCTACACCTTTCTTCATATAGTCTTGAGTTAGATCCCTCTCTTGGAATCCCAAAGGATTCTAGCTGGATCTATTCCTTTCTTCATATAGTCTTGAGTTAGATCCCTCTCTTGGAATCCCAAAGGATTCTAGCTGGATCTAAACCTTTCTTCATAGAGTCTTGAGTTAGATCCCTCTCTTGGAAATCCCGAAGGATCCTCATTGGATATACACCTTTCTTCATATAGTCTTGAGTTAGATCCCTCTCTTGGAAATCCCGAAGGATCCTCTTTGGATACACACCTTTCTTCATGTAGTCTTGAGTTAGATCCCTCTCTTGGAAATACCAAAGTATCCTAGCTGGATCTACACCTTTCTTCATGTATTCTTGAGTTAGATCCATCTCTTGAAAATCCCGAAGAAGCCTAGCTGGATATACACCTTTCTTCGTGTATACTTGAGTTAGATCCCTCTCTTGAAAACCCCAAAGGATCCTAGCTGGATCTACACCTTTCTTCATGTATTCTTGAGTTAGATTACTCTCTTGAAAATCCCGAAGAAGCCTAGCTGGATCTACACCTTTCTTCATGTAGTGTTGAGTTAAATCTCTATCTCTTGTAAATCCTGAAGGATCCTAGCTGGATCTACACCTTTCTTCATGTATTCTTGAGTTAGATCCCTCTCTTGAAAATCCCGAAGAAGCCTAGTTGGATCTACACCTTTCTTCATGTATTCATGAGTTAGATTACTCTCTTGAAAATCCCGAAGAAGCCTAGTTGGATCTACACCTTTCTTCATGTATTCATGAGTTAGATTACTCTCTTGAAAATCCCGAAGAAGCCTAGCTGGATCTACACCTTTCTTCATGTATTCATGAGTTAGATTACTCTCTTGAAAATCCCGAAGGATCCTAGCTGGATCTACACCTTTCTTCATATAGTCTTGAGTTAGATCCCTCTCTTGAAAACCCCAAAGGATCCTAGCTGGATCTACACCTTTCTTCATGTATTCTTGAGTTAGATTACTCTCTTGAAAATCCCGAAGAAGCCTATCTGGATCTACACCTTTCTTCATGTAGTGTTGAGTTAAATCTCTATCTCTTGTAAATCCTGAAGGATCCTAGCTGGATCTACACCTTTCTTCATGTATTCTTGAGTTAGATCCCTCTCTTGAAAATCCCGAAGAAGCCTAGTTGGATCTACACCTTTCTTCATGTAGTGTTGAGTTAAATCTCTATCTCTTGTAAATCCTGAAGGATCCTAGCTGGATCTACACCTTTCTTCATGTATTCTTGAGTTAGATCTCTCTCTTGAAAATCCCGAAGAAGCCTAGTTGGATCTACACCTTTCTTCATGTAGTGTTGAGTTAAATCTATCTCTTGTAAATCCTGAAGGATCCTGGCTGGATATACACCTTTCTTCATGTAGTCTTGAGTTAGATCCCTCTCTTGGAAATCCAGAAGGATCCTGGCTGGATATACACCTTTCTTCATGTAGTCTTGAGTTAGATTCCTCTCTTGGAAATCTCGAAGGATCTTGGCTGGATATACACCTTTCTTCATGTAGTCTTGAGTTAGATCCCTCTTGGAAATCCAGAAGGATCCTAGCTGGATCTACACCTTTCTTCATGTATTCTTGAGTTAGATCCCTCTCTTGTAAATCTCGAAGGATCTTGGCTGGATCTACACCTTTCTTCATGTAGTCTTGAGTTAGATCCCTCTCTTGGAAATCCAGAAGGATCCTGGCTGGATATACACCTTTCTTTATGTAGTCTTGAGTTAGATTCCTCTCTTGGAAATCTCGAAGGATCTTGGCTGGATCTACACCTTTCTTCATGTAGTCTTGAGTTAGATCCCTATCTTGGAAATCCAGAAGGATCCTGGCTGGATCTACACCTTTCTTCATGTATTCTTGAGTTAGATCCCTCTCTTGGAAATCTCGAAGGATCTTGGCTGGATCTACACCTTTCTTCATGTATTCTTGAGTTAGATCTATCTCTTGGAAATCTCTAAGGATCTTGGCTGGATCTACACCTTTCTTCATGTAGTGTTGAGTTAGATCCCTCTCTTGGAAATCTCGAAGGATCTTGGCTGGATCTACACCTTTCTTCATGTATTCTTGAGTTAGATCACTCTCTTGGAAATCTCGAAGGATCTTGGCTGGATATACACCTTTCTTCATGTATTCTTGAGTTAGATCCCTCTCTTGGAAATCCAGAAGGATCCTGGCTGGATATACACCTTTCTTCATGTATTCTTGAGTTTGATCCCTCTCTTGGAAATCTCGAAGGATCTTGGCTGGATCTACACCTTTCTTCATGTAGTGTTGAGTTAGATCCCTCTCTTGGAAATCCAGAAGGATCCTAGCTTGATATACACCTTTCTTCATGTATTCTTGAGTTAGATCCCTTTCTTGAAAATCCCGAAGGATCCTAGCTCGATCTACACATTTCTTCGTAGAGTCTTGAGCTACATCCCTATCTTTGATTTTCCTTATAAGGTCTCTCTCGAAAAACTCTTGTTCTCTCTGCGGCATTGTATTTAAGGTCTGTATGCTCTTTTTAAAGCGATGACTACCGAGAAGTATTCGCTTCAATTCCGTTCAAGAAGAGTGGCCCCAGAAGGTTTCCTAACCTAACCTAACATAACGAACTTTATACATAATACATGTATAACCACTTTAACGTTCCACAGCCCAATATAAATTCATCTCCTTCGAGATGGTGTCAAACATATCATAATCCTCGTTCCTACGGCGTTAAATTCGCAAAGTAGGAATCTAACAAATCTCTACTGGTTCCACATTCCTGTTCCTGATAAAACACTGTCCTTAATACACGTCAACAACGTTTCAGCTGTTCTGTCAGGTCAGGTTCTGTCTCTCCTATTTATATCGATAGAACGAGTGGCGGTCCTCTTTTTGAACTGACCCTTCGCTTTCAAACAACAAAAGAACGTTTGATCCCTGTAAAACATGTTAAGTATTTAATTTGTAGATGAGAACATTGGAATTGTTTTCTATTACCGTAACGTTAGGTTAAGTCGTTTAACTCCCTCTTTGTATTGCTTTAGTGATTTCATCATTGCCTTAGCTTTAATGAAAAGGCCGAGTATTTGTTTCAAAGTAGGCCTATAGAGGGACACGAGCGTCTAATTTCATTCTGAATTAAACTTAACCTTAATGAATTGTTAATTACTGGTCATTAGTAAGACGGTAAAGCAGAATTGCTCTATTACCTTGTCACGTAAAACAGCTGGTATTGTTTCAAACAATCCTTTAATTTCATTTTCTCTTATTTAGGCTTTCGGAAAAGAACGTAAAATCTGTACTCTAAGAGTTTAGAATTGGAATTATTTTAAAGCGAATTTCGTGAGCTATTTATATTTTTTCACCCTCCTGAGGGTTCACTATCCTGAGGGACCCTAGATCCCCTCTCTTTTATCTTTCCTATTGGTCTCTCTTGACCAACTCTTGTTCCTTTCCGACCCGGAGAGTATTCGAGAGGTCTTTTTATGTTCTCTTCTTACTTTTTTTTTCTACAAGATAAGTTATTTGAGTCAAATAAATTATTTTATACTCGTGAATGTATCTATTATTTTTGTCTTATAACTGAACCAATTCATCATACATATGTGGTTATTTAAAATTCACCGCACTTTATTTCCTTCTGGAAAAATGGCCTGAAACGGAAAGGTCCATTTTGAGGATATAGTGCGCATGAACAGAGCCTGTTCAGACTCTAAAGAGCAGTGTCCCTAACTGGCGATGTTGATACTCGGGTGAATTAGATAATCGAATTAATCTGTTTCAAATTATTTCAATATTCGTATTATCAATGACTACATAAATACTATAAGACACGACATGGCCATGTTAAATATTCTACGCTTATTCTTGAGTTGACCAATACCCGCTAGGTCGCTCTGCTAGAGAATCTGAAGTTGATGTGACTGGCGCTAGGTGGCTCTACGGTCAAACAATTTCAGGCGGGTAAGAGAAAACGCACTGATGCCACATATGGGACCAGAGATGCGAAGGAAGGTCGAGAATCGCTTATCTCAGCGCACGAACTGACAACACTGACTATGCTGACGGAAGTAAGTGAGAAGGTTTGTGAGAGAGAGGTCAACAGTTGTACAGTCTCAACCAAGTGGGATGCGTACAGTCAAGCACCTGCTGCTAGCGCTTTCTGATAGCTGTGTGTCAAACTTGTGACGAACAGCACCCGTAAAGCGTAGACTATTTCCCTATCCTATGTCGTGTCTTATAGTATTTATGTAGTCATTGGTATTATTATTTAGAAATCGAGTATCTGTGCTAGCGATGTTGATACTCGGGTGAAATGGATACTCGCATTACTCGGTTTCAAATGATTTCAATACTCGTATTATTTCGAAATCGAGTATCTGCGCAGAATGATTTTGCGCATCGGATTCGAACTCAGCTTTACCAATCAGATCGTTTTAGATAAAACTACACTTTTGCGTTCTATCTGTTAGACTGATCCACCAAGTATTTATTTTTTTAAACAATATGTGATTGACACTTGTAATACGTAATTAAATGTTATCCTGCCTCGACACAAATTCAGTAATTTAACGATAGTACAATTATTACCAACATTAATAATTTAGTTGTTATTTAAAAGAAGTTCATTTACTATATTTCTTTATAAAGATGGTAACCTATTAATATTTATTTAAATATAAATAATAACAATTAAATAATAATTTAATTTAGTTTTTGTTAATGTGGAAATAAATGAATATTATTATTTTAAATTTAACTTGTTACCCAATCTAAATCATTTTAACTCAAAATCATAATGTTTAATTAATGTGTAGTGAAAAATCAGCTTAGAAACTAATGTAACCAAAGTAGAAACACCGAGCATTTTGTTTGGAATTGACACAACACTAACGAATATCGTTGTCCGAGGATTTTATTTCGAATTCATACTCGCACATTACCTCCTCCTTGTTCCTAGTTACGAGGATATCGTCCGAATATTTTAATACGAAACCGAGGATTTTAATACTCGGAATGCTCCGAGGATTTTGATACTCGGATTCACCGAGTATTTTAATTCGAACTCACAGATCACTAGTATCCAGACATTTTGAACACCCGGTGCAAAAACATTGTATAAACTTATTTGCTCCTTAATTCGTACCCCAGGGATTTCAGCAAGACTGAATTTTACCTGATTAGAAATCAGGGCGAAATCTATCGCTATCCTAAACTATCTACCTAAGTGTTTGAGGACATATGGTTATATGAAGTTTGTTCTTTCTTTTGGCCTGTAGAATGAGCTCAGAAAGCGTCGGTAAAACGTTGTGAATCACCCTGTATACACAATGTGTGTACAAAATATAAAAACAGCTTAATATTTCAAGATACAAAGATCTTCGACCTCTTATTTTAAACCTCTTAATCTGAGCTATCTACAGGGTGGTACAAAAGTTTACTAGAATATACAGGGTGTTCCAAAAATTAACAAAACACGATTTTTCTCAACTTTTTAAAATTTAACGTTATTATTAGGCCAATTTAAGATACTTCTTCACGAAACCGCCTATTAGTACTTTACCTTCTTAATTTATAATTATAATTTGACTATGGCGCAGGGAGTTGGATAGTTCAACTACAGCAGCCTCAGTCTAGGAGTGTGTCTGTTGTAAGGGGCGTGTCCTCCCTAGCCTGACTTGACGGTACAACCCATTCCAAGAAAACTAGCTACACAAATTACTGCTTAGCTACATTTAATTCCTAAAGTTAAAACTTCGTGACAGACTTTTGTAAACGTTTTATTTTTATTTACACCGATAAAAGAAACGAAAGTAGGGTACGCGTTTACACAGAAGAATTTGAGGTCTATATTTTTTTTATTGGGGTTGTACCACTGAAAGTAAAAGCAACAGGCAAAGTGTGGGAGCCCTCTTTTCCTCTCCACCCTAAGACACATTCCTACCTTGAGGATGCTGTAACTTACTGTACTGACCCGTCGGCGAAGCTAAGATTTTTTGTTTGGTTTGTTAATTTTATGTTGATGAACGTTTTATGCTCGGCTTTAAGACAATAATGGCCGAGATGAGTTTAATAAAACAATATTAACACCTCAATAGATCAATTTTAAAATAAATATTTTGTAATAATGTAGACATTATTGAATTCAAAGAACTATTACGCCCAGTGGCCGCTCTAGCGGGTAGGCCCGGGCCTACCCAACTTATTTGGTTTTCGGCCGGTGACACGCCTAAATGTACATATTACCGTTTTAACGTGTATTAACGAGCTGTATGGTTTACATTGATTTAAATATTATTTCTCAACAACTACTTTTGTGACACTTATAGGCAATAAAATATATTACATATCATAAAATAACAAAAATATTTTTACTTTTCATAGTTGACCTGGCTCCATAGTTTTAAAATTAACAGTGTGGTGTATATGCTTTTATCTTCAATAAGCTGTCCCCCCTTATCCTGGGGGGTATTTACCCAGGTCCCCCGCCATAGTCATGACACCCCTAAACTGTGCCTACCCAAAAAATAAATCCTGAAGCCGCCCCTGATTACGCCAAGATATAAAGGTCACTTATAATAAAAACAGAAAGAAAAAGTTCGATATAAACAAAGACCCTCAGAAAACTTAAATAGGTAAACAGCATTAAAATGTGCAAAGGTGTTACGCATCTGGTTAATTAACAAACTAAGCAAATGAAACGAGAGCAGCTGCCAAACACAACAAGATTGTGTACTAACATAATCAGATGTAGTGTAAACACGTCAATCCGACGACATGGACAGTTTACACAGAGGCAATTTTTAGTTTTAAACGTCTACGTTGCTTAGAGAAAATTACGTGATGGCTGATAATCTGAGTTTTTGATTATATATCCTTTTTGAGGACGTCCCCCCCCCCGTAACGATTTATGACAGGTAAATGTATCAAATTGTTGATAACTGGAGTAAGGACATAACCTTAAAATTAAATTGTTGTATTTTTATTCCCTAACTAAATATCCTGGCATATCCACACTTTTGGAACACCCTATATATATTTCCCTATGTAATTTTAAATCTTATTTTTTCTAGTCACCGTCGTGTTTCCGTACAGACAACGACGCCGGACAAAAATCAATTTCTCCGTCTCCATCATGAACAATTAACGTTTTAACACCGTCAATTTGATCAATCGCTTGTGTGTTGGACTTTTTTTCTATATTAAAAGCCATCGACAACATCATTCAATCAGCATTCCTCAGTCTCAAAGGGGATTTTTTTCCCCTTTGATTGTATCCCAAAGGGAGTTATTACGTCTAATCTTTCTGGAGTCTTCTGTATTTTGAACCCATCGACTGCCTTTCAAAATGTTCAGTGAAAACTAATCCCTTACCAATTTGGAAATAATGAACTGAACTTTTGCTCAACTATTTACGGAGTGTCCTACGGAGGAATTAATATGCCGGATATATGGAACACTCTACAAACGTGGCACTTTACAGTTATGTTACATACATATATGTAAAAAAAAGTACTCGAGTTTCATTTTTTTATGTTCAATAAAAACTAAAATGGCGGAATAACAAAAGGAACAATCTTCTGGGTAGAACCACTTCCTCCCACAATGCAATAAAATGTTCAATCTTGATCAGCTGTTGTTTTGTTAACACACAATGAAACAATTTGACAGTTGTGTTCAATCAGTTTATGTGTGATATCTAACCTCGAATGAATTTACCAAGTGAAATGTTCATGGGTTAATGTTTTTTTTTTAATGAATACTAAGTGATAAGGTGGTTTCAAAGAACCTACTCAAATGTATTTCCTCCATTAAGAAAATCAATTCTTAAATGGAAAACCGTGCTACTAGAAACTGGATCAGTTTCAAAGAAGTACCGTAGATTTTCTAACACAGAATATGAAAGCTTGCATGTTGTATTTTACTTAAATCTCCAAACAGGCCTAATTCACTTAGAAAAGTTCCATCCACTACTGGGATACCAGATTCGTCAGTTCAAAGGTATGTCAAGAAAACCAAATATGTGTTTAGTTCACGGACTGTTGGAAGATGACCCAGACAGACGAGTGGAATTTCGTTCGAAGGTAATTAAAAAGCTTGACAAAGATGTCGAGTGGTATGAAGGAATTGCATTCACTGATATGAAGCTACATTTTACCAAACAGGATTAGTAAACAGATAAATTTGTAATTATTTTAACAACGCCTTAATTCACTTAGAAAATTGCAACCGCCACTAAGATACTAAATTCGTCAGTTCAAAGGTATTCTAAGAACAACAAAATATGTTTAGTTCACGGACTGTTGGAAGATGACCCAGACAGACTAAAGGAATTTTGTTCGAAGGTAATTGAAAAGCTTAACGAATATGCCGAGTGGTATGAAGGAATTGCATTCACAGATGAAGCTACATTTTACCAAACAGGATTTGTAAACAGACATGGTAATTACTGTAACACACAAAATCCACATATCTTACACGAAGAGAGCTTGAAATCAAAGGGTATAACTGTTTAGGTCACCAAGGATGGTATTTTATCGTACCGCATCAAACAAAAACTGGAGATAGATACGTATCAATAGGAACTGATCACAGAGTTCCTTATCTTACTCAGCCCGAGATGAGGGACTTTTTTCAACAACATGGATCTGCTCCTCATTATGTTATTGTGGTCAAAGCTGTTATAGATCGAGATCTTCCCAACTGTTGCATTGGCTAGGTGGTAACATCAACTTCATAGACTGGCCTCCAAGATCCCCTGTTTACGATTTTTTTATATGCGACTTTTAGAAACAAAAAATGTATTCCCACCCTATAGCCACAGATGATGAATTAATAAGGCTGATTGAAGAGGAATTACTGTTGGTATTTAGGCAATTTTTCAAAAAGTATTATACTGTAACTCTTTTTTGTTTCGTTGCTAACAGTGCATAGCTATTAATAGACATCAATTTGAATAAAGATTAAATTTGGATCATTCATACTGTAAACATATATGGGAACAGAAAAGAATGTGAAACCAGTAGATATTTGTTAGATTCCTATTTATGTGAATTCATGTGGCACCGTAGGAACAAGGATGAAGATCTGTTTGATACCGTCTGGAAGGACATCAATTTATATTGGGCTCCATAACAATAAAAAGTGTATTCACAACATATGAATAACTAGAGCACTGTGGTGAATATACAATGAAAGAAAATTCCCCACGACCACAATAAAATTGTGTATTCATATATTATGTATAAATTTGGTAAGATTAGGAAACCTTCGGAGTGATACTGTTCTTGAACAGACCCCCTATGATTTTTAAAGTTTTAATTTTGAAATTCCAATTATTTCAAAATACAAAAATTACATCACCACTGCACCTCAAATGACAAATTGTTGCTATTACTTGTAATGAATTGTGTAAAATGGCTCAAATTGTCTCACTCACTCTTCCCCCACAACCAAATAAAACCAATTAAAACTATAAATCACCAAAAGTATGGGTTCAGACTGATAACCAACAACAAATATTAAAACTGGCTCTAATCACCAACAGTTCAGATAAGACAAGGAGTTCAACTTCATTTTCTATTTTAAGTATACAAAATAAAATTTTAAATACCGTAACATACAAAACTCAATAAAATTAGTGCATTGAGAGTTATTCCTCAATTACCTTCACAACCTAGATGTTGTGTATTTAGCGTTTATGTACTAAATTTCACATCTGATGAAGTCGCTTGTGGTGAAACTGCTGTCATGGTTAAAGATTTCAACAAGACTTGCATACACCAAATGTAAGAAAACACAATTTCCCACAATAAACACTTTTCTTGGATATGTTTCATTGATTAGGTCATCGTCCGTAGTTGTTACATTTAAACAATCATTTTTGACACTGAACTACAAGTAGTAGTTGACCTGCTTTGTACTTCAATGCTAAATAGGTTTGTGTACATGTAAAACTAAAAATGACGACTTTGTAATTGAAACAAAAAGTATTTATTGTGAAAAATTACATTTTCTTTCGTATGATGATTCAAGTTTTCACAAGTATTGCTCCTTTTTGTAGTAAATTTTGGCAAAAGCATTGATTTAAGAAGCAAAACAGAATGATATCTTTATTTTAATTAAATTAAAAGCAAGTGAAGACTTTTTAATATATTCACATCCAGAAGGCTCGATAGAACCTGGCTGACGTAAAGGAAGTAGTGATTTACAAATTTACGAGGTTCAGAAAACCGTTGTAATAACTGCTTTAAACAAACTTACTAAACTGTATATCAATACAATTTAACATTTCCTACAACGGGCATGAAACCAACTTTTGGGTTTACATTTCAAGGATCTCTTTAATGTGGAACATTGTATGATGAGCTGCTGGGTACCATGATGGCACCATCGCCCATTCGAATTATGTTTTCACATATCAAACTTATTTACTAAAAATTCCACTTTTTAAAAATAAAATTGTTCAGCTTTCAAATCTGGTAGGCCTACCGTCTGAGACAGGTTAGGCTTTGATCTAAACCGTTCAAGTCACAAAATTTTTAATTAGGCTAAATAAAATTTTGTAAAACTAATATGTTCCATAACATGTAGAAGGTTGAAATGAGGAAGGGGTGCCTGAGTATGCTAATAACAGTAAAATTAAATCACAATTAAAAATTATTTGTGTCATCATAATTTTATAAATGAAACTAACTAATTGATAACACATAAAAGAAAACTGTGAATTATTAGCATTTTAAGAAAATATGTTGTAATTTAAATAAATAAAACATATCAGAAAGTAATAGGATAAATTGTGATAATCCCTACTTTGGAATCGGTTTATAGAGATCCATAAAACCTACAAGCAACCAGTGTCCTTAAAAACCGTTCAAACGCTTATAAATATAAAAGTTTGAAATGAAATACTGGAAAATATTAGTATAATATATCTATATAAGGATATATAAGATGTTCAAATATTAAAATTTAAAAATACCAATGCATTATGGGAGAAGCAGAACATAATTGTTTTTTAAGACCCAAAAAAGACATTAACTAATTTTTTATAAAATCAAAAATATAAAAAGTTGAATAACTTCATTAAAAATCAACCTAAAAACTTCAATCAAGTTTCAAATTAAACTAGAAAAAAATAGAGAATCCAATATCATCTATCTACATCATCAATAAAAGATCTATCCAGGAATTCTGAAGAATCAGTGAAAAAAGAAAAGTTTTCTAAAAAATTCCAAATTCAGCAACCTAGTTAACGAAGGAGAAAGTGGTAATTATAACCATGAAAAATGGAAAGTTCTCATACTTTCGTTTTAGTTTTTAACGAGTTTGAAAATACTGTCTGCAAGTTACAACATTCTATATCTAAACCACAAATAAAATAGCCATATCAATCACATATTTTATAGAATCAGCATCTGTTATAAATTTTGAATAAATGTTTAGTAAGAATAGGAAAAAAAAACATTAACAATTCATCATGAAAATGTTAGTTTAAATTTGTTACAGTAAAGTCTTGGATATGGGCTCAGCGTCGGTGACAATTAAATCAGAATAATCACGAATCAACATAGTACTAGCAAGAAGGAAGACTTTTTCAAAATGTACATAAATTCAAATTTTAAAACAATATTCAGGATCTTCAGTTATTAAAAATGTATCGTCAGTCTGTTTGGGAGACAATTCAATACAGTGAACCAACTTCAAGAGAATTTTTGGATCTACAGGACAGCATAAGGAGATCAAAGTTCAAATAAGGACTAAAAGAAGACTTCCCTCAAGATACAGACTTCTAGATATGCAAGCAGCAATCAGAAATCATATAAGGTATCTAAAATTCATAGTAACAAATTTTTTTAAATAAATTGAAACAGATTAAATATTTTATATATTTTGTCGTAAGTTAGAATAGTTTTAAGAAGATATTATAATTGCAAATTTTATACAAACTCCTGTTGAGAAATAATTTCTTTTTTAGTCTGTCCCAATCTGCTTTAGTGTAAGAAAAATAAAATATACATGTTTTCAGGTTGTTTAAAAATAATAATTAATAAAATATTGGTGCTCGACTACAAACAAACAAGGTATAACAATTCCTCCAAATGTCAGACCAAGAGAAAGAGGCATGGGCGTACCCAGCGAGGGGCAGGGGGGCAGCTGTCCCCCCTGGAAGCAAAAAAATTAATCTTTATTATACATTTTGTTGCTGGAATTTAATACAATTCTTGAAATAACTATTTTAATAATCAATTGTATATTGAATGACCATGGCTTGCCCCCCCCCCCCCCCCCTAGTTTTGATCCTGGGTACGTCCTTGGAAAGAGGTCCTAATTAATAAACTAATTACGAAAATCAATTATATTAAAAGATGAATAACTAATAAAAATTTAAGTGATTTTAAAAGCAAATAAAGAGGTAGTTACTACGAGAGTTTGAGACAAGTCAAAGTTCCTCGCTTTGTTCTTTTCTTACAAGACTTGTTCATAGCTCCTCCAACAAAAAGATAGTTGGTGAATGAGTGAGGTCGTCCCCCTACACCCTTGTATTACCTACTTTTTTAATCATGCCAGTATCGAGTAACTTCAACAATTCATAGATACACTTCCATATCTGCCCTAAATTGAGTAGGCCTAGGAGTTAACGAAACATAAAAACATTTAATGTGTTATTATACAATATCTCTCTAAATATGTTTAGGTAGGACGTTATGTGATTAGATTTATATCTTACTACATGTTTTATAAAAATACTCTTACTATTCAGTCTAAGTTCTATTTCACTGTATTAATCGAAAAATTAAAGATTGTCTTGATTATATTAGAGTAGGCCCTAACTTATTGGATTAATTAAACATTTTCAATTTTACTTTCTACTTTGAGGTGTATATCAAAGACTGTAATTAAATTTCTATAAAAACTTAAGACTATATTGATAGACTGAGTTCAAAACGGGTAACCTACACACATACAAATTCACCCCAACGTATTTTTTGGGATGAGGTTAGGTTAGGTTAATCATTCTGCCCCTGGATAAATACGTATGCCGTGAACCGAATGCTAGTAGATAAAGTCAATGCAAATGAAACTGAGTAAAATACAATTAATAGTCCTTTTCTGGATTTTCAACAAATTCCACCTAATGTGAAACGAGAACACATTAACAGATTCAAGGTAATTTTATGAAAGCGGATTGAACAAAGTATAAAATTTATACAGCATAAATATGACAGACAAATACTTCATTATGAAAGAACATGGATTGAATATAAACAGAAATATGGCACCCTATGAGGACTTTCAACAACAATCTTTATAACCAGTTAAATCAGAAAGATAGCAAGAATGATGGACATATCTCAATTGGACAGCTGTTTTAGGAGAGGAGAAGGAAAACACCATCAACTGAATCACTACCTGACCCTACTCTTCAGAATACGGATTAATCTCAAGTGATAGAATGCCAGATTGTTGAATGAGAAGGTGGAGGAATTAGAGGAAGTATAAGTAAAGGGTATAAAAATAATCTGTTTACAGAAAGCATCTCTAGCAAAGAATACAAATCTTCACCCAAAGTTCAAGAACTTTCAAATTTTTCAAAACTTGTCAAAGGAGGATGATAGGGGAGTAGGCCTGACAACCTTGGTCCATGATAAATTGTAATATGATCGACTGTAAGTTACACATGAGACCTAACATCGAGTTTATGCCATTAGAAGTAAGAGTCAATGACAATTTTCACTTTATAACAATCACCACCTAACCCTGTCTGAGAAGAAGCCGAGCTACATGAGCCCAAAACCTCCTTCCCGAACATCTCAAGAGATCGAGTAATGAAAAAGACTTCCCAAGAAAACTAACTGCATGGCTACTGGATATGACCTTCTACTCACTTACAAGGATCATCAACTGGAAACAAAACCATCCTGTCACCATCACGTGAACATTTGAATTTTTGCCATGCAAATAATATAGGCTAATATGATTATATTTTCTTACGACCTATTCTGTACTCAAAGCTCATGAATAAAATTATTTGTAAATTGTATCTCTACTGAACACCTCTTCAGATTTTTGGTATACCCAGATTATTTGGACATTTGTGTCTATCAAAATTATATAATATATGTTACTTTGAAATCAGAATGATCACATGTTGAGTATATCACTTAGATTAAGTTCCTTCATTAGCCGTTGTTATTGGTGAAGATCTAATCCCTTCAAAACACTTTCTGATCATTAGAAAACTTGTACAGAAAGTAAAAATACCAACTCCTGATTTGGAAAATGTAAGTCTTTTTTGGATTGGAACATTAAAAGCCAAGCACAGTAACTAAAATCTGTTTTTAGAATTGAATTTTGTAAATAAATTATCAGAATGGAAATACTCTGTTGCTAGTGAAGGATGATATTAGATGATTTACAAAAAAGCATTATAATTGATGAAATATTTTTAAAATAATAGCTTTTAAGGACTCGCTTGCAGTTTAGAAACCACGTATAAAAATATCAAATAGGCTAGCTAGTACAGTTATTTATGAATTTGTTCAGTCTGTAAATGTAAAAGAATATGCCAAGACCTCATTCTAATTGAACTCCCTTTTTTACCTAAATTGTTACTTATAATATAAATTCCGATACAGTTTAAAAGATTTTTGAATAAAAAATATCACTTTTTATTAATCAAACACCCTTTTTTAATCTGAATAATATAGGCTACACTATGTAGCCTAATAGCTTCAACTTTCAGATACCATGTACCAAAATTTAAAACTAAAAAGTTTGCCATAATTAATTAACAAAGATTTTATTTAATCATTCCGTTCTAGCCCCAGAAAGTGGGTATCTTTGGTCTCATCTGATACATACCTCTTTAAGTGAACTTTTAGTAGCCTACTGATAAAATCGTTTCTAATTTAAGTATTTCACTACGGTAATTTTTTTTTTTTAATTGGTAGATATATTCTAATTAAAATCTGTGTACTTAACACACTGTCAGAAGAACCCCTAATCAGTCATTCAGGAGCATTAGAAGTTGTAGGATGTGGCCACATCAAGGAAAAATAACTTTTTATCTTTACAATAGAACAAGAACCAACCCGGTTTACTTTTTTATGTGTGTGTGTTTTTATATACAAACAAGTTTTATGTTGTGAACGTATTTTTAGTTTGTTTACGTGTGCTAAGCCTGAGGATACCTTATGTTGAGGCGAAACAGTTGTAGCTACTAATAGGAAATATGAACTACTTTTGACTTAAGGTATGTTAAATAATTAATTATATCAGTAGTTCGGAAGGTAATATGGAAATAATAATCTTGATTTGCTCAGTCAACAACAACAAATTCAAAATTACAAAATTTAGTGTAGAACAAGAAATATATAGTGTTGATATTGTTTTCTACAGCATTACTACAGTTGTATCTAAAATCATAATTGTAATAAAAAGTATGCTTGTAAGATCTACAACAGTAATTCCTGAAATTATCCTAGTCGCAAATAACCATATCATGGAATACTGTATGTCGATTTGTTCAAACCACTAAAAATAATAACTCAAAAGAGCCTATAACCTTCCATTAAGCCTAAAAACATTAACATCTAACCATGTTTATAGAAACATTATTTGTTTTTTTTGCAGGAAGTTTTAATTAACTGAAATAGAAGATTGCTAGTTCAGGCGTTTCATGAGAAACAAACTCAAAAGGTTAGGTTAAGTTTTGTTTATTTCTTCATAAACTTTTTATAGGCAAATTATTAAACTAAGAGTAAATTTAATCCAACTACAGTATAACCTAAGTAGAATATTAAATATAAAGTTAACCTAAACTGATCAAAATATTCAATTGAAATCTTTTCATAGGCTACAAATCTACACCCTGGAATAGAAGTTTGACAAATGTATTTTATCGTCATTCAATGATTATCACTGAGTAGGCATAAAATAATACGGAATCCAAGAAATTCTTTTATTTAGCTTCCTAAATATGATGTCAAAGGAAATTTAGGGTTAATCTGGTAATGTTACCGGATAAAAATAATATGGAATCCATGAAATTCTTTTATTTAGCTTCCTAAATATGATGTCAAAGTAAAATTAGGGTTAATCTGGTAATGTTACTGGTATTTTAGCTCATTCACAAGGATATCAAATATCTATTTTATGTGGCCAAGAGCTCTAAGCCACTTTTATGAAGAAAATAAAAATAAGTATCATAGGTCTTCCTTCAGGCCCAAGTGATTTAATCGTACAAAGAAATAGTACTAGCCTTGTAGGCCTAATGAAACAATTAGATGGAAGTGAACTATAAATACTAGGCCTGCCCAGGTAAAACTATCCTTCAAAATTATATAATTTGATAAGAAAGGCTAGATCTAAATGATTTGTAAGCTCATTGATTTAGAAATCACTTTAAGAAATCAGTGTAGCACAACAATTTTATGAATAAGCTCATCTTTGTTCTTTTTAGCAAACGTTTATAAAAATGATTGCACTATCAGCTAAAACTTAAGATTAAATAGGCTATAAACTTTGTTTAATATGTTTAGTACTGAACACTACAAAGTTAGGTTAGGTTTGAGTATAAATATAAAGAAAACAATATCATATTAGGTTAACAAAATATTAAAACTCCTAAATTCACTTGTTTAAAATATAAAGTAAATTTCATAGATATGTACAGTAACTATTGAATAAAGAGAAAAACTAGGTCTAAGCCTATGCCAATCTTAAACTTGCAACTTTCATTATTTAAGCAGAACACCTGTATGTCTGTTAAGATATAACTTAAATCTATTAAAATGTATTTCAATTTAGCAACCTTGTAACAATTTTAAAATACGGTATTTTGAAAGATGTCTTAATATTATATCTTGACCAATCTTTAGTTGTCAAAACTGGTTTGACATATTGTAAACAAATAAGCAGACGACAGTGTACTGTAGGTAAAAGATGATTGATTGTCAAGAACACAAAATTGATAATACCGTTTGAAGGCCTAAAAAACCATATCAGATTAAATTATTAAACATATTATAAGAACAAAAAATCTATATACTAACTTTATTATACTGAATGTAAAACACTTACCACATACTAAAGAAATCCATTTTATCAAAACCACTGATCGACCTTCCTTCTACAAATTCACAGATATTGCTAATTCCCACAATGCAAAGTATAAGGTGCGAATGACAAGCCTTGCAGCAGGCTTAAATAATAATATTTTTAACTAAAACCGAAAATTATTACGAAAAACCTAATAACTAGAACAAATTTAATCCTATTCATCTTCACTAACATTAATTTCGAACGTTAACCTTAAAAATTAGACATTGAAAATGCAAATCACACTTGAAATATTTTACCGTCGTCATATCCAGGGATTGGATACAATGCGCATGCGAATATGGGTTCGTACTGGACGCGGGAATTAAGAAAATTAAACGTTTGTTTTATTTAAAGAAGAAGAAGAAGATGTAAATAGATAAATATAGATAATTAGATATTCAGTAGTGGAATATTACGTAGGCCTATTATTAACAGCTGACTTAAAATATTTTACTTTTCCACTTATAAAATTGAAATGCATTTTGAGTTCAAATTTTGAGTGGATTTTGGAATAATGTCCATAATTTGAATTAAAGACAAAACTGATACACTGTTTCAGAACAAATTTGATACTTATTTTTTGCAATACCTTATTATTTCTAGGCTTTACAAAAAATTGTTTAACTAAATAATTTATTGGTACCCATAAAACCAAAACACAAAATATTGATTTTATTTTAAATTGGCTCTAACAGTTTATATCAAATGTAGCTTCTAAGGTTCCAAAAAAATATATATTGCCCCCATTTCTCCAAAAATGTAATTTCAGAAGTTGTGTATTAAAAAAAAAACCCAAAAGATTGTCTGTGCAGTTTTTATATGAAAACGCCTATTTAAAATAAAGAAAATAGACTCTAATAATTTTAATCACTTTTTTGTGAAAAAGGAAAAGTATTGACCCCCACCTCTGTTTTGTAAAAGAAATAATTGGCCAAAATTAAAATGAACCTATTTAAGGTCATCTTAGTTTTAGAAAAAAAATAATTAAAAATTAAATTTCATACCACCACCATTTGAAATTTTATTTAGTTTAAAATGGCAGCCTAAGGTGAAAGTTGCTGTAGTCCAACAAAATAAATATTATATCAAGCTCAAATTTGTAGAGTGGCGACAAATTCCTTTTCCTTGATAAAACATACAGATTTATAACATAGTATGTAATCAGGTGGTTGTAATGATTAATTATCTACTCAGCTGCTTTCATCTCTTCAACAATGAACCAGGTTTGTTAAAAGTTGGTGTCATAATCACATGTTCAGTGAACATTTTAATTTGTCCAGTGATAAATTAAAGTATCAAACACAAGCAAGTATTCAATTGAAGAAAGACTCATTGCGAATGACTGGGTACATGCATAAGAATGAAAACATTAGAAACAGCTGTTATGGTTATGGTATGAAAGCTTCATCTGAAGTAATAGTTTGAAATTAGGAAAGATAAGGCTGTTTCACCAGGTGACCCATAACAATCTGGAGATCCTTCTAGGTTATCGAATACCTTTGATATTGTTGAGGAATCATGTTTACTATTATCTCTTTAATCAACTAAGAAGAAGGTCTTCTGAATTAAATATTCCCTATACTTCAGAAATTAATTAAAGAAATCTTATATTGATACCCCTTAAGCATGTAGTACTTGTTAACTATAGGCTATCCCCACCAGTCAATTATTATTGAGTCTTGCCAGAGTAATGGATTTTTGGTAGGACATGCAGAGAAAGCAACAAATGTTTATAATCCATGTTTCTGACAGAAAAGTAGGAAATCTGATCATTATTCTTAAGCAGCAAATGTTATCAGGAAGTATTATTTTTTCAGATTGTTGGAAAACTTATAACAATATCAGCAAACACGGTTTTCAGCATTCAACTGTTAATAACTCTTACAATTTCGTCTACCCCTAAGACGTTAATCAACACGCGAAATGTGGAGCTCGGTATAATGATGGAATAAAAAATGGAGAAGGACGAACATGGCGTTCTTAACATTTTATCTGGCTGAATTCGTGTGAAGAACCAAGCTTGACAGAAGAAATCCATTTAATGTAATTTTAGAAGACATCAGTAACTTTCAAGCATGTAAGTAATTGTTATTTGTAAAGTAATTTTTAATGCATAAATAAAGTGTGTTATTATAATTTGAATACTGTATTAGTTAATTCCCGATAACTGGTAATGTCTGTTTCGATATGCATTATTGAATCATACGAAAAAGTGTTGGGGTATAATTAACAAGCATGCTGGTGTTAATGGCCTTTCTAAGTGGGACATGGCATTAAAGAAAACTTGTTCCAATGTTCACTCAGAGAAATCACTTTAATTCTCCAATGAGTATGACAAATGGGCGTACCCAGCAAGGGGCAGGGGGGGAGCTGCCCCCCTAGAAGCAGCATAAAAGAAAAAATTAAATGGTTATAAAGTTATAAGAGAAACTTAGTGACAGAATAAGAAAATTTTCAGAAAGCTTCTTTGAAATCGTCAATGCACTAGAACATCTCTCGGTAGAAGGAAATTATGCTACAAGAAGATTTGTCTACCAACTGCACTCAACCATTTTTTATCATAGGTTTAGTCATGATTGCAAAATACTCTGTTATTTTGTAACCCGTTGTGAACGTCTAACAAGGTAAACATATGGACTTGATTATGGTTAGGAAACGTATTAGTCAAATACTTAATATAATCAAGAAAGATTGACAAGAAATTAATCAAGTTTCTGATGAATTGCTTGAACAATCTCATGCCATCGCAGAGAAAGTCGGGGTTGAGTTATCAGTACCTCAAATCGCTTCAAAACAAAAACACAGGAGTAATCCACCATCTGAGACTGTGATTGAATACTACAGACGGTCGTTGATCATACCATATCTTGACTTCCTTACTATATCATTGAATGTTAAATTTTCACAAGAAACTACACCAGCTTTTGCCTTGTCCCATCTACATCCTTCATACATGCTAAAAATAACTTCAAATGATTTGGGAAAAAAATGCAGTCTTTCATGGAGTTTTATGAGTTGGGTGGTATCACTGTAGAATTAGATTTATGGTGCAATTTGTGGGAAAAGAAGGATTTAGCTGGAGATAAACTAAAGGACATTGAAGTGGTTGCACTTTTCCAGGAATATATTTTTTTTTCCCTGCAACAAGGCAAGCACTCTCAATTTTAAGTGCTTTCTTGTCTACCAAAACTGTTGAAAGATCTTTCAGTACCCTTCGAAGGGTATAGATTTGGCTCAGAAGTATAGGAGAAGATAGGCTGACTGGGTTGTGTTTGATGAGCGTGCATCGGAAAAACTTCAAAGAAAATTGGGACTGGATTGAAACGAAAGTGTTGAACAAATTTTCTTCAAACCCAAGAAAAATGTTATTAGTATATGACCTGTAATTGAAATAAGAATTTGAATCGTTTTTGTCAAGCAAATAATAATCAAAAAGTACCACTATAATTACATAACATTTTCTTCAAAATTTTGTTTTCATTCGCCTTTCTCGCTTTAATATGTTACAACCTGAATGACCATGGCTTGCCCCCCTCTAGTTTTGATCCTGGGTACGCCGATGGTATGACATTTATTTTAGTAATAGATCGTGGAATGTGTCCCCACTTTTAGGAGGAAATAATAGAAGACCCAACACATGAGAAATAAAATAAATTATTATTATGTAATGATGTGGACAGAGATATCTGATAAAACTATACTATTTTAAAGGAGATGTTAACACATTGCATACCCTAACTTCCTTCAAAATTATTTTATTTTTCAGCTTCGATTGAGTTAAGCTCATTATGCCTAGTCAGTAAGGAACTTTTTTAAATGCAAATTTTCAAGGGCAGTAGGCCTAGATTTGTAAAGGCTTGAAATTCAGTTACTACAAATAAGTCTGCACTTTTTGAATGATAAAACTGTGTACAGACAATGGAGGAGCACACACAAATATAATTTAAAGTAAATTTTATAAGTAAAAATATTAAAGAAACTAACGACAAACAAATCATCTTTATTACTTTATATGAAAAAGGACTTTATGACCACTCCTTTCTTCTTAATATTTATACCATGAGGCTACATCATAAAATGGTGAAACACAATGTTCACATAAGCTTTGGATAATAAAAACGTTGTCATTAATAACGTAGACTGGATTAGTGTAAGTTTCTTAGTTATAATATATATTGAGACCTATACCATCACCATTAAAAACACTGCTATACAAAATCACAAGACTTCCTTTTTGTAAGGAGTATTTTTTCTTTGTATGAGAAAGATTTGCAGTATCTGTGTCATCTAAAAGTGGAAAAACATACAATACCGTAGTCCTGAATTAGATACGGTACAATAGAAATAGTATATATATATATATATATATTGAGATTATAATCTTTTTAGAATCTTATTGGTTAACACATTGACTGGAGTAGATGTGCTGGCGCAATAATATTAGGGTGCTTCTGAGAAGTGCTGGGTGAGCAGGCCATATCCATTGATACTCAGTATTTCTTGGAAATTTTTGTGATTTTCTTGGCCAGCTTGTTATTTTTTGCCAGATTGTTGAAAAGTGTCTGGTGATTAGTTTGACAAAGTGGTTTCAGTTTTTAATCTAATCTAGAGGTTTGGTGAGCTTTTTGGTTTTGAGTCATTTTAAAATGTTTATTGTATATATATTACTTTTTATGTAATATTTCATTATTTTTATTATTAAATAGTTTATTAGAGTAATTATACATATTTGAGGTTAAAAATGGTGTCTTCGTCGAGATATAATGAAAGTGTTGTTTTGAATGACAGTGAGGATGAATGTGATGATTTTTGTTGACATTTCTGATTCGAGTGATAGTGAGGAATGTGGGGATGAATTTAAGTTATATAATGAGGAAGATGATTTAGAAATTAATATGATTTGGTGTAATGAGACTGCAGGTCTCAAATATATTCCTTTTGTACAAAGTAATGAAATTAAATATTCTTTCGCTCCTGATTCAAAACCAATTTCTAACTCTCGTGGATGATTATTTTTAAATACTGTTGTGCGTAAGACAAATAGATATTTAGATGTAATGAAATTATGTTCCTAAACAATATTCACACATTTCAAAATTCAATGACTTTGAAGGAGTTAAATATTTTCCTCTGACTTTTATTACATATGGGAACCATTTGGTTGAAATGACTCCAGGATTATTAGCAGACTTACCGGTTGTTCAACATACAGCGTTTGAAAGATTATAATATGTCAAGGGATCGAATTTTAGGTATTTTGAGATGTTTGCGTTTCACTAATAACGTTGTAAATTAAGAAAATCGATTGCATAAAGTCCAGCCACTGATCGATCACTTTAATAATTAAATGCAAGCTGTTTATTATCCTGATAAACAGCTTTCTCTTGACCAAGCAATGGTGTTGTGGCGTGGGCATTTGATATTACGCCAGTACATAAAAGGGAAAAGACATAAGTATGGGATAAAATTTTATACTTTATCAGAGCCAAAAGGTTTGAACCTAAAATTTACTATAGAGGGGAAAATAGTCCTCTTGCTGGTAAAGATCATACACAAAAAGTAGTTCTTTAACTTTTGAACGAAAAGTTGAACCAAGGTCATGCTGACTGTATGGATAATTATTATAATAGCGTACCGGTATCACTAGAGTCAAAACTATTAAGTAAGAAAACATATTCCACTGGAACATTGAGGGCTGATGGAAAAAATAATCCAGACAAAATTAAAAAATCCAAATTGGCAAAGGGTGAAACGATTTCACAATACGCTGGTGGGATCATTGTAGGGAAATGGAAAGATAAACGTGTGGTAAATTATATTTCCACAGAATTTCAAAACAACATGGCTTAGTTTATCCAAAAGAAAAGCGGAAAAGAAATTCAGAAACCATTGCTTATCGCCCAATATAGTGCTTTTATGAAAGGTGTTGATTGATCTGATCAACTTCGATAAAGGTTATCGTATTACCCTTGCAAACGAAAAACATTACGGTTGTATAAGAAAATATTTATACATGTAATACAAATGCTGCTTGTAAACAGTTTATATTTGTATAATATGAACCGCAATATAGAGAAAAAAATTAACCGTTATGACTTCAGACTGCAAGTCATTGAAGCGGTTTTGCCACCAATAGAGACTTTAAATGACAATCATAGCAATAGTATACAAATTTCTTCACTAAGTGAAAATCTGATTCAACAGATCATGAAGAAGACAGAATGTGATGGTCAAAACCATATCAAAAGAAAAAAATGTCGAGTATGCACTAAAAATGGAAACAGAAACCCATATACTGTTGTAATGATCGTTTATACAAACCTGGCTTATGTGTTGAAGAATGTTTTACAGAATACCATAAAAATAAAACAAGAAAACTACAAGTATGTAAATATATAATATAAAAACTAAAACTTAAATATGTTACTATAAAGTGTAGTAGGTAAAAATAAGTGTAAATAGTAACTAGATCAAACAAATTAAAAAAAAACTCCAAATATATGTAAGAAACAGTTTAATTTTAAATAAAAATAAAAATTAATAGTATTAAAATGAGCAAGTAAAAGTATAAACTTGAAAGGGATAAAAGTAAAATACAATGTCGTGAGGTGAACACATTTCTACGATGTAAATAAATGACATCGAAAGCATTTCATACAGGAAACCTTCTCAGGAAGCTTATGATCCGCTGGCACAACCACGAATTATGTCATAACTTTATCAAAAAATCTTTTATAACACAATTTGATATGTCATATGGAGTTTTTAAGATTAATGGTAAGTTTTAACAAACAATTTTAAAGTGTTTTTAGAAATATATGGCCAACCCTCAACATTTAGTAAATGTGTTAACGTAACCACAAATCGATTTTATGGTTGAGCTGAATCAGCTGTTATTAAATTACTTGTTATGGTAATGTATGTTATAATTTCTATCACCTTATTATTTAAAACCAATGTGGGTTAAGTAATATATCTGCTTTCTGTTGATTTCATATTTTTCAAGTTAAAAGTGTAAATAATAACTAAATTATACAATTTATCATGTAAATAGGTGTAGGCCTAGACTAGACTTCTTCTTATATTTTACTTTCAACAATGGCGAGCGATTAGAATTAAGCGATGTGCGTAATAAAATAAAATTTGTGAAACTGTTCTCTCAAATCTTAATTTCATCCTTCAATAGATTACTGTATTTGTTTGAATTTAAATACCTTAGGGTGTGGTAAGGAGGAAACCGTATTTACCCCAAGAATTTCAATCATACCCAATAATTTTTCATTTCAAATTCCAATAAATGTTTGGTTTACAATGACTATTAACAAATCACAAGGGCAGACTTTACACATAGCAGGCGTAGATTTAAAAAGTCAATGTTTTTTTTTATGTATGTTTCATATCCCGAGTCAGCAAGTAATGATCTCTTCATTTGTTCCAATAGCAGTTCAAAAACACTACAAGGAAGCACTTCAGTGACATATATATGTCCACGAGTGAATGTGTAAAAAATAAATAAGTAGTTTTGTTTTTTATTTTTAGGATCGTATACATTTTAATATAGTTGTGTAATATAAAAAATAGTTATTTGTGCAACTAGTGAACAAAGTGGCACTTTTTTAAACGAGAGAAAAAAGTGAGTTTAAAAAAGACACTTTGCTCACGAATTTCACATTATACTTTGTCTACAGTTGTTATTTTGGCAATAAAAACAGTTCATACTGGCGGTCGTACTTTTTCCTTGATTTGACAGGAAGGAGATTTAGTACAACGTTGTTAGCTTTTTCTGCTAAGTTAGGCGGGGTATTTGACAGGTTTTCATCCTCTGAACTGTCCATATTTTAAAACTAACTACACAAAATATAGCAGTAGTGCTAAACAACACATCACCACTGAGTAGAAGTTCTCACGTCAAAACTGAGGTTATTTATGAATATTACAAATAACTTAGGTGTATTGTTGAGGAAACGGGATTGCCAACTTCAAAACTCGGCAAACGAAAAATACTCTCCGTGTACATACACTGTCAATCATCTTCATGAATAATTACTTCCTTTTTCAACTTTAAAACGTTGTTTTTTTATATGTAAGAATTATTCTAACCTACATACGGGACATTTCCTGTATATTATAAATCAATTCAAATAAACTTAGCTTAAATTTCGTTTTTTCGGTTGCCATTCGGAGTGAGCAAAGTGAAACTGTTTTGCAAACTAATTTAAATGAACAAAATGCCACTTTGTCAACAACTGTAGACAAAATATTATTCTCAAAAACTATAATTATTTTGAGCTAATTTCAATACCTATTAATATGTATTATGTAGCAAATAGAACAATCAATATTGAATTTGAAATATTAACGTTCGAAGCCTCGGGTAACAGGTAGTTTATAATATAAAATCGTCTTTTTAATTTTATTATGAATAGATATTGCTATGGTTACCTAACGAGACGTAGTAAAGGAACTACAAGCCTGGGAAGACTATATAACTAACTTTTATATTATAATTATATAGTTACCCTACCAGACCTTTAGTTCATTTACTAGGTCTGGTTAGGTCAAAACATATGTTACAGGAAATCAAATCTCATGACTTTTTGCTTTTAAACATCTTTCACTGAAAAGACAAGTAAGAGTCGACTTTACCTAAGCATAGTCAACTCTTAATTTATTTTTTATTAGGTAGTAGACAGTTTCCTTGCAAAAAAAGTCAACTTTTATTAACTCAAGGCAGAAAGATCATATTTTCCTTAGGTATAGTCAACTCTGACTAATAAATGTCAATCAAAATTCATCACTTTTCAGGACAACCTGTGGTGACTGTCAGAGGAGTGGGGGGTGAAGTGTTTCATTATATGGTTAGCCACATGAATCCAATACACTCCCCGTGTGTAAAGAGGTATCACATCAATAAAACACAAAAGCAAGAAATTTACAGAGTAGGTATAAGGATTAGAATATATAATAAAACTTATCTGTTCTATACATTTTATTATAAAGTATCGAACATTTATTTAAAATTTACAAAAGTATTTCAAACAATTATTATTACTAAAACAAATACAGTTCCAAAATCTGCTTCTTCATAAAATTTCAAAATGTTTTATTGGTTGTATTCAAAGTTCATACTAATTTATTCATAGTAAATTATTGTTCTGCACCAAAACCGGCCTTTTTAAATGAAAAATAGCAACTACATTGCCTTGTGTTCCAAAATTAGCGATCACCTGTAGTTTATAAATCTACCACTATCTGTACCACTCTGCCTTTAGAAATAGCATCATCATATTGTCATGTTTTGACGTTAGCTCTTGTCTAAAGTTGTTGATGTGTTCTGTACGTTTTGTAAAAGTGGTTGTTAAAAGTTTTGTTCAATTATTTTAAGTTTCTGTTTGTTGTTAAACAGTTTGATAGAAAATACAGTATTTTATTATAATATAGTATTAAGATAGCAGTTAACCTATAGTGTAATAAGTTAACTTGTAAAAATAGAGTGTTTCCCTAGTTTAGTTTCTGATATCAGTAATTTAGCAAGAAAGAAAGGTACAAAATACCGAAATAAGGTAAATGGAACTAAAATATCGGAAAACTGGATAGATATTTTGCTGTTGGTCCACCTAAGGTATTGTAACTGTACATATAAAGGAAAAGCCTTTGGTTGTACATTACTTATAAAAAAGACATGGATAATTTTCATTTTTGTTTTTAATAATCAAAAAGTAAAATAAAGCAGCGTTATGTTTTTATTAAAATACACTGAATCTAATAAATACTAATAAGGGTAAGACAATCTATTTTTGACAGAGAAAATAAAAGTATTATAATAAAATATTTTGTAAAAAGGCATATTCCAAAGACAAATTGCCAGTCTAGGTATAGTATATTTCATCACTAGGACCAAAAGTGAAACTTTTCGATACAAGCTCAAGTTTAACGGCCGAGGGCGGAAAATGAGCGAGGATCGAAAAGCTTCTTTTGGTCCTAGTGATGAAATATATTTTTCGTTATACTGCAAACAATACAAGAAAACACTTTCACAAAAACTAAAATGTTATAACCTCTTTCCTTCAAAAGTTTGGACAAGTTTACAGCTATTACAGGTGTTTAGTTTGTGATAGTTTATAAAATCGATGGTAATAGCTATTATTACTAGAACGTACACAAAAATTGAAAAATAAAATTATTTTAATATTGAACAAATTGTTACTTTAAATACATATATTATACAAATTATGAACTCAATAAATATTAACATAGTTTCATTCCAAAACTGGCCAAAAGTTAAATACTGTGTCTAAAGTTAAATTAGCCGTTTCTTAAAAATATACAATTTTGAAAATTAATATTTTCATTAAATTACAAGAACATTAAGGTATTCAAATAAATATATATTATAGTTTATAAATGAAAGGTTTTTTGACTTCTTGAAAAGTTTTAAAAAGTGGAAACTATATTAATATTTATTATGAGGTATTATTTTATTCCATCATTGAAGGCTTCAACTGTTTTCTTAAAATTATTAGCAGCTCTGTGACATTATTTGTTTTTTGTAAGCGTTCAGCAAGCTGATCTTGACAGTCTAGTTTAGGGTGAATATCAACCACTGAAACAAATGTAAAAAATCATGAATTGAAACCATGTAATTATATTCAAACCTAACAGTACAATAAAAGGTACAAAAACTTGCGTAAACTTCCTCACTCTTCCATTCAAAATCAACATACTAACCAAACAATTTGTTACTAAAAATGTCAGTTTGCTAATTGTCAGCTAAAAAGTGAAAATGAACCATTGACACCGTCTTTGAAAAAATATTTAAATAGACTAAACTTGCTTTGCGTGAGCCATAAACAATGTCCTCTTGATTTTAAAATTAAGAATGATGGTGGTCATAGTTTAATTTTGTATATTGCCAATTTTCCTGAACTGTAATATTTTTTTAATTTGGAATTTTGCATTGAGTGCATTCAATAAAATGTGTATAATTAGTTGATTTGAGAAATTACGTATTTTATAACAGCCCCTGGGTCGATGTTTTTTGGTTTATGTTTGATAACTCACGAACCAGCATTTTTAGTGAGATGACTATCATTACGATTTGCCCGAGTCCTTACAGGTTTACACTTGGGTAAAATAACTAAACTTATTGTTCACGTCATGTGCGGGTGATGTGTAAACAAGCAATTGCGTGTGCATCTGTTTCCCGCTATGTTTTAGCTCAGTTGTTCAGTGTATTGTCATTTACAACACTACACTGCAATGATGGTTTTAGGCTACCCTACTTAAAAGTGCGTTTGGTTATAGATTTACTTGAATGTGGTGCGTTTCAATATGAGTGGGAAGAGCCAAAAACCTAATGGTTTTCTTAATCTTGCAAGTGGAAGTGAGTCAAGTGATTGCATCTCCCTTGAAAACAATTCCGTCATTGAGAACACTTCAGGCGGACCCAGTAATACTACATAGCCTGCCACCAGTGTTTACGATATCGCTTCGCCTTGCCTTAGTGATCTTGGAAACACTTCGCCTCCTCCTGTGACTCATAGGGGAAAAATACCTCCTCGTCTTTTGTTGCCAGGGAATGACTTGCCCCAACTGAATAAATAATTGCCATAAAGAAAATATTGAATTCATGAAGTCACTTTAAAAAAATTAATTGGTTGTTTATAGATCTGGTTTCTATGGATGCTGAAAGTAAGTTTTTATTTATTCGAATTTCTTGTATTAATATTTATTTGATTTAAAGATTTATTTAAGTTGAGGTAATTAATAGTTACTATTTGGGTTTATCGCCCAACATTTCTCTGGTTTTTTTTAGTCAAACAAGTGTTTAAAGCTGGCAATAAATACATAGACTTAGTTCGTTAAACATTTAATTTAGTTTTCCCGGAAACTAAAATCTCACATTGCGATATTGATAGAGATTCCATTGATAAATTTTGATCTACACGTTCCGTGGAAGATGCACCAAGAACTGGTTCACCTAGTGTTTTGTCTGTGGATAATATACTTGATAATAACGATAAGATGCCTTTAACACCGAATAAGTCAATAAGAAAACTAGTGCAGGAAACCGATGCTAGTGTCGGAATGGCACACACAGCTGTAAAAAAAATTAGAACTTTTCCCATACAAAGTGACAGTCGTGCAAGAATTAAAACCTACTGATCGTGGCAAGAGAATGGAATATTGTGAATGGTTCAATAATTTCATTAAAGAAAATGGAATCAATGTTCTTAATGAAACGCTTTTCACCAATGAAGCGTGGTTCCATGAACTCGCAAAATTCTCATCTGCGGAGTACTGAAAATCCATTGTGTATTCATGAGGAACCACTTCATTCTATCAAAATTGGAGTTTGGATTGCAATTTGTAGATGTCAGATTATAGGTCCCATATTTTCCAATGACACAATAAACGCACAACGATATGCACTGAAATTGTGTATCCATTCATAGGCGAACTTAAGTTAAGTGAAATACTGAACGGTTACTTTCGACAAGATGGTGCAATCGCGGATACAGTTCGCGTTTCGATAACACTGCTTGCAGATGTGTTTGGTGATCGCGTAATTTCACAGGGACTCTGGCCTCCATGATCGCATCACCACCTGACTTTTTCTTCTGGGGTGCAACGAAAGCAACTATCTATAAAAACCGTCCAAAATTCATCTACGAATTGAAAACTGGAATATCCACTTTCACTGGTTTTGTTACAGAGGAAATGTTATAGCATGTATTTGGAAACATGATTAGACGAATTGAACTGTGTATTCAACAATAGTAAATGTACTTTCAACATTTAATGTAAAGGTATACGTTTTTGTAACTATTAAAATGAATATTTAATAAATTAATAATTGTATTTCATTCAGTTTCATTGTTATTTCACTGCAGAGCGACTTTTTGAACACACTGTATAACCTTTCATATCTATTTAGGTATATTTTAATAACTTTTAATAATGATTCTTACTATTTTAAACTGTTTGAGTTAATTTCTGTTTTTATATTAGTTAGTCTGACTAAAACATACATAGCTGTGCTTATATCTTTCATGATGTACATGTGCTTATATCTTTCAACGATTTCTACTATAAAAATTAGATTTCTTACCGTCAAACGTATCCTTGTCCTGGAGTTTAGACGTGTTACAGCTGTTTCATGACTTATCACATTATCAAACACTGTACATGAAACACATATTAAATGTCAAAAAATAATACACAGTTCACATTTAATTCTACGTCCATTCGAGCGTCGTAATAATTAATAAAATTGACGTAGAATTAAATGTGAACTGTGTATTTGTTGACATTTAATTTGTGTTTCGTGTACATTGTTTGATAATGTGATCAGTCATGATACAGCTGTAGCACGTCTAACTCCAGGACAAGGATACGTTTGACGGTAAGAAATCTAATTTTTATTTTGAATTACGTTATCCGAGCTAAGTAAATTTATTTATGATTTCTACTATAATTTGACTTAGACTTTGAAAACGATAAAAAAATGTAAAACATTACAAAAATAATTTGAATAACAATTATTCAATGATCTAGCAAGATGGCAGTTTTATCTAGCAATAAAAAAAAAATTCCAAAGAAAATATAACTAACTGTAGACTAAATACTCACAACTAAAAGTCTCTCCATCAGAAGTTGACAATTTAACAAAATAATTTGATTGGGTATCATGTTCAAGTCGCTTTTCAAATTCAAAAATCACAAAATTTGGTTCCTCTAAGGAAATATAGCATCCAAAGAATTTCTTGTAATAATGCACCATACAGTTGTAACTTTTGAATTCACTGATCATTTTTTCTTTTTTCAATTTCCAATCTGCAACAAAATTTCCAAAATAATATACAATAATGAAAATAAAATAGCTGAGAGACATATCCAGGACAGTGAATCCTGGCACTCCTATCAATAAAAAAGAAGAGTAGATGTTTAGATAAATTGGAAATATTTAAACGAAAATAAAAAAGACTTATTATTATAAATAACAAGTCAGATATAATGGTTTAATAATCTAATGCTATTGGCTAAATGAAACGTATTTTCAGGGACGTAAATAACTTTTGAATATGGAGTTCATCCGAAACATATCAGCAGAAGTAAGACAATGCTAGACGAATGTACTCAAATTATGCATGTCCTAGCAGAATATAGATTGTCATAATAATACTACAGATTATTGATAGAAAACTGTAATAACAGTTTATCTGGTTTTAAAGTTATGAAGCTGAAGGATTACTCGTATTATTAATATGGTTTAATCGGAGATTTGCTAATATTTGTGTAAAATAACAATTTATCACAAAATTATTCAGGGCTACAGAAAACAAATTAAAAGTTCATTACAAAATTATTCTAATAAAACAGATGGAATAATGTATAACAAAATTAATACCTAGAACATCAGAAGTACAAATAGCCATGAAACCATGGAATTTACTCATATGAGCAGCAATAAAAACAAGTTGATGAGCACCTTTATACTAACCCATCCGTAAGACACAAGCATCTCCTCTAATTGTAACACACAAAACTTGGTTCTTAGAGTTTGTAGGAAATGTTAATTGTATTGGTAGAACAAGGGGTCTTACCCAGTAAGGTAAATTTGTTTAAAACAGTTGTTACACATTTTTTCTAAACTTCATAGCTGTGTATATCAGTACCTTCTTGATGTCGGCTAGGCTCTAACTATACATCAGCCGTTCGTTCTTTGCATTTGCAAATATCACAATCTGCCAACATTGGTTTGTTGGCTCTGTTCCAAGAAGTAGTCTAACAATAAAGTATCTGTTTTCGAGTTATCATTTGAGCAAAATTATTTTTGTATATCAAATAATATAATTTTATACACACTGAAATAAACCATAGAGTGTGCTACAGATTGTTTCAAGCGGTCGTTTGAATTACATAATATGTTAACAGTAAAATGTAGTATTTATTTATTCACCAAAAACTTTAGAGATTTTTTAATTGCTTAGATTAAATAAAATTATTATATTTACAGTTTAAACGGTACACTCTCTCACCTAATGGAATGAAACATAACACAAACTGAACAATACATAACAGTTTTATTGTTTAGATGCGATAATACGAGCACAGTTTGGATGTGATACTAAGATATGCAGCTGTTGAGGGGCAGTGCGAGATGACGACGTTTTGCCATTTCTACTGCCTATCCAGTGTGTCACCAAAAATCCAAGTGCATAAAACCAGCGGCTGTAGTAGATGTGTATATATTAAACCGTCTCCACTTGCTTTGCTCGTCTTTCCGCTGTTTATTCACATTTATGACATTTGGAGCAATGTTGCACTTGGGATGCAAAGAGTTAAGTTTATTTAAAATATCAATTAAACATCACCTCCTCACTTACCTTCTTCAAGAGATGCTTTCTTTAACTTCAGTTCTTCCAACTCTCTCTCACTTGGTACATCCTTACATCGTTTTAGCACTTCTTTCCTCTTCAAGTCAACTTTGATCTTCATATCCTCCTTAACACTTTGTAATTCATAAAGCTCATACTTTTGGTTTAGTACTTCTGATTTCAGCTCCTCACTGTATTCATTTAGTTTCTTTGATTTTACTGCAAAAGAAATATATTTCAATTTAGTAAACCTAGATATAATTAAATGTATAAACTATAATTTTTCTTGTTATGCAATATGTTTGTGAAACGGGGTCACTTAGTTTTAACGAGGAACATAGCCTACACTTCAAGTATTTGAAAATAAAATTAAAGACAGTATTATAAGACAAATATATATAGTACCAAGAGAGATGGAGAATAATGTACTAGCACACATCACGCTGTCTGTCAAGACACTTATGGTAAGGCGTACAATTTTCAAATTTCAACATCCACCATACTCACCTGACCTAGCTCCTATTTACTTTTTTTGTTGTTTTTAAAGATTAAGTTTGCATTAAAAGGAACTGGTTTCGAACCCATAGATGTAATGAAGGCGACAAAAATGACAGACTGATGAAGGAAATATCCTTTCAACAGTGCAAGATTCAAATGAATTGTGGGAATTGGGAAATGGTGTACATGATGATGGTTTACATTTCTACTGTGTAAATTTGTTCAATAGCATTTTATTAAATCAGTCTAGTTATTTGATTCTTTTCCGTTATTCTCCCACCACTGATTTTTATGATGAATTTTCTGTCGTCATGAAACATAAATGTGGCATTGTAAATAATCTCCTACACCGTTGATTTCATATCAAGGCTTCAACAGAGAGGATAAGCTTATACCTAACTAGTTCAGTGTGATCAACCAAACATTTTCCCCTACATTATATTTTTTACCTTGTATTTTTCATAAAAAGTTAATATTACACCACGAAATGGTGTTATCAATTTAAACAAACTAACCTAACTTACTACCATTTAGTAGTAAGACAACGGAAATGAACTAAAATGAGTAACACGAGGATAATGGAAAAAATCAACTATTCCATAGTCATATATCGAATAAAACAGAACGTTTTTCTTCGTGGTAGATAAATATGAATTTGACATTTGAGGTGACAATCTGTGAGTTACAAAGTAAACAATGTCTTTTGTTCTGGCTTATCATATTTTTTTAAACTGTTTATCCGAGTTCCAAACGTCTGTCATTAGAGGAATTCAAAACCCTGGATCAGATTTGGATGAGGTGAGTGACGGTGAAATAACTGATGACGAATAATGTTAGTGGAACTTTAAAATAACAAAGCATAAATGGTAATTTTTAAATATAAAAACAAAATAATGATGCTA
The DNA here is from genome assembly GCA_963513935.1 of Aphrophora alni. Lineage (NCBI taxonomy): Eukaryota > Metazoa > Arthropoda > Insecta > Hemiptera > Aphrophoridae > Aphrophora > Aphrophora alni. The sequence goes on from OY740776.1 coordinate 12,651,037, forward strand.
ACTTTTTTCCCTTAAAATCTACTTAGTTTTTAAAAGGGCATTATACAAATTAAATCTGTTAAATTATATTATTCTAATTTGAACATACCAAATTTTATAAGCATACAAATGTATTTGAAAATACTTAGGGACTGGCCTGATGATTCCACAAAGACAGTCCTCAAAGTGTTAAAATTAAAAACTATATCAAAGATGAATGTTTATTACTAATATATTATTATAGGGAATGGAAAGGATTCAATAATTGTTTTGTTAAATTTGTTAATCATAAGTTCGATAAAGGACGAGTCTGACAATTAAACGGTTCATACTAAAATTCTAAAAGTTGGTTCTAATTGATATTCAGTTTGGGTAGGTTTCTAAAATTTTGATTCGGTTTTAAATGATAATTTCAAGTTTACACACCACTATCTATTATCGTCTTCAGATTCAAACACATAGTCAAAAAGATAAAAGATAGGCTATTGAAGAAACAAAAGTAGGCCTACAATATGAAAAAATGATAAATCAGGCGTCTCACAAAGAGGTTGTTATTTTTGAATTAATAACCCAGACATTTTATAAACCTGACAGTTTACAGTTATGTTACATAGATATGAAACAAATGTACCCTTGAGTTTAATTTTTTTATGCCCAATCAAAACAAAATGGTGGAAGAATAAAAAGAACATTAATCTTTTGTACTAAATGTTGAGCTTGACTTATGAGAAAAACTATACAGTATAATAAACACACAGAACAAAATTCTCATAAAAAAATACGCCTAAGTATCAGACGTGTTTCAACGACAAGGTCGTCCTCTTCAATGATACACCAGCTACACCAACCAAACCACAAATGGTGTAGCTGGTGTATCACTGAAGAGGACGACCTTGTCGTTGAAACGCGTCTGATACTTAGGCGTATTTTTTTATGAGAATTGTGTTCTGTGTGTTTGTTATACTGTATTAATCTTTTGGATAGAACCACTCCCTCCCGCAATGCAATGCAATTAATCAGTTTATGTGTGATATCTAATCTCAAAACAATGAATTTTTCAATCGAACAAAAAGTAAAATGTTCTTCTTGGGTATTACTTTTTGTTTTTCTTGGCATACCTTTGAACTGAAATCCCAAAAACAAAACAAAATTTTTAAAATGTTTTATAAAACATATTTAGTTCACGGACTGCTAACACAGACAGACAAGTAGAATTTTGTTCGTAGGTAATTGAAAAGCTTGACGAAGATGTTGAGTGGTATGAATGTATTCTCAGATGAAGCTACATTTTACCAAACAGTATCTGTAAATAGACATAACTGTAATTCAGATACACTTTCAAACGTCCCTTACCACACTTGGGAATAAACAAAATAACAAAATAACAAAAATTTTTGTCAAAAATAAAATGTTTATTCCTATTAAACCCTTATAGCTATTACAACAACAAAGTTGTCATCTTCAGAGGGAATCTTAACAAAGACTGTGTGGTAAGGGACTTTTGAAAGTGTATCTGTATATATTGTCACCACAGTGCTCTGGTCTTTGTTTAATAATTGTAATTATCGTAACACACAAATCCACATATATCTTACATGAAGAGGGCTTGAAATCAAAGGGTATAACTGTTTGGGCTGCCGTCACCAAAGATGGTGTTATCGTATGACATATCCCATCGGACAATGACTGGAGACAGATATTACTCAGCCGGAGATGAGGGACTTTTTTCCCAGGAGGATGTAGCTCCTCCTCATTATAATGTGACCAAACTAGTTTTAGATCGAGATTTTCCCAACTGTTGAATAGGTGGTGGCAGCAATTTCATGACTGGCCTCCAAGATCCCCAAACTTTGTCACCATATAGCAACAAATAATTAATTAATGAGGCTGATTGAAGAGGAATTACTGTTAATACCTCGAGAATTTTTCAAAAGTCCTTATGACTCTTTTTTTGTTTTGTTGCTAACAGTGCATAGCTATTGATGGACAACAATTCGAATAAAGGTCAAATTTGGACCATTTATTACTGTTACTTTTCTTTATTAAGTTTTACACATTTTCATGTTATCTGTAAATCAACAATTTGTAATGGTTATGTAAATAAAATCATTTTGGTGAAAACATATCATTATTTTATTATCCTGCCATTTTGTTTTGATTGACAATAAAAAAAAAAAGGAAAAAAAACTTGATGATACTTATTTTATATATCTATGTAATATAACTGAAGTGTCAAATTGGTAGTGTTCCATATGTCCAGCATATTAATTAAAAAATAGTGACCTCATCGTGGGACACCCTGTACTTAAACTCATAAAATAATGATATTTACAAACTTCAGTCGACTATTAAATATTACAAGTTTATGTTTGGAAATAGTGACAGATAAAATTAATTTAGTGCAGAGTTCTTACATGGAATATTAAATTAAACAGGCATTATTAAACTACAAGTGCATTGAAAAAAACTAAAAACAAGACAAGTAACAACTAGTGTGCGTATATACTATAATTAAAAGAGAGGAACCTAACCCATGACGTAATGAAGAAAGATCCAGCTAGAATCCCTCGTAGATTGCCAAGCCCATATTCACTATAAATGAGCCCCTAAGGGTGTCCGTCATTTCACCAATACTGGTTTGGGTCTTGATTATTTATATTTCACAAAAATGTAATTGAAATAGCTTGGGATGATTTTGAAATATTCTATCATAAAAGAATTCATCTTTTGGATGATTATCTTCCATGATTTATTTTTATCGGTATCATTTCCGATCCCACATATTTGCATTCTCACATATACGTGAAGAAAAAGTTAAGTGTTGGTTCAAAATATCAATGCTTAGTTTTTTAAAGATATATCCATTACCATGTTTTATGTGGCAAAAACCGTGGTTTTTGGAAGGATGTTGTGGAGTGCTTTACAGCACAAAAATGTAGACAATTTTCATCAAATTAAGAATATTTAGGACATATCTCAGGTCATTTTTTTCTATCTTTCTTATAACTCAAAATTGGATGGTAAGTAAAAAAAAAATTTATTTTCACAAAATTGACTCAAACAATTTTAATAATATTTTTCTCTAGTGTAACCTATAAGGAACCAAACAAAACATATTTGTCGCCATCCATCCAAAAATGAAGGAATAATTGGCAGAAAAAAAGAAAAGAAGAATGTTGACCTACATGATTTTAAACAAATACAATTATTTATGATGAGGATGTATTTACGACACAATCAAAGCCAGTTTAAGCTATTATTTAATTTTTTTTCCAAGACTGTGCCCATAGTTCATCTTCACATTTACCACTACCTACTAAACCAATATTTATGGTGGCAATTAGTTTTGGTTCGTTTTTATTTGGTTTTGGGGGGAAAATGACATAAAAACTGTGCAATGATTTTGCACCATTTAATGTAATTATGACGACTGTTTGTGTGGTTCATAAATGCTACTTTTTAAACAAATTTAATTACAATCATTAAAACCAATTTTTAGAACATTTCACAATTCTATGTACAGGGTTATTATAAAATAATGGTGGGGTTTCATTAATTCATACGAAGACAGTAGAGAAATTTTGTGGTGTTGTATTGGTATCGCTGATAGCCTGTAACCCAAAAGTTTGTTTAACAGCTGTTGTAACCTCAAAATTAGTTCTTGCATTGTTGTGGTAGTGTATTTTGTATTTTCTGTGTGGAGTGTGTTATTATGTTCTCTAATAAAGAAAAAGCAAAGTGTGTTTTGTTGCTGGCTGAATTCAAGTCTGTAATTTCAGTGCAACGTGTATATCGACGCGATTACAGAAAAGATCCACCACATGAAAATAACATACGACGTTGGTTCAAACAATTCGAAGGAACTGGATCAGTTCAAAAGCAGAAATCATCCGGTAGGCCAAGTGTATCAGACGAAAAAGTTGAACTTTTTCAAAGTTTTACACAAAAGACTAAAATTACATGCATTTAAAATCCAGCTATTGCAGGAATTGAAACCTGATGATGGTGCAAAACGTTTTAATTTTGCTGTTGAAATGTTGAACAAGATTGATGAAAACCAATAATTTTTTGGTTTGAAATGATAATGGTAATGAAATGATATAATTTTTTCAGATGAAGCTACATTCGATATCAATGGGTCTGTTAACAGACACAATTCACGCATATGGGGATCTTGAAATGCACATACAATTTTTAAGAAAGCGACTTCTTTTGGGGGTACATGAAAAACATTGTTTATCGAGAAAAATTCATGACCTAAATCACTCAAGGAACAGGATTAATGAAGCAATGACAACCGTTAACAAAGACATGTTAACTAGGTTTGGGGAGAACTTGATTATGAATTGGACATTTGCAGAGCGACTAATGGCGAACATATCAAAATTTATTAGTTATGTAAAAAAAACTGTATCAGACGATGATTTGGATAAATAAACAACATCAGCTGTAAGTAATTCTGTTTTCATTTAAATCATGTTCAAAACTCCACCATTCATTTATGATACCCTGTATATTAAAAAAATAAAAAGGAATTTGAGAAAAATTTAGACATATACAACATTTATTCTAAAGATTCTATAAGTAGGAAAATTAAGGGAAGTTGCTGGTTACCATTAAGGTACTTTCCCAGCCCACCATATAATGTAATACAACGAGATCATCTAAATGTAATGTCTGAAAAAATGGTTTCTTGGGACTTGTATTGGCATTAGAAGTCAGGGTTCGAAATTAAGCCTACATTTTTGATAACAACTTTGCTTTGACATCGTAGAGAGTTGGTACCGTTACATACAGAATTGAAATCTGCAATTTTTTACTTAATTTAATGCTTTATAAGTTGAATAATAAATGATAGGCTATATAAGCAAACAACCCATTTAAAATTCAATTTTTCTGAATTGTAATAGCGTTCTATATGAACATACTATAGTCTCCTATATCAAATTTCATGCTCTCAACTAAATTTTTGTGGCTGCTATTGTCCTTATATACAGATGACAATGGGTGGATGTGACAGCGAATATTGTTTTTTTTTTGTTTCCTGAGGCCATGAAACCAGTCAAAAAACCGTTACCAAATTTAACCCTAAAATTCCTGGGTAAGTAGAACAGTACATTTAAAATTTGAAAAGGAAATTAGAAATTCTATAAATATTGGTATGGGTTCAAAATATTTATATATTATTTTTTGAATAGCTCCTCATGTAATCTTGAATGAATTCTATAAAAATTAAAGGAAATCAAAAATATATTAGGCCTACTATTACACCTTATATAGCCTACTTACCACCATTTTCTTTATATTTGTTTATTAAGCTGTCTACTAATTCATTGCTCTTTTTAAATTGCATTAAAATTTTTTGATTTTCTTGTTCTATTAGCTGAACAAAGCTATCTAGCTTAGCGTTAGTCCTGGCATTTAGAGTCTTGAAAAACTCGGAATCACACTGGAACAATACAAACATAATTAATTTGCTAATTGACAAATATTTTAAAAAATTGATGGAAAGCATTACGGTATTTACCCAGCCACATCAATGTATTCAATGTTTATACAAGGTGATCCTCTAAATTTAATAGACAAAAGTTTGTTTTTTGGGCCTTGTAGGAAATATTAAATGTAGATTTTCTGACCTCACAATTGTATACTTTCTTCACTTCGGCTAGGCTCGTAGATGTGTGTATATATATTAAAAAGTCTTCACTCGCTTAGGCCTTGTGGCCCTCAAAACTATACATATTTAAAGGTGTTTGACTTGATACGCTCATGTTGGTAACTTGGTCTTACCAGATCTCATTTACAAATATCACATATTTTTGGGACAACAGGATTCAAAATTACATTTTTGACAACAACTTTGCTATTAGTTATCGTATATAGGTGGGGTTGGTACTATTACACGCAGAATTGAAATCTGCAAATTTGCATCTAATTTAGTGTGTTATATGTTGAATAATACACAAGATATGAACATAACACTGTTTAAAATTACCGCTTAATGACATTTTAAATTCAATTTTGCTAAATTTTAATAAGGTAGGCTCACTTTATTATATATTCATGCCTAAAATTCAGTAATTTTTGTGCCCATGTGCTTACGTACAGATGATAATGGCGACAGAAGGTGGCATGTTGAAAATAAGTTTTTTTTGTTTTCTGAGGTTTTGAAAAGAGGACCTGTCGAAAACGGATTTTAAAGTTTTGTGCAATTACCAAACTTACCATTGGTAAATAAAAAGCTGCCAAAGAAACTGACATGGTATTTCTACATATATGACCATCTTATGGTGTCAAATTTTAATAAAATCACACAACTTCAATTAACATCGTATTTTTAATATTAGAATAAAGAGGACCAATCACCAAAAAGTCACCAAACCGGCAGCAGTACATTGAGCTGGATCCTTCTACGGATCAAAGGAAGACTGGATGGTTATGAATTGTAATGTGTAATGAGCATGGTGATAATGATCGATGCAACACACGGAGGAAATCGGAAAATAAACAAACTAATATCACTGAAGTTGTTACAGTAAACTCGAAACCAAAGCCTGTGGTAGGTCGGGAAATTTGTACAAATATATGGACAGATATGTATGCAGATATTGGATGAATGTCTATCAATAATAATTCGATAAACATTATTTATGTATTTTTAAGAAAAAAATATTGGTGTACGGTTGGATGTATATCTGGCAAGCCTGGAAAAAATATATTTTCACTGCTTCATTGCACCGGGCAACCCAACAGCAGAAATAGCTGGAAAGGTTTAAAACCAAGTAAGAAAGGAAGGGAAGGGAATAATAACACTCAGTTGAAAAAAGGAAATTTAATTTTGAGTATTAATGGTGGTCTGCTAAAAAAGGTAGTTTAGGGGAAATGATTCTTAATTTACTCTGGGGGGGGGGGGAATGTAAACCATATCTAAAGAATAGGGTTTTAGGCCACAGATCTTCAAATGCATTGTAGAAAATAATAATGTTACACTTGAAAAATGTATATAAATAGATTACTAGCTCTATTAGTGAAAAATAAGGTAATTTAAATAGAATTAAACAGATGGGTTAAGTCTACAAATGAGACCAAGGAAGGACACGAAGTTTTGTTTCATGCATAGGTCGTTGCCCCAAAATATATTATTACTGGCTAGAATGATAAATACGTACATAGCCGCACAAATATTGTGATGATTTGTCTTGACATATCCTTAGTTCTATAAACGGTTATACACTATACTTTATGAAAATACATTTTAAAATGTTCGAGCTTGTCTGTTCCATGACAGGTTTCCAGGAAAGCCAAGTGACTGTTGACGAACAGGACGAGATCGGGAGACATGAAGAAAGGTGTAGATCCAGCTAGGAGTCCCTTAGGATTGTCATGCTCGTACTTGCTAAAGTAAGCCCTCAACGCTTGGAAGAAAACTGCACCTACATTGTAAAATCATTTGTAGTTCCTAACACATTCACTCTGCAAAGTTATTAAAAAGCACACTTAGACCTACTTAAATATAACATATAAATTGTAAATAGAAGACTGTATTTAACCTAACTGGTCCCAGATATGAAATATTTGTCGTATAAATTAGAAATGTCATGCAATATTGTATGGATTAGACAATACCGTAAATATTTCAATTCTCACAAATTATCCAATGTAGATCATACTATAACTGTCTTAATCCCATATTAACTAGTCATAAACATGACAAAATCTCCCATATCCAAAAACACTGTAATCCCATACATCAATACTGTAAAACTTGTAGTTCCTCACAAACTAAAATATTGTTTTTGGAGTAATTAATTTAAAATGCTTAGAAAATTTTGGTACTTACGTATTATACGGACTAGTGAAATAGTTTATGTTAGGCTAAATTATAGTTAAATAGCTAATTTAATATATAAGTACCAATTTAAGTATAAATATTAGACAAACTTTGAGGTTCAACATTTTATTTATCAAAAAGGATGATGGTTTTGACATCAGAGTGAATTTTGCGATGCCAGCCAATCGCGTCTCGAAATGATTGCCACCCTTTGCTCTCACCTCCGACTGCCACTTGATTCAGATAAATAAGTATCGAGATGATGTCAAGCAGTGACACAATGTTTTTTATTTCACCATTTTCACACTATTGAGCAAACGATAAACAACAATAATACTGGGCAAAATTAGCTATTTAACTATAATAACATGGCCCAATCTAATCTATTTCACTGATCCGTATAATATGTAAGTACCAAAATTTATTTTGTACAATATCATTGAAGGGACCAATATACAAGAAAAAACAATATATTTTTTATAACCTCCACAGTGATATTTTTTATCTAGGACAGCTAAGATATGTTTTGTTCGATTTAATTTAATATTAGATTTAGAATAAATATACTAATTAGAACGAATATTTATATACAGTATTAGTATTCTAGAGATAGAATTACTGAACTTTTTTGACATATGTTAGATTAACAAATTAAGAAATATGATCAATAACACAACACAAAATGGTTATTGGAATGGGATCGGGTTACATAGGATGTGAACATATCCTCTGGTAAAATTTAACATTCACAATAATAGGATAGGCTATAATGTACAAAGTGAATTATTGCACATAAGGCAGGTTAGGTTACATTCTGTGTTTTAATTTCATGTCTACTCATATAACATTGAAACTGGGTTACAATTTTAAGTCAGAATAATAAATACAAGAAAAAAATGATTAAATCAATCATAAGCATATAAATATCATCAGAACGGTCATCAAATATAAATCTACTCTCACTAACTGGAACTGAAATCGGCTGCTATTGGTCAGAAATATAGCCTAAGACAATCTTACATATATAGATGTACCTAATGAGTTTTGAAGAAAAAATATCTCTTCCTATTAGAAAGTGCTACTTGACAATTTTTAGGGGAACCAAGTTATAAATTCAGTTTCTGAATGTTAGTTGACTCTAACTACAACAATTTTTTTTACAAGTGTATGCCTTCGACAAATAATTTCAAAATAACAATAGCGTTGATTATGCATTCTAGTCTACCCTGATATTTAGTTAGGAAATTGTTGAAATCGTTTACTACCTGCCTTATTTTGAAATAATTAGATCATATCTTATGTCGGAAAACACTTTTGAAATACGAAAATGCGTTACTTTAGTAGAAAATAAGAAATATAGAAGTACGAAATCTAGGTTTGGTTAGGTTACTATGAACGCCTACGTTACTATGTATGACTACGTTCATCAAGTTAGTGTATCTGTCATTGCTCGATTGTTTTATTAGGTCTGCCTAGGTGACTATAAAGACTAATGAAAGAAGGCAGATTTTGTGAAAATCTAGACAAAAATTCAAGACACAAAATTTGGTTTGGAAAGTTATGTTTTGGGGTTACTTCAATAGGGAAAAAATTGGACACTCCAGCTCACCATTGAGCCTCTCTCGGGAAGGGGGGGGGGGGTTAAAAGGTGGGGCAAAACTTTTTTTGTAAATATCTCAAAAACTAAGCAAGATATTCAAAAAGTTAAATACAAAAGTTGTTGCTGACTAAATTTCCCATTAAACTGGTCCTTAGTAATTTTTTCGTCAGACACACTGGGACAGAAATATGAGCGCTCAAAGTTGAGTTTTTTGCAATTGTTTGTATAAGGCATTTTTAAGAGGGAAAAAAATATATATACATAGTCCCCTAGACAGACCTAATAAAACAAGTGATTACTCATTCACAAACTTAATGAACATAGTATTAACCTGACCAGACCTGGATTTTGTACTTTTATATTTCATATTTTCTACTAAACTAACATATTTTGGTACTTCAAAACTGTCTTTGACATGAAATATGATCTAATTGATTTAAAATAAGGTAGGTAGTAAATGATTTCGACAATTTTCTTAACTAAATATCAGGGGAGATTAGAATGCATACTTACTACCCCCATAGGTTAGATTTATGTCTTATTTAGAAGTTATAACAATTCATTTCAAATAAGTAGGCCTATATAACTTTTTAATACTAAATTAACCTAAAATAAATATAGGTGTTTTTACCATGATGCACAAAGCAATATAAATTGTAAGACCTTTACTTAATTTATAAGTTAAGAGAAACTGAATAAATTAGCACTGTCTAAAACCGATGGACTAATGTCAAAAACTAAAACGACAATGACAAAATATGAAATGAAATGGAGTATAAGTACAAATAAATACTGAACACTGACTGAACTATGTTATTAAAAATTAAAAACACAATGAATAAACTCCCGCCATTTCCTACTGATTAGAGATCGATAGATCGATTGCTGTAAATTTGTTTGGAAAGCCTGTGTGATATAAATATGTCATATTATATAACTTTTGTTGGTATTACATTGAAAACACTATTTTCGATTTTTTAAATTATAATCTCGTGTATCGGTGTTTCCATATAGGAGACAGAAATAGTTAAAATTTAATTTTACTTTATATTAAAACTACAGTATTTCATAATGTTACAGTACCCACATATTTTTACCAGGCACAGATTATTTAACAAGCATCAACCCATTAAAAATGGAATTTTTATTCCTTGTATCGGAAGTCTGTACGTTTTACGACTCTACAGTCTATTTTATCTACGACCCTACAAAACATCATTCAAGTTTGATACAAATTTACATCGGCTTCTAACCATTTTTACATCTTTCCTTTTTGGATTTTTTACAACAATTTTTGGACCTAACTTGGGTTATATACCCACTCACACAGTTACGACTGAACCAGATGCATATTTTGGACTTATCTTGAGTCATTTCCCCACTCAAGGCACTCATGAAGTTTTTAACTGAAACAGATGTATTTATTAGACCTAACTTCAGTAGCTTGAGTCATATTCCTATAAGGTCAATAAGGTGAAAGTCAAGTCACTAAAGTCATTTTTAAGGTGGTTATGGTGGTTCTTCTTCTTCGTTTATATTTATATATTAAATTAGAAATACTGTGGGTTTTCAGATTGCATCAGTTTTCATTGTTTGTGAACCATTTGTGCTGGCACAAGAGTAAGCTCTTTCTGTTTTGTTTCAATTTAAGTTAAGTAAATTAACCAATCTAATCTTTGTTTCTAAACGAATTTGTCACTTAACCTAGGCCTGATCAAGCCTGGAGTTAAAAGGAATACGGACCAGCGGTAATTGTTTACAAAGAAAGTTACCGGTATTTTTGGAGATTTAAAAAGAAAATCATATTATACATACCTTATTTCTTAATAACAAAATAAGTTTTCAACTTGGAGCCAACTTTTTCATGGGAAACAAACATAATTTCATCTTTTCTAGGTTAAGGTCCATTAAGTGAAATTATGCGTTAAAATAGGTTTGTACGCGAATTTTTACCTTACAAGGTTTAAGCGTAAATTTGTAAAAAAGAAGAAGAAATTTTACCTTATTTCCCAAGCAGTCACCCATCCAAGTATTAACAGCGCTCAATGTTGCTTGACTTCAGTGATCTATTAATAAATGCAGTGAATTCTGTAGTTTTGAAATTGTGATTTTTCGGTAAAAAAGTTAACTTCTCGTTGAAAATGTGTATTATACATATGAAAACATGAATGTAGACCATGATTTAAAAAAATCGCCAAAAATACTGGTAACTTTCTTTGTAAACAAATTCCTGATCTAGCTGTATTATTTTGAAGATACTGTTAAAGCTGTCGAATCTGTTTTAGTTAGGCCTAACAATAACTAAAAATGAAATCACCTCAATTAATATTGGTAGTAATAGTACTACTAGTATAAACCCATCTGATCAAAGAAATGGTAATTATGGAATCTACCTTGCCCTATAATTTAGTTAAGAAAATCGCATACTACCTACCTTATTTTGAAACAATTAGATCATATCACAAGACATTTTTGGGTTAATAAGGAGAGAATTTGTCCGATCGATTTAAGTGCGAAATCTCCGCAATTTCTCTTCAAAATAGTGTTTTTCCATCATTTCGATACTTATTTAAGTCACTTCCCACTTTATCTTTCACAATTCATTATATCTGTCCGAAATCACCGATTTAAAAGCACTTTTATGGCATTTTGATGTTATTTCAACAAACATTTCATCAATTTTAAGTAAAATCTATCAATGTATTTTTTATTCCGTTCAAATAGTTCTGTTTTAAGAACTATCAAACTATTAAGAATTCTCAGTTTAACCAGGTCAGGGAAGCGGTTACCTAGCCACACCTAGTTAAAGAACTACAAATCAAGGAAGGTCATTTTATATAATAGGCTATAGGTCCTATATAATTTACCGGTACTTAAGTATTAACACCACCGCAGCAGAAGTTGCGCTAATGTGCATGCGCCAATAAAGAGCAAACTGGTTTGAGAGAAGTAGAATTCCATTTTGTTCTTTGAGATTCATATACTTTCATTTTATGATTTGTCGCAAAAATTTTAGGTATAGATTGGCGGCACTTCACTTTTAAAGCTCATGTTTATTCATGATCTAATTTCAAATTATTAACTTCAATAAACTTACGAAAGGTTTGGCCAGGTGGTTATATATATAAGGTTTGACCAGGTGTTTATGTATATATATATATAGCTACCTGGCCAAACCTGTCGTGATATATAATTTTATCGCAAAGTAAGCAAATATTGGTGCATGCGTATTAGCACAACTTCTGCTGCAGTGGCGTTAATATGTAAGTACCAATTTACCTTACTTGACCTATAGTTCTTTTATAAGGTCTGGGTTTCAGAGACCTAGTCATCATGAATCTTATATCATAAAAGCGTAGTAATATCAACCCATAGAAGTGATTGAAGTGTGCATGTGCCCCACGGGTGAATTCAATATGGCTATACGATATAATATGTTACAAACTTGATAGTTTCATAGATTGTTAATTAAATTGTCAATTGCAAATGAATTGTGTATGTTAATTTTACTCATATACATTTTACATTTGTATATATTATTTGATTGTTATTCTTGATGTAGACTAAACTTTTACTTTGTAGCGTTACAAGTTGGTCTGGCCTAACATCAAAGAAGCTCATTAATAAAGTTCTTTCCAACCACTCAAAACATTTGGGTATTTTCATAACAAACTTCCGTACAGACTAATGGTAGAGGTAAAATAGGTCTTCACTTCACTGAATTATCAAATTAATGTTCTGTCTTTGAATGAATTAGAGTGATTTGTGAACCCTGATATTAAAATTGGAAAAAAAAGTTGTTGTTTTAATAAAGGGTTGAAAAGTCAAGTGAGTTTTTTGTTAAATTATACATTTATCTTTCTTATAGGTTTCTTCAACTGAAAATGACGTTGCTCTTGGGAACCACAGTTTGAAAGATGGCAGCACTGCGCTGGGTGAGAGAAAACATTAAATACTTTAGTGGCAACCCTGATTTAGTCATGGTATTTGGTGAGAGTGCAGGAAGTGTCAGCATTAGTTTTCACTCGCCAATTAGCAAAGGTAAGATTCATCTCCAACTGTGAATATCATCATATAATGCTTCCCATTACAAATATTGACATAATTTTTAATATATACTAGATTTTTTCCTTTGGGGACATGTAAAAAACATTGTGTATTCCTAGAAGATCCGTGACATTGCTCATCTGAGGGAGAGGATTGTTGAAGCTGTAGCATCCGTCACGCCTGATATGCTGCTGAATACCTTGGAAGAAACTGAATATCGTTTAGACGTGGCCAGGGCAACAAATGGTGCTCATATAGAACTTTATTAGGTATGAAAAAGAACTTGAGAACATTCTCTTTAATAATATATAGGTTTAATAACTATTGATTTAACTTTACTGTGTACTTATAAAACTTTAAATCAAGGAGTTCTTTTATAAACACTCTGTATATTTAGGCTTATTTCTACTGAAATATCACATAGTAGAACAGCACATCACAACAGGGTTACAGTTCCACCAGTTGTTTATTCAGAATTGATCGCAGAAACAGTTGGTTGCCCTTAAGATAGTTCCAACTCATTAATCATGTGTCGCGTAATGTTTCTGTTTTAAAATTCACAAATTTTAATTTTAATATCAGGGTAAATAATTTTAACAAAGCTATTGTTATAGTTTATATTTTAATTTGTTTGTTTTTAGAATATTTCAGAAGAAACCCCAGCAGAGACTGATCCTCGATACCACCTACGATTTTTATAACCACCACACGAACATGTTGGTATATGGGTAGTGCAGGTTGTACCGAGGCACAGCTTCTCAGGAGCGGGCTCTACCTAGTGTAGGCTCTTAGGGCCGAATACACACTTCTTATATTTATTTATTTAGCCTCTTCATACAATTTTACTTATGCATCAACATAATTCTGTTGAATGCTGATTATAATCAATGCAATTAACATTAAACTATATTGAAGAAAGTTTTAATCTTACAATATTACTATTACCTATACTAATCTTCATTAATTATAGAGTTACAATTTGTGTTATCATCACTGAGGAGAAGAGTATCATCTGATTCATATTCTTTGTCTAAGATTCATGTTGTGATTGGCAAGTTAAGATGATACTTTGCTTTAGGTTTGTGTTTAGTTAAGCTCTAAAACTCTGAGGATGGTGATTATGCCATCAAAATGTTCATACGGGTATTACAATAAATATACTATAATATTAGTTTGTTTCTTGTTTTTGTGGTTCGGGGGATCCTTCTTTTCATTACTAGACATTTTGTAAAATTGATTCACATTCTTTTTTCTTACACTAGCGCCCAAAAAGTGTTAATGTCACACCATGTACGATCAAACAAATCAATCTCGACATGTTGGTGTATTCACAAGGATGAAAAAGCAAAATTACTGAGTTATCTAAAGAAGATTCAAAAACTACAAGTGATTATCTATATTAACGAAATAACAATAGAATTTTACAAGTTTTGAAATAATGAAAAATCGGTGGACTCGAAATTGATTTTTCACAGTTAATCTTTTTTGAATTTAGCCCGAAAATTCAACTTAATGTTGCTAAATTCAAATCGATACCTAAATTTTTATGTGATATAGCCCAGTTGTATTATATTAACTCAGAACACAAAATGTATAAATTTCCATGTCGCTTTGGTAAATAAACATAGAAAAATGATGAATATTTATGCCGTATAATTATAAATAAGTATTTTGACAATTTATTCGGTTAAACATAATTTTTATTTGCAATATACAAATAAAACTTATATACGCAATATATATTTGAAAATATGGGACCTTGGTTAAAGTGTAGATTCTCTTGAGTCGATGTGCAACTGAATTCTAAGATATAGTTGATTATTATTGACAAATATATTTGTAGCCATGTTTAAAAAATATGCGCCCTAACTTACAGAAGTGATTCAAGGTCTTAAAATTAAGAAAAAAGTTCTTATAAACATGTGTCCAAAAATACATTGTTTTCCTTCGGTCGGATATTTTAAGTTTTTCTGAAAAATAATGATAACTTTTAAATATATTAAAATTTCCATTCTATTTGATGACTAACAAATGTACCCTATACTTTTTGTACTAGGTGAAATAAAAGGGAAAAATAATATAATGTGTAGGCAGTAGAATAGAATGAGATCTCCGTTCTCCAATGAAGCTTGTACAAGAGGTTTACTAATTCTAAGCTTTATTTTAAATTCTCCAAATGACATCTAGAAAACCAAATAAAGTAATTAAAAGTGTTTTCTGTGATTGGCTTATCATTTGGAATATAGTAGCGAGAGTCGTTTTTCGAGAATTAAATGTTACTAAATAGAAACAACTACGAGGAGGACTGTTGTTTGTTACAATGTTTATTATCAAATTTTAAAAGATAACTAGTAACAAAATCTATAACTTGTACATTTCCATATTTTTCAGTGATGTTGAAGGATGACTTGGAGAAAAGTCTAAGTAACGTGAATCAAAAGTTTGATAAAATAATGAAAATGTCCCTAATGTTACACAAGACACAGAAACCTCTAAGGACCTCTTAAGAAGATCAGATCCTTTTACTTCGGTGACAAAGAAATCAACAAAGACATTGTTAAAGATTTAGTTAATGTAAGCAACATTAGAAAATGAGATAGAATAAAACTCGAACATAAGATCTCACAAATATTATGTTTTCTTAATCAAATACGTTTCAACGACAAAGTTGCCATCCTCAGTGATACTTGAGCGACAATAACTAAACTATAACTAACTTTTAACACGTTGAAATGTGTTTGATTAAGTAAACGTAATTTTTGTGAGAGCTTGTGTTCGAGTTTTATTCTATCTAATATTATCTCATATGTCAAGCTCAATAATTATTTATTAGAAAATGAGTTAATTTGATGAAATGTTTAGGGTTTTTTGTACATAAATTGATTGTAACTTTTATTATTTTAGGGGACGAGAATTTTTCATTTAAGAAATGGTTTGTTAATAAATGTAACTAAACCATAAAAAACATTATACTAATGACGTATTTATTTAAAATATATATCCAGAAATAGTATTATAATAATAAATGGATATAGGAGTTGAAAAGAGTCAAAATAGCTTATTAATTTAACTGGTTCTGGACTAGTAAAATATTTTATCAAAAAGGAAAACCAGAAGTCAATAAAACTACATACTAGTACAATACATTCACAACACAAGTTGAGACTAAGATATACGGTCAACTAAGCGAAAGGGGTGTCTTACATCGTAGTTACCTTACGATTTTCTCTTGGTGAACAACTTTTCCTTTTCCCAAAGTTTATCACGTGATCTTGTAGTGACTCCCTGTAGAGGATTAACCGGAAACTCTTCAGAGTTACTTAAGAAAGGCGAATTTTTAATTCCGTTTTTATCCATTGGAAGACAAAACTGGTACATATTGACACCACTTTGTTCGAATTATCCCTTAGCATTTTATACAAGGCTTCAATTTTTTTCCCTATAAAATTTATTATTTTCTGACCAAATATATTGAGCTAATTAGGTTTATGCCTAATCGTGAGTTGGTTTTGTGTTCACTAATTCTTATATTTAAAAAGTATTTTCTCTCGTCTCCAATCTAGTGTCTGTCTGGCGATATCAAACGATTTTGTCGATAGCGGTATCTCGTTGTCGGCGGCGTAAAAACACCGCGGCATTGGCACCCGTCGGTATAGCAGACATACACCTGCAAAAACGTTTGATGGGCCGCTTTTTTTCCACGAATCAATTTAGTATACATTATGGAAAATATAACATTTCTTTTCAGTTTTTTTTTGACTGTTTATGATCTACGCACAGTATATGCAGTAAATAAAAATGAGCGAGTTACGAAAACAGAAGCGTGTGTTGGTTTTGTTTGAGACGCGGTTAAATCTGTAAAAAAGCTTTGTGACGAGTTTAACGTGGGAAAAGTACCATCAACGATTCGAGCGATCAAAGTTAATGCCCGCTTTGGGATCTGCCGAACTTTTACGAACATCGCTATTTTTAGCAATATATTTTTTTCCCATCGGGGTAGCCGAGTAATCCGGACTGCCGGGTTATCGAGTGCCGAGTTTGCGAGACTCTACTGTATTTACAACAGTTATTGTACATTGCGGTCAGGTAGGGTGTTATTGTCAAATTTTGCCGGTTGGTTAGTAAATTTCCATCCATTCCACACATTTCTCTTAACATGTAAATTGTTAAATAACACGAAGAAGATTCAAGTACATGGCTGTCGTTTGGCGAAAAGTTTTGTTTTTATAGTGATTTTTTCTTGTTTAAAGGTAAAAAAGATTTGTTAAAAAAAAAAAAAAAAAAAGACGAAACAATGTATATAAAGTAAAGAGTCCTTGAATAATACCTTCAAGACCAGAAGAACAATAGTTGGTCAAGAGAGACCTGATAGGAAAGATTGCGATCTAATCCAACACTACATGAATAAAGCGTAGATCCAGCTAGGTTTCCTAGGGTTTGCCACACTGATTCATCATGAGTAAGCCACTAGGAAGATTTTCAGTGATTTATGGAAAGAAGCAATAACGTTCGAATTAAAAATTTTAATGTAATACAAATATAAAGATTGTTTCAATATAGGCTTATAATATTTAAAGATGAGCATAGAACATCAAAATAAAAGACTAATTTATCCGTCTGTCAGTCTTTTTGTTATTTGTATCCAAACAAATGTCTTAGTTAGGGCATTGATTAGATATTTTGTTGAAATTTGATTTACACATTTCAATTGTAATATGCAAAAGACCGAGATTTTATTTTGTACACAGTATGACGCACGTATGAAAATGTTAATGTTGAATATATCTATAATCAATAACTGTACACTAAAATTACAAGATTACAAGAGACAAAAAATTATCCTCCTTTATGGTTAGCTATTTAATTTTATTGTAGGTCAAGGATAGCCCAGTTTACTACTAAAATTATGAACAAATAATTTCTTAAGATAAATATAGGATACTCGTTATTCCTTCTTATTATTGGGTGAATACATCTTTTACCTTTTTAATAAAATAAAGCAAATTGTAGTCAATTACCAAGAAGTTATTAATTCCCCTGTAGACGAAGTATAAGATAAGTTTGGTAACAATTGTTTGACCTCGGAAAACTGAAAAAGTGATTTTTGACATATTGTCAGTCCCTCGTAGTTGTCTGTACATCAGTGGCGGCGATAAGAACCCGCGGGCCCCCCGCAAGGTTGTTCATCGGGCCCCCCTCTCTCCATAATCTTTAAAAACATTATTGCGGGTATTTCCACCTAAGCTTGCACTTGGGCTTGGCACGGCAGTGTTGGCGGGGGGGGGGGGTGGGTTGATACTAGGCAAAGACCTTTCTGCGAACTTCAAATGATTGAATATAGAAATAGATACATTTGTTGGACACATGTTAAACTTTTAGTGATCGCCGACAAAGGTGAAACGTTAGGGGAATATGTTATAAATCAGTCAGAACACCATTCACAACTTTAAAGAAAAAAAAGAGAAAAACACTTAAATTAGACCCAGAATAATTGTAGGCAATTAAGTCATAAATAACTATAATATTAGAAACTTAAGGACAATCACACACAAAACTCATAAAATGTAACGGGACAACAGTTTTCTAAACGGTCACAATTTTGAAACATTAAAATTTGATTGGCTGACAAAAAGTAGCTGCTTACGTTCATTGGTTAAAGTAAATTAAGAGAGAGGGAATAAGTATTTTTTAGCATCAACAAAGTAAAAATTATATAGGGAGTCTTGGGGAGAAACTCACAGCATAGGGTGGGCGAAGTAAAGCCAACAGTATTCCTAATGTAGAAATTAGTATTTCCTATAAGTTATAATTCCAGTTTAGTAATAGTAAAGTAATAATTGTTTTTTAACACGTATGTTTTAACCGTGTTTGTTTTTACAAAGTAAAAGTATTTAACACTTTAGTAATCTTCGTTGCAGTACTAAAGAGGTACATCTACGAAGTGTTGAGGGCATCTTCATGGTAATTTGAAGTGAATCATTTTATTGATAAATCACGTAGTACAGTGTAGTGTTTGGTGAACATCATTAACCAGTAATAAAGTGAAAGTTCTTCACTCAACTATCAGCACTGGATTACTTACAAAGGAATACAACAAAAGCGGATTTGGTATTGTACTGATTATTATAGACTTTAATTGGAAACTAAATTGTTAAAATTGCAATTCTTTGTATTATTAAAATTTCACTCACTGTATTAATTGTTCATTAAAGAGCTCCCCCTGAGCAAATAGTTTAAAATATAAAAAAAACAAAAGTAATTGGAAATTAAGTTCAAATAAAATTAAATATTTCAGAGTTAATGTTAAAGAGTATATTTGGACTTCATCATTAATAACTTTCCTTATGTGTTGACAATCCAAGGTATGACTAATTAATTCATGATTTTGATTTATATAATATTTATGAAATTATAATAAAATAATTATCGTTAGAATACTTATGTAGATATAAATTATGTTTTTTTGTTTTGTTTTTTACTATCTGCTTAAATGTGCTTTAGACAAAAAAACATAATTTCTGTTTCAAAGCAAAATCTCACTATTCTATTTCAATATCCATAATATTACAGCTTATTCCCACAATGTCCTATTGATAATATAGATAAGAAATGAACATCAACATCAACAAGTGGTCATTATCCCCCCCTCCCCCAAGCTCATGTGCAGTCACAGCTGTTACAACTTGCAAATCAGGAATTGTCTAGTTCAAGTAATTGCCCCTTGTTGGTTAAAAAAACCTTAAAAATATGACCAAAACTTAAAAAATATGATTTGAAAATTGACCTTTCTAAATCAATATATGAAGCGTGCATTTCCAAAACGTTGTAAGTGCCAAATAACAAATTTTACAGGAGGAAGAAAAAACACATATACATGAAAACTAATTTATTAAGATACAGTAAAAAATCATTCTAAATACTTTGTAACAACAAAATATTGTCTGTTGTCTTAAAAATTGCGAATGTTTAACAGTATACATATAAAAAAAAAAGTGACATAACTGCAAGTCCAAAACGTTGTAACTGCTATGCAAGTCAATTCTTTCGTTAATCATCTTCGTCGTCTTGAACGTCGTCTGGTTGTGTTGGTAGAGTGTCCTCTAACATCTGGCAAAAGTACTCTTGCACTTCAGCATTTAAATAAGGCATCATTTTCCTTATATCCTTTTTCTTCTTTTCGGGGAGGCCAAAACGAGTTCGTTTTTTGGGCAGTTCAATGTTTTTAAAATCGGCCAAAGTCTTGCCTGGTTTCAAGATGTTGATTCCTTCATTCCAGTTTATTATCTCGCCATAGGTTGTAGCTACCTGTACTGTTCCGAATTCAGCAGACGTCAGTCGAAGTTGAGTCGAGCAGGAAATGCCCAGTTTCTTTGTGTTTAGATGTGCCTGGGCTACAGTTTTGAAGTCGAAGAACTCTTCTTGAATCATGCACATAAATGGATTTTTATGTGATGCGCTTGTGATGATTTCTGCAATTTCCTTCACAGTATGTGCCTTGCAAACCTTTTTGCGCTTTTCAATTAGAGCAAAATCTCTGTCACAACTGAGGAACGTATGGCCTTTTACAGGAAATTTGTGCACAATTTCTGTAAAGTAATCATTTGCTAACAAGACCATATACATAGCCAACATAAACTGATTTTTGTTCTGGCCTCCACAGTTGTCTGACCAACATATCAGTTTTTTTTTGCCCCTTAGGTTAGTTGTAGTCAAATATTCATAAATACAAGAAGAAATTTCATGCGAACCTCTTCCACCAAAGTTCTCTGACCAAAGGCACATGAAACCACTTCTAGTTACACTATCGTGGATACCCAAATTGCAGCATGCTACTTGTTGAGAGTAGTACATCTCGGAATGAGTTAGTTGTGGTATGTACATTTGCTGCTGCAAATCAAAGGTTATGACATAATCATCTGGTGTTTTATTGCCTTCATCATCGCTCATAGCTGTAAAAGCAGCTTCAGCTTTGCGATGGTGTAATTCTTGTTCAGCTTTCACAGATGTGTCTCCAGCCTTGAGTTTTACTGCAAAGGAGTCACAAGTTGAACAAGTGTCAACTTTTGGTGATTGAAAAGAAAGATTAAATTTTGTCAAAAATATCTCATGAAACCACTGTCTGCTGACTGGAGGCTTACCCTCATTGTTAGAAGCATATTGCTCCAAAAACTGCCTGTACATTCGGCTGACATTTAAGTCTGGTGACAAAAACAATTTATCAGGGTTTTTTTTCCTACAGTAGTGGCTCTCATAGGTTGGAAAACTCTTAATGTGTTCAACGATTTTTGCTGACCACTCTATGTTTTCAGCATTTTTTCTTGCACCCCCTCTTTTATCAGACCCTACCATATCACCTTTGAGAATTTTTTCCCCAACCAATTGAACCCTTCTGGGTGTGATTCCAAAGGTATTACAAAATGTTTTAAGACATACTTTTACCTCAGATCCTCCACGCAGAAGAAAGAAGTAGGAAAACGAGTGCTGCCTTCAACTTTCACTTGGATGGTCGTATTTGCCGTATCTTCGTCTTTTTATTAGTTGGGGATGGATTAATCTCAGTAAGTAGTTTTGTTGCTTACTATAGTCACTCAAGTTCCAGAAGTCTTCAAACAGTTGTTGTCTATAGGCTAAAGCAATCGCTTTACATGAGTTTGTGCATTTGCATGTCACCTGAAACAAAACATAAAAAATAGCTTACTTTTAAATTATGTCCTTAATTTATTAATTTTGCAACTGACTGTTTATCTGTTTAGATTAGCGAGCATATACATGAGGAGGATTGTAAAAGTAAAAAAGAGACAGAATGAGCTATACATTTTCATTAAAAAATATATATATAGGCCTAAAGTAAAGTCAACTTAAATAAACACTTGAATAATCCTAAAATACTAATTTGAAGGCTAGACTTACCTCAGATGGAGGAGATTTCCTTGCATTGGTTTTCCCTGTTTTTGGTGATGTATATTCATCGCCAGAATTCCACAAGTTTTTAGTTTTGTTTTTAACCCAGTCATTGGGGCACTTCTTTTTTTTCTTAGGCTTCAATGTAGTATCACTCTGATGCAAACTCATTTTATTAAACTAAATAATATACTCTTTAAGTAAACGAATAATGTAACGCTATAATAACCTCAATCTACCCTGTCTGATTCACGGGACTCACTAATGATTCACACGCTCTGTGGTTGCACAGTGGTCATTACAACGTTTTGACTTGCACCACTCGTATTAGTTCAATTTTCAGCCACTAGAGGCAGCACTATCCAAACAAACTGCATTGCAACTGAAAGATATGGCATTTACAACGAGTTTTAGTATAGAATCAAATATTTTTCAATTTTGGCATTTACAACGTTTTGGAAATGCACGCTTCATATATTTTTTTCAATGAACACATTTTTATGGAAATATAGTAAATTTATGTATATGTATATAACAGGGTATTTCATAAACGATTTTACAACTTAAAAAATGTAGCATTTTTGAGATCATGAATTGGTTGAGGTGTTATTTCAATGCAAAACCTTTTGAGTGTACTTGTCGTTGCATGTTTCGGTTTCACGAAACGATCTCCTTTACAGTTCAACGCAATTTTCGCACACAGTATGGTAAGGAAACATTTTGTTGAGACTGGTTGTTCCGTACAACATGATAAATCACCAGGTCTTCAGTTTTCTTGATGCTGCTATGGAATAAGTCAGGCAGAGAGAGGTCTTTCCATAGATCTATGAAATCAGAGCATCATGCTTCTCGTGAGACTGGCATACTACACGCAACTGATTTAGTGCATACTATGTCAATGTTTACACTTACCATGGCACAACAAATTAACAAATTACTGATTGAGATAAAGTTACACAGCAGGAATTCTGTGCTGCATCGTGTTGGATCGAATAGGAAACGAAGAGACTTACTAAGCAATTTTTAGCAATGAGTCACCATTTCACATCAGTGGCAAGATAAATTCTCACAACTGCAATTCTGTGTTACCTCTTAATAATGGAGGTTTCATTAAAGATCCAGTTTCTTCACTTTCATTCAACTGATTTCCCTGAGTTGAGAAATTAAATTTACGCAGCACCTTCAGAAATGACGCCTGATGAACTGGCTCAAGTTAGCAAAAAATTGACATCAGGTGGAATGTCTGGCATATCAAAAATGGCAGTCACACAGAATCTAAATGACTGTTTGATGAAAACATTTATGTGTTTTGCTTCAAAATGATAACTCAACCGATATTTGAATAAATTTCTACATGTTTATAAATTTGTTTTTGGAACACCCTGTATATTTTTTTCAGTTTGTGTTGTATTAAAAATAAAAGTAGAATATTTAAAACCATTTTAGAATGAGATTGTTTATTATAAATTTCTCCATATTTTGAAATACGTAATTTATAATGTTTGGTCTACATTTGTTTAGGTCTCTGAAGAAATCATTTACAGTTTTGGAGCCAATAATGAATTCAGACAAGGAGTATCAGCAATGAAGTTTTCGTAATGAGGAAGTTGTAGAAAAGTTGAGGGATCTGAACCGTGACCAAAACTAGAAAATGTATATTTTAAATTCTCTAAGACGTGATATTTGCGTTTTGAACAAAAAAATTTATATCTTTTGAACAGAAAATGATATATAGAGTATTTTATTGCATGCTACTTAGACCCAATTTGAAAAAAAAAAATTATCAACCGATTCCCCTATACTCATTCCAAAATGGTTGCTATTTAAAATGTTTAACATGTCTCAAAAACCATTAATTTTACAAAACATGTACAAAAAAGTTTCTTCTTTTAATGACAAATAAAATGTTTTGAAAGTTTTTTTCTGTATGTCAAAGAAATACTAGACAAAGATAATAGAGTTATCAATAAAAAAAATTAAAAATGTAATTTATTTGTAGTTGTACAATACTCAAAATGAGCCCAGAATGAATATCTTCTATGAGATCTTCAATTTTCTGTGATTAACAATGGAGGGTAATCGAAGGATAATTTGTAAATACAGAATCCTTTAGTGACTTTGGCTAGGCCTTATACACCTCGTAAATGTGTATGTATTTTTTAGTCTTCCCTCGCTTCGTTGTGTCAGTATCTCGGTCCTAGTGGGTCTTGTAACTGTGCATATGTGAAGAAGCATCAACTCGCTACGCTCATGTCAGTGACTCGGCCATGCCAGTTCTCGTAACTATACAGGTCTCGTAACTATACAGGTCAGGGTGCAAAATTAGATTTTTGATAATAACTTTGCTATTTATCATATTAAAGAAGTTGGGTAGATACTGTTACATCCAGAATTGAAATTGAGGTATATAACTCTGCTTATGGTTCAGGTAAATTATTTATTATTATACCAAAAGATACAGAAAAGGCTAGTTTTTTTTTTAGCTGTTAGGTTTCTATATACCAAGTGATAGTATGTGTAAAAGACAGCCCAAAAAACTGATTTTTATGAAATTTGATATGTGCATATTTTAACCATACTTCAGGGCTTGTGATAAATCAAATTATTAGGTTTTAGTCTCTAATGATTTTGTTCAAATGTTGCCTCAAAGGTCCCAAGGAAAACTTTTTAAAAATGGGGCTCTTAACACGTTAGCTGACATATCGGTCTGATCGGACCGAAACTAAGGTGAATGTACATGCAGCGTTTCGGCACGATCGGACCGATAAAGTCACTGACGTAATGTTTTGTTTTGTGGCTCATAGTTCGATAGTGCAGCAACCTATCGGCCAATTTTCTTGGGTATTCTCTGGATTGGGTAAAGACGTGTGTTAGACGTAGTATATTGTATTCTTAACCGTTACCATGGTTACTCAATATAATAATAAAATCGGTGGATATTTTCACTTTTTTGTCGGCACGATTGGACCGATTAAAAATTTTACAAAAACATTTTGGTTTAGTAATGAATAATTCACAAAGAATACAGTTGTAAAATGAAGATATGTATTTATAAAATAAATATTAGACAAATGAAATAGTGAGCGTTACCAACATAAAGAAACGAAATAGCCCGTTTAACTTTTTTTTTTTTACACGAATATTACCTCGGTCCGATCGGACCTAAACGTTATACTACGATTAAAATAAAATCCGAAAAATTGCATTTCGGTCCGATCGGTCTCGAAACTATATATGCATAAATGTAAATAGAATTAGTAAATACTATTGCCTTATATTATTTAACATAGATAGATGCAAAAATAATAATGGAAAAATAATTTGGTAATCGTGGCATTCCAGACAAGAGTATCGTATTAGGCCTCGGCAGCTAACGTGTTAAGATATCAGTAGAAATTAAAATGTGCCATGTGGCTGTATAAAATAAGAAATTTCTCAAAATCGTCTATATCGATTTGGTTCGAAATGTAGTGAAACGTGAAGATTAATGACCCAAATCCGTGTACAAAATCGTAAGTAAAAAAAATATTACGGTTCAGGAATAATTGGCAAAAAGCAAAATAGAAGTCTGCCTCAATAGTTCGTTATATATATTTGCTGACAATTAGTTTTGGTTGGTTTTAGGTATAGTAAGTGAAAATGTTTGTACATCATCTATTGTAAAACTGATAGAGAATATGGGCATAGCAATCCGTTAGCTGGATCTACATCTGTCTTTGCACAGTCTTAGATTAGATCACTGTCTTTCATTTCTCCTACCAGGTGTCATTTGTAAAATTCTTGTTCTCTTCCGATTATTCTGACGTTATTAGAGTATTCTAAGGGTATTGGTTCTTTTTTGTATGGCGAAGATGACCTTGAAGTTTTTCATTATAAAACGTGAGTGTAAAAACCAATAAAATAAAAAAATAATTAGGAGAAATATTTTATAACCACAACATTAATATTGTTAATAAACGAACAAAGTTAATTAAGATAGAGTGGTGCCCCCCCGGACAATGAAGTAATGACATATGCTTCAATGCATACCTTGTTAGAGTAGGACTTTAATTACAAAGAGTTTGTAACCACATCAGAATTGTTTTTGTTATTCAACAAAAGAAAACTCTATATATCTAGGTATACCTGTGGAAATTACCCTTTTACCTTGTTCAATAAAAAAAAAAAAAAAAAAAAACAGGAACTTTTACATTTTGGGATTTATTAGAGTTTTAGTGAGACTTATTTGTTACCCATTGTCTTATTGTCAGTCTGGTCGACAGTAATTGTGGAGAATCTGGTAATTAAACAAGTTGAGCACCATCATGGTACATACTCAGCCCTATCTGTACAACTAGATCCTTTAAATGTAACGCCCAAAAGTTGGTCTCTTGAGACTTGTAAGAAATGTTAAATTATATTGGTTGATTAAGTGGTTTTATCCAGTAGTGTTTGCTTAAAGCTGTTGTTACATAGGTTCTTTACGTCGCTAGGTCTTTATATGCTTCGTAGATGTGTATATATTAAATAAATCTCTAAACCCAAGACTACATGAGGAAGTAAAGTAGATCCAGCTAGAGTCATCGGGATTGCCACTTCCATCAAATGGATTAAACATATATAAGTGGTACTCGTTTCGTTATATGATAATAAATATTGGATCGTTACAGTTTTTCTAAATATTAGATTTTCCAAAGGGAATAATTTTCTTTACATCCTTGAGTTTAATTATATCTGCAACTACAAATAGGTTTAAACTGAAAAATAATAACTTCTTCAATGAAACTGTTGATCGTCGATGTTATTAATTGTTCTAATTCAATTTTTCAGAATATACCAACTTTTAAAAGTAACTCTTTTTCTTGAAACATTGTTTAAATTTTTTTCAAAGTTAATAATTAATTTTGCTCGATGTATTTATGTATAATCATTCTACTGCCACCCATAGTTTTAAATTTAAAAATAGGTATTTTTTTAATCAAAATCGTTACTTGATGATACGGATTGGATGGTGACAATTTGTCAGAATATAACATAAATAAAATCACGTTAACAGTAGCTGTTTTAGCTATGATGGTTAAAAAATTTTTTAATGACATTAGCATATGCTGCTTTTGAAATATTTGTCTTACTCCTTGCCCTCTCTAAAAAGTCGAAAATTGAAAAATGTCCCATAGAAACACCCCCTCGCTACAAAGAAGACACCCACACATTGTTTAGCAATCTTAAGTTAAACAGGGTGGAAGTTTCTTTTCAGCCCCTCTCTGTTATTTCACATATCGATTAAGAGTGAGGGTTTACCCAAAAACAAAATTAAACACAGAGGCATACTTTACATTTACATTTTTAAGTTCTAAAACAGCATAATGTTATATGAATTGTAATTAAAATCCAAGTAAAGCTACTCTTGCATGCATGTTCCATATTATGATGCACATCTTTCCTTTTATGCCAATGTTCTGCTCAGCTTTGTCCCGACTGCAGCTGTTTATTTATTGATTGTTAAAGGTGAAAAACGTCTTTATCAATATTGCGTTATAAAAAAGGGGAGAAGAGAACTTAAAAAAAGAGATATAGTTAATTACCTTAGAGGTTGTCCTCAGTCTGTATTATAGTTATGGCTACAGTGCTTGTTTCACCGAACACTGTCAGCTTCATCAGGCCCGCACTAACACATAAACACGTAACACAACACAACACTAACACATATAAAATCAGAGTATGACTCGTACATAAATAATAAAATTGTTTGTGGCCACATTATAAGGTCTTACTTGTCCAGCTGCAGGTATGGTAATGTATGTATACAGCAGTATGTTTATTATTTATGTACGACGAGTCATACTCTGATTTTATATGTGTTAGTGTTGTGTTGTGTTATGTGTTTATGTGTTAGTGCGGGCCTGACAAAGCCGACAGTGTTCGGCAAAACAGTGTTGTAGCCATAACTATAATACGGACTGAGGACAACCTCTAAGGTAATTAACTATGTTATATATTAAACAGTCCAAGGCAACACATTATACTTTATAAAATTAAAAAAGAGACCTCTACCCCACGAATACTGTGTCAGAGTCGGAAAAGAACGAGAGTTGGTAAAGAAGGAGAGGGAGAGACATGCTAGGAAAGTTGAAATGAGGGATTTAACCAAAAAGTACAAAAAATTTTGTAAATCCAGTCATGGTTTTCGAGATTACTATACTAGTACTCTCTAGTTGGGAGATAGACAAACATACTGGGGATATATACAAATTTATTTTATTATAATACAACTGACTCCTAATTTGGAAAAAAGTAGACTATTATTAAATTTGTCGTTTGATAAATTATCAAAACTTAACAAATACCAACCAATGCTTTTCGTATAATTTCATCTATATAAAACAAAAACAAATTATCAAAACGCTTTACAATTTAAAAGAGATTGCACGAAACAGGTTTTGTGTTATAGAAAGAAAGATG
This sequence comes from Aphrophora alni, assembly GCA_963513935.1. Taxonomy (NCBI): domain Eukaryota; kingdom Metazoa; phylum Arthropoda; class Insecta; order Hemiptera; family Aphrophoridae; genus Aphrophora; species Aphrophora alni. The sequence goes on from OY740776.1 coordinate 12,679,836, forward strand.
AATGATACTAAGACAGATTTGGTGAAGAAATATCTGACAATGTCCATTTCACAACTCAACTTGGATGACAGGGTGGCGAAGTGAGGGGAGGTATAAATTGACAGATATGATCGATGCCTCTTACTGTTACAGAATACTGGTAATTGGACAGTTCAGCACAAGTTACAAACTTTCACCTATATTTATTTTACAAAGTGAATTTCTTTTTACTAAATGTATAATTTGATTTTGATTTTATCAATTGGTAAAAAAAGAAAAATTAATTATTAATTAGTACTGCCATGAAATATTATTAGAGGAGGAAAAGTCAATACAAAACAAGTTGATGGGAGCCATTTTGGTACTTACCCAGTCTCATCGTACGATGTAATAAAAGCAGATCCTGTAAAATACAATGTCCAAAAATTGGTTTCTTGGGCCTTGTAGGATTAGTTACATTGTATTGATAGATCAAGTAGTCTTACCCAGTAGGGTAAGTTTGTTTAAAACAGTTGTTACACAGGTTTTCTTAATATCGTAATTGTGTATGTCACTATTCTCTTGATGTCAGTTATGCCCTAACAAGTTTCTTAGATATGCGTATCAACTCCCTATGATGTCTTTACCCTGACGGGCCTCAAAGCTGTCTTGCGTTTGCGAAGGAGCCTGTTCACTATACTCGTATCAGTAACTAGGCCCTGCCGGATTTAGTAACTATACGAATGTCACATTTTCTCGGGTGGAGGTTTTTTGAAATATGTTTTTCACAATAAATTCGTTATTATTCATCTTAGAGAAGTGGGGTTGGTACTGTTACATGCAGAATTGAAATATGCAATTTTTTATCTGATTTACTTACTTCTTAATTCTTACTACGTGATTCCAGCCTTGAAGCCGATTGCACGATGTCTTCTATACAGATGGGCAGCATGTTGCACAAGTTTTGTGGAAGTGAGTATGGATGACATAAGATCCCGTGTGGTGTTGCCAACCTAAAGATGTCTCAGTATTTCCTCTCTGACTGCTCCATCACCATGGGTACATGCAAAACCACATGCTCCAGACTCTCGCTCCTCTGTCCACATCTAGTGCACAGAGGTGAGTCTATCATACCGAAACGGTACAGGTATTCCTCAGTGATGATGTGTCCGGTTCTGGATCGGGAGATGAAAGTTTGTGTCTGCCTATTTGTGGTTCCTGTATATCTCCAAATCGTTTGGCCATTTCAGCAGTTTGAACAGTCCTCTGCCGGTTGTATCAATCTTCCACATGTCGATCCATTTCAGTTTGAGAGAGCGTTTCGCTTCCTGAATGCTAGTAGTTAGAATCGGTGGATGTTGCTGAAGAGCAGTTCTTGCTATTTTGTCGGCCTCCTCATTACCTTGTATGTCACTGTGCCCAGGGATCCATTGGAAGTGAATGGTTTTATGTTTTTGTATATTCTGGAGTTGACTTTGTATTGCCTGTGTATAACGAAAGTAGGGAGATGGTTTATACATGTTTATTGTTTATCTGATTTAGTGTTTTATAAGTTTAATAGTTGTTGAGATTTTAACTGTTTAAAAAGGCTGTCATTTTGATTTTTCTGAATTGGGTTCTTATGAGCACACTATAGTCCCCTGTACAGAATTTCATGTTCCTGTCTTAATTTTTGTTGTCGCTGTCATATTTATATTTAGAAGACTCTGATGATGGACAAAATTATCGAAAATTACTTATTATATCGAATTTATTTAATTATATCGAAAATTACTTATTACATTACGTGATTACAGTCAAAAAGGATTTCATAATCTCTGGCTATTACTAAACATACCCTATACTTTGTATAGTGGGTTAGTAATAGATTTCTCTAACTCTTGACTCTACTCAGAAACTGTGTTAACAACATAACTGCTAGTCAGTTTATGTTTTACACACATTTTAAAGTAACTTGTTATAATATGTGTATATCTTCATTACAACGTTATATGTACTTGTTCTAAAACAACACATTCATTACATTACAATCCTCTTGTTTAATTACTTTAATAAACATAGCTTTTAAATAACATACCTACAAACCTGGTGGCATATTTTGAAACTAAAGTTTTCGTTATTATGTTTAGATATTCAAATATGTTTTATTAAACCAAATGTTTGTTAAATACAAATACGAGTAAACTCGAATTACGCTTTCAGAAGAAGGTAAATTGGAAAGTTTATCTTCATAAATATCATGTGAAGTGGTTAATTAATAAATTAACTTTAGGAGGTCCCTGATGGACAATGTTCCCATTTTTCACCTTCCTCCTTCACACGCCGCATCCATCTCCAATATCGCTGCTTTGTCTCACCTGACCAGTTATTTTTAACGAATCCTAAAGTACAGTTAATTTATAACTAATTAACTTAATTAAATACTATAATTTAGACTTACTAGCAATACAGGATAACACACTATAGCACATGTCGTTATGAACAAGGCTCTAAACGGCTATTTTAGTGTCTCTACTTCATATTATTAGACTATAATGTTTGGAAGTCCGAGGGGCCCAAACCCTTCCCAAAAAACAACTAGCACTCAATTTGTTGGAGTTAGCTCGATAAATAGTAATTGGCTTACAGTAGGAGACTCAAGTCACTGTCAGAAGGTTTCATGCACTGCGGTCCGCACAGAGAAAAATGGTGAAGCGAGGGCTTGCCTAACATGTGCCCGTCGGTGGAGCGGCTTACATCCAAAGATAGGCAACTTATCGTACCTTTGAGTAAGTAAGGAGAAATATGCAGGTAATGAATCGCTCATCACAATCGAAAAGCTTCCTTAATTAATTTATTTGTAAAAGAAATGGCTGAAATTCTAGGGACATATAAACTGAATTGATCTTAACTGAATTAATTAATATTTGAAAAATACGAATAAAGAAAAGCCAAGGAGGCTACGTAAAGCAGATGTGAGAAGAACTCCACAAACTTTAAAATAGAGGCTTAAATACAGATAGGAAAACAGTTAAAGTATGAAAGTTCTTGTGGTAGAGATTCAACAGTGTAACAACGGCAAATGGACAGGAAAAAGAAAGACACTACAATCCTAGAGATGGAGACGGGAAAGAGAAAGGAGACGAGAGGAAGTAATTTTTGTGCTGACCTTAGATGGCTGGTACTACTTAAAAAAAGAAAGTCAAAATAATAAAATCTTCATACTAAGGTTTAAATTATTTTTCTTCTTTTGTCTAAGTTTTTATTAAAACGAAAATTAAATGTTTTCAATTTTTTTCTTCTTATTATATATTAATTTAAATTACTTATCGACCACGAGTTAGAGTTTGTCTAAAAAATAAACACACAGGGCAATATTCTCCTTTGAGAGTTTGATGTTGTATTTCTGCTTATGTTATGTTAGGAATTGGATTGAAGTTAAATAGTCAATACTCCTGTGTGCACACCTTATGTTACGACACACGCCCGTCCTACGTCAACGTTCATGCTCGTTTAAACGTTGGACCCGACTCCAGCGAAATAGAAACAAACTTACTGGAAAATTATTTATTTTACTCAAAATATAATCACAATTGTATGAACTAATTTTTAAATATAAAGTACTAATAGGTTTAATTCATGAGAGATTATCAAAAGTTATCAAATTGCGACCAATGCTCTTAGTATAATTGAAGCTATAATTAAGCAACAAAACCGTCCTAATTAGAAAACTTTACAATTTATAAGATAGCACGATACAGTTTCTGTGTTATAAAGGTGAGATGCCATAACACCGTGAAGTGAGTGAGTTTAACAACTCCGAAAAACAGTCTTATAGGACCGAATTTTATAACCGCGCCACAGCACCGAATATGATAAAAACCCATAGCTTAGAAAAGTTTTAGGATGTGTTGTAGATGTCCGAATGTGGTAGAGGTATGCACAGTGACGGAATAAATGGTGGAGGGGTACGACCCTCGTCATTGGTTGGCGTGGGTAGGTTCTGAAGAAAAGTAACACCATAGAAGAAGGAATTAGAATAAGGAAGTCACAGCCCATGTTAAACAGCGTGATACAAAATATCCTCAGTTTGGCTACTGGACAACAGAAAGCGCTAGTAGCATCGGGACAAAACGGCTTGGCTACTGTATCACAAGCCCTGTTGGCTACTAGCGCTTTCTGTTGTCCAGTAGCCAAGCTAAGGATATTTTGTATCACGCTAGAACCTATATCTGTGACTTTCTTATTCTAATTCCTTCTTCTGTGGTAACACCCATTGCCACAAAACTTTTGTATCTCAAGAGATTTTTTGTCTAGTAAGTGCCGAAATAGAATGTTTATAGATCACGTAATGACAATCTATAGTTTTATTTATTAATTTATTTCTAACTTTAAAGTAAATCTCAACATTTATAAGAGATTAAGCGGGGAAATTCGTCAATAAATAACACTCCATTATTTATTTATTGAGTTATTTACTACATAAAAAAAAAAAACTTCTTTAGACAACAAATTTCCCATTTCACGTTCAGCGTGTGTTATTTTCCTTTCCATCACTAGATAGGTTTTTATTTCCTCGCTGGACTTCGCTTCCAAATGTATCTATCTAAGAGAAGTTGCCTATCTCAAATTAAGGAAGTAATTTGGAATTACGATTATGTATTCAGTTATCTCCAATATTTACCTTGTTTTGAGGATGATACGCATGTGTCCTGGAACCAGTGCGCCGAGCCTTCGATCAAGGAAAATTTAATTTAGTATTCCCAAATTGAGATCGGCCAAACTAGTTCGCGGCTCGATAAACCATCGATAGTCCTCAGTTTCGGTATGACAGTCGACAGTGAGGATGGCAAGGATTGCGTCTTGCCGACCAGTCACTGTAAGCACGTTAGTCAAAGTCTGAACTAATTCTTGTATTTGCGGATGTAACATAAACTGGAGGGCGTTGATTGGTTGCCAGTGAATCACAACCAATTGGTGCAAAAGAGGGTGGTAACTGGATTGAGTGAGTCGGCAGGCAAATCTAATTCCTGGCTAATCAGGCCTCTGTTAAGGTCGAGAGTTCAGCTGGGTAAACATTCTGAAATGTAAATAATAACTGCTTGCACTGATCCGCCTTCAGTTTGTTAATCCACTTCCTTTGGCAAGTTAGAAATTGAGAAAGGCGAACACCTCCACCCTCGCAGTCATTATTAATACTAAATTTGTACAAGGCTACAAAAGGTGTAATTTGGTGTCAAACATGTAACACGTAATTGATAATCAAATAAATGTTTAAATAAAAGATACGCCCAATCGTTATAATTTTCCCACTTATAATCTTCATAAATCGGGGTTCCCTGCGTGAATATAAAAGAGTAATTAAATTGATCAAACAATACGAATGGACGGGTCATCGACTACCCTTAGGGACTAGTCCCACGCACTAAATTGGGAGAAATAAAGGAACAAGCAGAGCTTATCTTCGTGTAATTATTAAATATATATAAAAAAAAATTAAAAATAAATTGAGGAGTAAAAAAGGTAATTATTTAAAAATTCGGAAAATGAAAAAAAGTCAGTTAATTTTACTTCCGTTTGGTTTTACGGCTTGTTAACAGAATATCGACGCTCAGAAAATAATAAGAAAAAAGTTTTACAAAAATCGTATCACCGACGCTTGAGATAAATGTTTTGTTTCAAAAATTTACGACACGTTGAAAAGTACAATAATAAATTAGGCACAGTATAGAAATTACAATAATTAACAACTGATACATTGATATGGAATACCACATTTATTATTTAAAGTTTGTAGAGTTCTTCTCTCACCTGCTTTACTTAGCCTCTTTGGCCTTTCTTTCTTTGTATTTTTAATCCAAAATTTGTTAATTCAGGTAAGATCTATTCAGTTTATATGTCCGTAGAATTTCAGCCATTTATTTTACAAATAAATTAATTAAGGAAGCCTTTTGATTGTGATGAGCGATTCATTACCTCCTTACCTACTCAAAGATACGATGAGTTGCCTATCTTTGGATGTAAGGCGCTCCACCGAGGGGCACATGTTAAGGCAAGCTTTCGCTTCACCATTTTTCTCGGTGCTGACCGCAGTGCATGAAACCTTTTGACAGTGACTTGGGTCTCCTAATGTGCGAGCCAATTTCTATTTATCGAGCTAACTCCAACAATTTTGACAATTTCCCAACAATCTGAGTGCTAGTTGTTTTTTTGGAAGAATTTGGGCACTTCCAAACATTATAGTCTAATAATATGAAGTAGACACCAAAATGGCCATTTAGGGTCTCGTTCATAACGACATGTGCTATAGTGTGTAATCCTGTATTGCCAGTAAGTCTAAATTATAGTATTTAATTAAGTTAATTAATTATAAATTAACTGTCCTTTAGGAATCGTTAAAAATAACTGGTCAGGTGAGACAAAGCAGCGATATTGGAACTGGATGCGGCGTGTGAAGGAGGAAGGTGAAAAATGGGAACATTGTCCATCAGGGATCTCCTAAAGTTAATTTATTAATTAACCACTTCACATGATATTTATGAAGATAAACTCTCCAATTTACCTTCTTCTATAAGCGTAATTTGAGTTTACTAGTATTTGTATTTAACAAACATTTGGTTTAATAAAACATGTTTGAATATCTAAACATAATAACGAAAACTTTAGTTTCAAAATATGCCACCAGGTTTGTACGTATGTTATTTAAAAGCTATGTTTATTGAAGTAATTAAACAAGAGGATTGTAATGTAATGAATGTGTTGTTTTAGAACAGGTATATATAACGTTGTAATGAAGATAAACAAATATAACAAGTTACTTTAAAATGTGTGTAAAACATAAATTGACTATCAAAGTTGTGGCAAATATGTTGTTAACACAGTTTCTGAGTAGAGTCAAGGATTAGAGAAATCTATCACTAACTCGCTATACAAAGTATAGGGTACTTTTGGTAATAGCCATAGATTATGAAATCCTTTTTTGACTGGACTCACGTAATGTAATAAGTAATTTTCAACAAGTCCATCATCGGTGTTTTCTAAATGTAAATATGACAGGAACATGAAATTCTGTACAGGGGACTATAGTGTGCTCATATAGAACCCTATTGTAATTCAGAAAAATCAAATTTAAAATGTAACAGTTTTTGTTAAAATCTCGACAACTATTAAACTTATAACACACTAAACAGATAAAAGTTTGAATATTTCAATTCTGCATGTAATGGTACCAACCCCACCTATCTATGATGAAAAATGGCAAAGTTATTGTGGAAAACAAAATTTAAAAAACCTGACAGCAAAAAAAAAAAAAAAGTTGTAAAAAAAGTAAAATAATAACAGATTAAACTTCAAGATATACAGGAAGCGAAATAACAACAGATTAAACTTCAAGATATAAAGGAAGCGAAATAATAACAGATTAAACTTCAAGTTATTCAGGAAGCAAAATAATAACAGATTAAACTTCAAGATATACCGGTAGCGAAATAATAACAGATTAAACTTAAAGATATAAAGGAAGCGAAATAGTAACAGATTAAACTACAAAATATACAGGAAGTAAAATAATAACAGATTAAACTTCAAGATATAAAGATAGCAAAATAATAACAGATTAAACTTCAAGATATACAAGAAGCAAAATAATAACAGATTAAACTTCCAGATATACAGGAAGCAAAATAATAACAGATTAAACTTCAAGATATACAGGAAGCAAAATAATAACAGATTAAACTTCAAGATATAAAGGAAGCAAAATAATAACAGATTAAACTTCAAGATATACAAGAAGCAAAATAATAACAGATTAAACTTCAAGATATACAGGAAACAAAATAATAACAGATTAAACTTCCAGATATACAGGAAGCGAAATAATAACAGATTAAACTTCAAGATATACAGGAAGCAAAATAATAACAGATTAAACTTCCAGATATACCGGGAGCGAAATAATAACAGATTAAACTTCAAGATATAAAGGAAGCAAAATAATAACAGATTAAACTTCAAGATATACAAGAAGCAAAATAATAACAGATTAAACTTCAAGATATACAGGAAGCGAAATAATAACAGATTAAACTACAAGATATACAGGAAGCGAAATAATAACAGATTAAACTTCAAGATATAAAGGAAGCAAAATAATAACAGATTAAACTTCAAGATATACAAGAAGCAAAATAATAACAGATTAAACTTCCAGATATACAGGAAGCAAAATAATAACAGATTAAACTTCAAGATATACAGGAAGCAAAATAATAACAGATTAAACTTCCAGATATACAGGAAGCGAAATAATAACAGATTAAACTTCAACATATACAGGAAGCGAAATAATAACAGATTAAACTTCAAGATATACAGGAAGCGAAATAATAACAGATTAAGCTACAAGTTATTCAGGAGGCGAAATAATAACAGATTAAACTACAAGATATACAGGAAGCGAAATAATAACAGATTAAACTTCAAGATATACAGGAAGCGAAATAATAACAGATTAAACTTCAAGATATACAGGAAGCGAAATAATGACAGATTAAACTTCAAAATATACAGGAAGCAAAATAATAACAGATTAAACTTCAAGATATACAGGAAGCGAAATAATAACAGATTAAACTACAAGATATACAGGAAGCGAAATAATAACAGATTAAACTTCAAGATATAAAGGAAGCGAAATAATAACAGATTAAACTTCAAGATATAAAGGAAGCAAAATAATAACTGATTAAACTACAAGATATACAGGAAGCGAAATAATAACAGATTAAACTTCAAGATATACAGGATGCAAAATAATAACAGATTAAACTTCAAGATATACAGGAAGCAAAATAATAACAGATTAAACTTCCAGATATACAGGAAGCGAAATAATAACAGATTAAACTTCAACATATACAGGAAGCGAAATAATAACAGATTAAACTTCAAGATATACAGGAAGCGAAATA